>NW_027019597.1:3776167-4175727 GCF_013076305.1 Rhopilema esculentum
ATCTTAAATCTCAATACAATTGTGCTCTTATACAGTAAGCCGTGAAAGATCAAACATTATTTTCATTGTAGTTTGTCATAAAGATGAGTCATGTTTTCAAACACTGAGTTTATTTTAACAAGACAACAGAAAACAAACAAAGAAAATCTTCAAAGATCAGAATAAGTATATTTATGAAATGGCACTGATTAAAAATTGGTTGCTAAGAGCAACATGCCTCTGCAGAAATAGAATAGAAATAAGACCAACAGGCATCATTTCTCAAAAATGATTGATAAATTGTACAAACTGTACATTGCTGGCTCATTGTTTTTGTTGCACTTCCTTTCTAGAATAAATGCATGTTAAAGCAACAGCTGTCATTCAACGATCTGTTGTATGAGGCTGCTGTATACCTCCGCCTTCGACGAAGGGGGGGCAGGGAGGCCATGGCCCTTCACTTTTTTTAAAAACAATAGAATTCCAAAATATTTTGGTATGGGTGTTAGAGAATCCTATGGCCGGCCCCCCCCCCCACTTTCCAACCTGTGTCGAGGCCCATGCTTATTCTTCGAGCATAAGACTGTTTTTGGTTCTTATTCGAAAGTGCATACACAAGATGTTAGGGACATGCGCAATAGTGACTGAGTCCTTTGCGCATGCTCCAGCCATGTTATGAAGGGGAAGAGAAGGGGGCTTAGTTGACAGATTATTTTTTACTCTCACACGTAACGATTCCTATCTAAAGAAGTGGACGAGATATTTGTTTACATGAAAGTGTGATCAATCCTTCCCTGAATCTACTTCAGTGTGCATCTTGAGTTGAGAAAGGGGTCGTGTTTATCTTTTCCGATGCCATCATTATTTAAATGAAACGCAAACCAATTCCACGCTTGCATGACAGTTCAGTAATAAAATGTACCATGTCGTTTGAAATATGGCATTGGGAGTTCACTTTCTTTCTGCACAGAGGAAGTGAACACAAGAAAATATTTTCATGTTACAAGGGAACTTGTCTTCCTGCCTTCTCCCACGGCGCTATTTCTCTGGCTACTGACCAACTTTCTACCAATAATAATATTTTAAAATTTACCAAAAGAATGGTATGCTGCACTTCTTGTTGGGCTTTCGAAACGTGAAAAGGCGTATAATCTAAAGTTATTTATAGTTACTTAAAGTTATTACAATATATTTACACAATAAACTATGCTTACAACAAAGTAGCATGAAACTAAACTTCTGCTATTTTTATTGTTTGGTGTTGTAATCGCGGTGTTGTAATCGCACAGTGTTTATTTAAAGAAATGTTTTATCGCGTTGGAGTTCTTCGTTTGTCATAAGATAAACGAATATAATTTTTTGCAGCATTATAAGGCTTTGAAATAAACAAACCTATCTTTGGATCCAACTTAAATCTGTTCTATGGCATAAATTTTCAGTCTTTTTGTACCAAATCAAATTTAAGTCTATGTGTCAAGAATACATTTTTTGGGTAGTCTGAACTGCGCTAAGACAAATTTGAGACTGTTCATACCATTGTCGTATCTTTCCAAATAGTCTTTGCAAAGGAAAACGAATTTACCTAAATTGAAATTTGGTAGATGAATGAAATGCTGAGAGCAAATTCCACTAAAGAGTTCTCAAAATAGGCGATTGCTAAGAAGTATTCCTAACTAAAAATGAAGTCCTGCTGCAGCCAGCTGCAAGATGTTAATCCTCATATTTGCTCTATGATGGCACAAACACGTTTTTCTCTTCTAAATTTCAAAAGATTTTAAGCAGATCAAATTCTGCATACTTTTCTGCAGTGCTATTAGCCTCCTGTAGGGGACGCTGCTAAGCACAAGAAGAGATATCTTGAATGCCACGCGTTCAGAAATGCTTCTTGATGGGTCAATTCAAAAGAAGCATATAAGAATTAAATCTTCTATAGATATACTTTTCTTCATGTCTTTTAGCATCGAATCGGCTTTTGAACAGCCATGGTTGCCATAAAGAAAATCTTCAAAGTCTGGGTATTTTCGCAAAATGATCGATTGCTTTATATAAAAATCTGAAATTGTTTGAATCAATCATCAAATGCCCCTGTCTGTTTTCTAAGCCATAAAGAATTTCTATTTTGCACCTTTAACTCATATCTGGCCTCTGAATTTCAAGTCTAGCTGCTGATTCTTTTTGTTTAGTGGTTTATAAACCCTAGAGAAGGGAAGATAATTTAGCCTACTCTTCGCTGATACTTCAACCCCTTGTTAGTTGATATTTTGCCCCTCCCCTCTGGATTAGTCAACCCCTTGCCAGAAAATTTCTGGTTTCATCTCTAAACGTTCGGCGTTCTTTGTTGAAGGGACTGGATCCGAGCATGACTTGAAGAAGAAGCTGATTACAAACTATTTAAAAACAATTAGGCCAGTCAAGAACCACAGCAACCCAGTTGATGTTAAATTTGATATTGCCTTGAGAGCAGTCCTTGATTTGGTAGGTTTGCTGACAGAAATTTTCTTAATCTACAAATATTGTCTCGAAATAAATAACATTTTGAAGCTGCTACACTAAAGTACACTAGGGCATCAAAAGTATTGCACCACCTTGTTCAAAATGGCGGCACTTTTTGAAAACTTTTTGGCAGTACAAAATATTTGAATGCAAGAACTGGGTGAAATAGGCGTATTTTGTAGTAGATTTCGGCGGGAAAAAGTTGCAAATTTTGCTGACGCCATAGAAAACCTAGTTAGAAATGTTTGAATTACGCAAAGATATTTTGGTTTGTAAAAATGTAGACCATGCCTAAGGAAGCAAAATTTTCAAATGAGAGGCGAGTCGCTATAAAATATTAACGGAGAAGTGGTCTTTAGTTTTAAAAAAATATGTTGACCAAGTTAGATGCAGCTTCACAACAGCGGCGGGAAATTAAAAAAGATTCCTTGAGAGTGTTACTGTAGTAAAGAAACAAAGAAGTGGGCGACCAAAAATAAATTGATGTTAGAGGGGAACGAACTTATCGGTTTTATTTCACTGCGTTTACACCTAGGGGCAGTAAAGGAAATGAAACTCGATACTGGGCAAGGTTTTGCAGCTCAAAATCCGTCCACAGAAAATATAATGAGCATTTTGAACAAATACAAAAGAAAAATTTACCTGAGTAAAGGGAAACCATTTTTACAAAGAATTATTTCCAAACAAAATAAATTAAAGCTTTGACACAGTCTGAGTAGAGTCCAATTTTTAACATCACTTAAAAAGTTTGACTTCACATGAAAAAGGTTACAAACCATGACCCAAATGGTGGTCCAAAAACCAGAGAATCATTAATTCTAAGAGGTTTCCAGGCCTAATAAGAAATTCCACAAGAATACGTTTCCCAAATATATGGGTCCATTTCAAGGAGGCCTTTTTGCGGTTTCAAAAGTTTGTTGCTACCCGTCAAAATATTGAAATTTGAGACTGTTAAAAGACGTTTGCCACTGTTATCTTTTAAAAAAATGCTCTAAATAGATTGAAGTTTTGATTGGTTGTTGTTTTGCTTTCAACCAATTGTCATTCGCCGCTTAAAAACAGAATTAATTTGCATAACAGTAGCTTTCGATCATTCTTGCGCCATTTCTCCTCCTTCGAGGTGGTGCAATACTTTTGATACCCTAGTGTACTTAGAATTATTAATCCGTAGATTTATGTAGATAAATTAAAAAGGCCCAGCTTTTGACTAAGAATTAGACTTTTTCTGATAAAAAACGTTTTTAAAGCAATGAAACCTGCTCCGAGGTTTAGAATTATAAGGAAATTGTGAACAATTTTTTTGCGGTACAGATTTTGAAAATGGCTTTGAAAAAAGCAAACAATTTATAACATAAACTATAAACATATCATATAAACATACAACCTTATGCTATAAATTTTTGTTTTTTTCAAAGCCATTTATAAGGAAATTCAAAGAATATTGCTAAGTAAGGTTAGTTTTAATATTTGATCTGGCTATCAATTGACAGTGACAGAACAATTTTTTTTAGAAATAAAATTCCGTTTTCAGGGGGATAACTTTTAGTCTTAATAGATTTGAAGTATTGAAGAGGTGCATTAAACATATCTAGAAGCTCTATAGCAGTAACACTTAAGTTTTTTTCAATAGTTGGAAGCTAACTGAACTTAAGCTTAGAACAAATCAAAATCACTGCTTTATCGGTTTATCATAAAGTATTCGATGCCGTTAAAGCAGGTCTGTACACGTTTTATTTCGAACTATCTATATACGCTACATTTAAAACGATATATTAAGTTGTACTCAAGATTGCCTGAGAAATGTTTAAGACTTCATCATTCAGTTTTTCGCTTTAATGTTTCATTTGATTTTAAATGATCTGTTTAAAGCTGAAAATTGAATATTCCTCATGTTCTATGGTCTTTCTTTTTAATATCAGGAGGAGAAAAAACAAGTTCTCTCTACTAGTTCGTGGATTCGAATTGTGAGTATAGCAATAATTATTTTGAGATGTTTGTTAAAAATATAAGCGCTTGGGTGCATCGATGATTAGTAACGTAAAATTTAAAAAAATCCTGTATAATACCAGCACATAAAGTTGTTTAGAGACAGAAACATAGGAACCGCGGAGCATGAGAGGGAAGGGTAGCTCCCAACTGATTCTAGAAGTGACCATTGGGAGGAGTAAGTAGCTTTTTACTGTCACAGTGCTTTTATCCATCTCAAAAAATCAACCGTTATTTTCTCTAGTACTGGAAAGACGAGAATTTGGTTTGGGATCCAAAAAACTACAGCAACATTAAATCAATTAATTTTCTCGCAGAAGAAATATGGAAACCTGACGTGGTGCTTTATAACAGGTAAACACCGGTTGTTATTTGCAATTAACTAAATGGGTTGTGCTTTATGATTCAAGAAAAAGCTGATCAATTTACAAGCCTAAGCTATTTGCAATTTATTAGATACTTTTTGTTTGTGTTTTTTATGTTCTTGTTAGGCATGTCTATAAAAAGCTGCGAAAATAAGCAAAGCATATTTCAAATAGGTTGTTGATAAAATGTAAGACTGAAGCTCATGATGAGAAACATTCTATGCAAAATTCTATTGAATCAGTGTAAGAATTTTGTAATAGTGTGAGAGCTCCACATTTTTTTAGCGTCGACAACGATGGAGGTGGCATTCTTGATACGTCGATGACAACAAACATAATCGTCAGTTCTGATGGCTCCTGCTCTTGGTTTTGTCCGCTGATCCTTCAAACAGAATGTAGCGTCGATATCAAATACTTTCCATTTGACAGACAGGTTTGTCCAATGCGATTCGGTCTGTGGACATACAACGGACTGATGGTTAACTTCTCAATCGTAAGAGACACAGGAGACACTAAAAATCTGGTTCCAAGTGGCGAATGGAATCTTGAAGCCATGCCTGGTAGGCGCAAAGTCTTCTTTTATGATTGTTGTCCAAATGTGCCATACCCTGTCATTGATTATGACGTCATAATCATCAGACGAACAAGCTTTTATTTGCTGAATTTGATTTGGCCTGGAATATTGATTGCCGTACTGGCGGCCATCACCTTCCTTCTCCCGCCGGAAAGTGGCGAAAGAATTGGCCTAGGTATTACAAATCTACTGGCCATGATGGTGTTTCTCCTGCTTATTTCTGAAAGCATACCGCCAACAAGTGATGCTGTGCCACTTGCAAGCAACTTCTTCAGCGTTGTTCTTGTCCTCTCCGCTTTGGCGCTAATCGAGAGTTGCATCGTCATCAAATTTCTGCATTACAGCAACTCGGACGTCAGCGAAGTGCCACGATTTGTTCGTTATTTCATAAACGATTTATTGGCAAGGTTAGTCTGCGTTGATGGCAGCAGCAAGAAGCGGAATTCGGTGGACCTCCATGAACCAAAGGGGGTGGAAAACCCTATTATGAAAAGAATTTCTTATGGTGATATTGCTCTTCACAAAAACAACCCTTATGGTGATAAAGCTGTTCACAAGATCAAAGCTTCACGGGAGGAAGAAAGCGACCTCAAGTTAGTTCGCCGAGCCCAAGTCCAGATGAGCGTTGCTGAAATGGAAATCGCCGAAGGAGTAAAGAAGATTGTTTCAACCATAACAAACCAAGAGAGGGCAGAGGATGCAAAAGCAGAATGGCGCAGGGCTGTGCAGGTTGTCGATAGGTTGTCCACCATTGTGTTTCTGCTTGCACTTATTGGCGGATGTGCTGGAATATTTGCTTCTTCACCGCGATTCTACGTTGCGTAATCATAGGATGGCCTACTTTGATTAAACGTATTTTCTTATGAGGGTTCAGTGTTCGAATATGTAGATGTGTTTATTTTTTTAATGAGAACAAAATTGTTTGTATACCCAGTGTTTGAGGCTGATTTTCTTCTGAGAAACTGTCAATATGAACCAGTATTAAAAAATAAAGAGGCTCAGATGACACTTTACATTAAAACATTTTTGTCTTAGCTTCTTTTGCTTTTATTGTGGTGTACAAGGTGTTTTCATTTCCTCATTGGTAACTGCCCAGGAGCATTTGTTTCTTCTTCGTGCTTTAGCGTGTGATCATTGTCTCAAGGCATTCGTTGACACAATAGAATTATCCATAAATAAACAGTAAGTGCACTGCGAAGGAGTAAACGTCTTTATATTGAAAGTTACGTTCTTGTGATTGTATTCATTCGAAAGTTTACTCGAACTCTTCGATATCCTCTTTATGAATTATGAATACTGGATTTTTATTTGCCTTTATCATCTTGAAGTAGTGCGTTGAATAACATTCATTTAGCGTTTATAATATTTGCTTCGTTCGTGACGTTATTAAAAGAAATTGGTTTTGTACGATAAAAATTTTTTTTTACATTTTGCCTGTCAGTCTATCAAGTTAAAAGGTAGTCTCGTACTCTCAGATTGGAATCCTTTCAAGGGCAGGGCAACACCTCTGTGACAATGGCAGGGTGTCTAGTTCCTGTTCTCGCGGTTGATGGCTACCCTTTCTGTGGCCACCCACTACTCAAATACTACTTTTTAGACAAGGACCTAGCTGGATGTTGCAAAGGCTTATCAATTTATAAAGACTGAATTCAAGTTTTAAAAGAACCTCCAAATCTCTCCCAGTGTATCTACAACCATTCAATATATGAAGAATAGTGAAGATTTTTCGTTTATTAGAGGCAATTAAATTGAATAAAGAAGACGTTCAACGAAAATTTTGTTAACCGAAGTTGTCTTCTCAATTGCTTTCCCTCGCAAAGCTAAGTTGTCTTGAAGCAAAATGTGACTTATTCAAGACAACTTCATCTTCTTAATTAATTTCGAGCCCCGATTTCTAAAGATTCTTTGCCACCCAGTAAGCAAGACATCAAACAAGTGATCAAAATTTCTTGGAGAAACAAAAATCTCACCAACACGCCCATTTTTAACAACCTCGTTTGGGACATAACTTGAAATTTTTCTTCCAAGATGGCAGCTATCGTAAGGAGAGTTATCAACACAGCAAAGGCACCAGCTGCCATTGGGCCGTATAGGTAAGGATGGTTACAGGTGTTGTGGCAAATTTTGATAGAATATTGTTTGTGGCATTAAATAAATGTCTTTATTGATTTATTGAGGCTTGCTTTAGTAACGCATCAGACATTCGTTAATCGCCGGTTAGGCTACCTTAACATTAGAACGGTCCGTCCCATCCCATCCACAACCGAGGAAGCTTTTTTATAAATAGATGTAGCAATTTTTATTAAAGTTGAAATCATACAGAATTTCCCATTTTGTTGGCGTCATTGTTTTGCTTTGACGATTTGTTCCGCATGTAAACAAATATATTAGTGAAATTATATTTCTTGTTCTATCAGAATTTCAGAAATTAGACTTACAGCCTCGTTTTGAAAAATTTTCCAAATCTAGTTATATAACTTTTTTAAGCACAGATTTTGTTTTATCACCATAATTTTATACCGGATACAATTTTTCATATTGTTTGTGAGTGAATTTCAGATTTTACGGAGAGATTAAGTTTGAAAACTTGCAATGGATTTGACCGCAAAAGTCATTCTTGGTGAAACTTTACCCCCCCCCCCCCCAGTCGCCAATCAGTGTCAAATCCCTTATAAAATTTTGGTCTTTATGTCGTCATAAAATTAATTTCTTGAGCAACACCATGATGAGAATTTCCAAGTAGACTAAAATCAAAAATAAAGAATTTGAAGGATTTTTCAAAATGAGGCCATAAGTTGAATCAGTGTAATAATCAACATAAAAGGTAATGCCAAAGTCAATTTTTTATTTAATGATTATCTTTTTGCCAATTGAAGCTGAATAAAAATCTACAATAAAACATTAATACTCTAAAACAGAAATCTGACGACGGTATTGGTTTTAGTTGTGAAATGTTGAAAAAATTTCATGTTAATTGGCTTTATGCAGTTCTCATTGCACCCTAAGATTTTGTTATCCAAAATATTTTTCAGAGCAGATTTGATTATTCCTTTATTCATTTGTTCTTACTTTGTTTCATGTCTTTTCTGTTACAGTCAAGCTGTTCTTGTGAACAGTACACTCTATGTGTCAGGGCAGCTAGGACTTGTTAGTGAGGTACTAATATTTTTTCAGATCTTCTTTATCCTTCATCTTTCTTCATGTAGTATCACCTGCGTTAGCATGCTTGTTCTCAATGGTACCTCTATTAATCATGTCATAGTCTATGCTTGCATTTAGTGGGCTCGCAGGCCTGACCACAAGATTTTTAACAAGGGAGCAGTGAACAGCACACCCAGTAAAAGTGAGCTATTTGAAGGTTTATTACAACAGAATCATAGGAAAATTAATTTCATAGAGAGCAGCAATTTTTTGAGAGAAATCTGTAGCTCCCCTCCAGCCTTTGAAGGGAGCAACAGCTATTGCTCTACTCAAATGGCCAGACATGTGCTTAGTATGTGTTATGAAATATTACTGAACTATTTGTTGGGTTGAACTACAACTTGTTAACTTGTATGTAAGCTAGTAGGGCTGCCTGCATTGGCTGATATCAGGTCAGTTGTTTCATTAGGTTAACAGCTTTGTTATATTAGGCCGCTATTTTGTTTTTGTAAGACATGTTGTAGCCTCTGTTCTTATTGTTTAGTAAAGCCTATTTCTATGGCAATTATTCGTTAATATTTATCACAGAATTGACTAATTTAATCTTTGTGCAGGAAATCTTCTTCTCATAATGAGACTTTTTCATTTCTGTTTTACATGATGATCTTTTTCAAAATATTTATAGCAAACACTTATTACGTATTTTGTGGAATCTTTATGCCTAGATGCTACATGAATGTTTTCTTTGGAGAAATATTTTCTCTGATTTTTTTCTTGTTCACACAAGAAGGCCAAAATCCAGCTTTGTATGCACACAGTATTCAGTATGGCTTAAGATGATTGTAATTTCTTGTCAGGACAAAGACCACATAACTATGAATAATAATAGGGAAATGTTAGTTTGATGGATATTACAGGTCTCTCCAGGAAAAAACAATGCAAGCTGTAAAAAGCCCTTGCCAGTTTAGCTGTGTGGGGCTATTAAGCCCTTGCAGAACCGTTGTTAATTTTTTTTATATTTGTGTATTTACAAGAGGCAAAAATACATTACCTTACCTATTCCTTAAACATTATTCATATTATTTTTTTGTTTATTTCTACCTTTTAATTTTCTATTACCACTCCTTAAAACGAGACAAAAGAGGAACATAATTTTTTGGAATGTAGCAAAGTTTTGTTAGTTTTTCTGGTCCAATGTGGCTTTTTTGAGAAATGCCTAGTTGATATGTTGTGACTTGAGAAAAGAAATTGTTTCATATTTGACACCATGGTGTAACATTTCTCACTTCAATTATTTGCAGCATTAATTGCGCTATATGTTATTCCTTTCGTGCAAACACATTTCCTATTCCATTGCAAGTTTTAGCAGATAATACAATAGTTTGTTAACATGTGATAAACACATAGACTTCTTTCTCTTTATTTACTAACACCCTGATATTTAGCAGTAAGTAGTACAAACATTGGGAAGCTAAACTGTGCAGATTGAATGATAGCATTGGTTTGATAAACTGTGTGGGTGGAACAAAGCCCTCAAAATTTTATTTTGCTTGGGTTTTCTGCAGGCGCAGGCTATGAGAAAGGCCTGATATTAATCAAAATTGGTATTAACTCCTTCAGTAGTTAAACTGCGGGATAACATTCCCTGTTTCAATTGAATTACATTCACATATTCAAGGAACACATTCAACCACAAGATCAACTTTTGTGGTACTTTTTTGCCCTTGCATACAATGCTTGCCAAGTATGATGACATTTGTCTTTATAAACAGTCTGTTTTTTCTACTCTTTGCATTTGAGTAATATGTAATATTTTGCATTTAGACAATGCAGTTTGTATCAGATGATGTACAAGCTCAAGCAAAGCAGGTATAGTTGCATCACACTCACTCACTACTTAAAAAGATGTATGAGTTTGTCTATGAATTCGTTTTTTACATTTTGCCTGAGTTTGGTCATGGAAACAAAGGCAGTGATAGATTCTGTCCCATAATCTCCCATTGGATCTGTTAAAAAAAACATTTGTACCATTTTTGTTGTACCATTTTTTATAAATTTTCTTTCATTTTATTCATTCATTCATTCCAGGTAGCCTCTATGTGATCCGTAGGTTGCTAACCATGGTTCTCCAACAAACCCTGTCACTACACCTACTTTTCAGGATACCATAATTCTGGATGTTAACCAACTCTTTAATGTCGTCCATCCAAGTCCTTCTTTGCCTACCGCTAGATCTTTTTCCTTCAATGTACCCCTCCACGATGTTACAAAAAACTGCTCCACTTGATCCTCTTGGCACATGACCAAAGAGTGCAGCTTTTCTCTTTGCTATGATGGTAAGAAGCATAGGGGTTACATTCATTCTTTGTAGCACTTCTTCATTGGAAACCCTATCTGTCCATCTGATCTTCAATAATCTTCTATAACACCACATCATTTTATAGGCCTTGCAAAATATGGGACATATTCTAGAAGCTGCTGGGACAAGTTTTGACAAAGGTGTGTACTGATACTTCTCTGCTTTTATCTCAAGGTGATTAACATTTATTATTCTTTTGACATCTCTTTGACATGAGCTGCTATCCTTCTTTTGACAAAGATGTCACTGAATTCAATGAAAAACAGATCTGCAGCTAGAATATCTATAATAAGGATTTTGCATATACATCAGCTAATTTTTTATGATAAAGTACAAAACTATCAGGACCTTTATATGAAATATTGCTATAAAGAGGCAATAGATTAATCAAAACTTTTCCATTGATTCTGCTAAACAATCTAATTTTTGATAGCAATCCCACAAAAGCAAGTTTAATTAATTTTTTTTGCAAACCAGGTCTTAAGCAAGAACATTTTTTAGTACAAGGTTATTGAAGAAAAGCATGAAAATATCCATCCAAAGAAAAACAGAACAGAATATGCAATAAACTTTCATGTCTCAAATATTGTATAGATTTATATATATTTGCCTTCTCTTCTTCGAATAAATCACTAATACTTAAAGTAAGGTATTTGCATCTCTATGAGATTATCTGCTGTAGATATTTTACTCGTTAAACAACGTTAGAAAAGTGAAAACTAAAGCACGTTAGTGCTAGGTATGAAATGATTTTCCAGAAAGCTTCAATTAGTCAATAGAGGTCATTGTTGTTTTGAGAGGTAACAAGGCTAGTAAATCATCAGCAAATTCCCAGAATCTTAATCTCAGGGAAGCTTCTCGAACACTTAATTGCATATAACCCCAGCCCCAACCTGTGTGGCAGCCATGATCTCTAGATCCCCCTGTTTGTTATTGTTGTGAGAAGTTCTTTCATTTTTTAACATGCTTGATACAAAATCATGTTTTTTTGTACATTTATTTATTAAGTCATGTTTTTGTGACTGTCTGCCATTGCTTTGTAAATATGTCGCCTGCAAAGTATGCCCTCTCAGAATAAATATTTTTTTGAAATGTTGAATCTTTCTAAATAGCGTCTAATTGTTGGCAATTCTATTATCACCATACCTCTACCTTTCTTCATGAACACATAATTTCTTGATGTTTTAGTTGTCAAGACAACCGTCCTGCTTGCTGACATAAACGATTTTGCCAAAGTTAATGAAATCTATGGTACATGTAAGTATTCGATCCTTCTTTCGAAGAAGCACTTTTATCGCTTTGCTTTATTATCGCATTGTTGAATACCTGTAATTGTGTTCTTAATACGCAAAGCAACCCGGATACACCGCGTATTGAGTAAGGATGTTAGATTAAGCCGAATTCTTATTGCATTTCTTATTGAAGGGCATGCTGCCGAAATATTTCTGAATACAACGATATACCTACATTTACTGCTTACCTCACTGTCCTGTCGAGGGGCTTTAGGTGAAAGAAACTTCACTAATTTGAAGAGAGTACAAATTAATTTTTTCTCCACAGAGCTACAGAATTTCGAGCGCGTAAACAGAATGCAAAGCAGAAAAGCGTCTCCACTCCTATCTTCTTTTTCAGCTCTTCAATTTATGTGGCTCTGGTACCAAGGGTATTGTTGGGCGGAAATATTGCCGCGAGATCATTTCATCAGTTTGTAACAGTGGTAAACCATTGCAAAACATCCCTATTGCCTTCCTTTCTGATATGGGCAAAACTACTATTATCCGACCTGTAGATAAGAGGTTCTGTTCAATGCATTTATCGCATCTTTCCGATAATTTTGAAAAAAGTATTAAAACAGCATGCAGGAACAATTCAAAATGACTGGAAACGACACAATACAGAAAGGTACCACTCGTGATCTAAAAACATTCGAAAAAAGTTAAAAGGTCGTTGTTATTGATAAAATTGATTTCATGCACTGTTGTATTTTCCGGCACATTGGCAACACCCTCTTCTCGGCCAGGGAAGGAAAAAACCCTGTTTAAGACGTTTCCTGTCACCTCAGAAGAAGGATTTCGAAACGGTTTAATCATTTTTCGATACTGTTGAGTCATGGAATCTAATAAAAAAAGCTGAAAATGTGTGGAATTACTGTTTGAAAACTGTAGTGGCTTATTTGTGCACGATCAATAGTGCTTCCTATAATGTGAAAAGGTTATTTTAGGGAGTTTCTCAAGGCTCTGGTCTTGAGCCATTCTTGTTGTACAACAATGATTAGCCTTTTTGAACCATTCTTGTTGTGCAACATCTGCTAAGGATGAACTTATCAAAAATGTTAAGAGAAATTTTTCAGCTCCGCACATATGGGATATTGTAGTGAATGTATAAATAAAAATTCTGCGAAAAATCCGAAATAAAGAGTGAAGGATATTTTCAAACAGCTCATGCGATGCCTTATTGCTTCGCTTATGCAGAATCGTGGCTTTCAAATGTACAAAAACATGTAAACGAAACTTGGCTGCATAAATTCAAATGTGTTGAACTGTGTGATTATTTCAAAATAAAATTTCAAAATAAGAGTGCCAGGGGAGCCGTGAAAGCGGGTCAGATGGGGTTTAGACCCCGTAAACACCAGATTTCTCGTAACTTTCGGAAATTTCGCTTATGTGTCGTAAATTGTAAAAAAGTATCCTCACTTCTTTATTGCTGGTTAAAATCGCTGATGGTGCTATTGATAATTGTCAATTATTTAAAGGTTGTGCCAAACAGCGAAATTATTTCGCCACATTTACGACGATGTTTCGAACATTTAACAAGATGCTTATTAAAAAGGTTTTTTGTAATTTCCCTTTGTGTTAAGATACAAGTTCCAAACGAATAAACAAACAGATTTTCTCCACAAATGATATATATTTCATACACAAACCGCTGAAATTCTCAATCGTATAACCGTAGTCAAAACATAACCATTAACGTACAAAACTTGGCATGATTTCAAAACGTACCGCCTCGTTACTTTCCAATTCAAAAAACATATTACTTACAAATTATGATAATTATGCAAAATATTTAATAAACTCCATAAACCAATGATATATCATGATGCTTCGTTATTTTCTATGCATCTTACACGAAGATAAAATAAGTCTTATTTTGTCTCTTATTTATCTTGCTTACACACATTTGCTGTTTTCAGTTTTCAAAGAACCCTACCCAGCGAGGGCTGCTTATCAATGTGCTAACCTCCCAAAGGTATGATAAAATTAACCCTTTCTTCATTCAGTCAATATTCTTGAAGAGATTTAACGTCTGAAGGCCAGGGGGCGCCCATCCCCAAATCGCTAAATACATGCAAACCCCTATTGATTTTTTTAAATATTAGAAATGGCTTTGAATAAAGTATAAAATTCCTCCGAGTGTATAACATCAGAATTATGATCGAAGAGTTTTACGGGAAATATATATACCCTCTTGTGGATCGAAATAGGCCTATCAGAAATGTGAACATGTGCTGGTAGATTTAACCAATCACTGCCGCAGAGCTATAGAGAATTTTTCTACTTGATTCCATGAGGCAAACATATAAGTTTTATGAAAGTTTTTTGTTGTTGTTGTTAAAGAGACATTCTGAATGTTTTTCTATATTTGAAGATGGCATGAAATGATGGAAGTATAGCATACTAAAGTACTTTTCGTCCGACACTCTTCATAGTACAAGTGTCGGATAATGAACGAACGTAAACAGAAAATTTATACACAGGTGTGGATCGAAAGTAACGAGAAAGAAATGGTCTGTCGTTGCAAAGGTCTGGGATACGGCTTTTGACTTGAATAAGGAAAAGGAAATAACGAAAATCCGATGAAATCACATGAAATCGTAAATCATATGAAGTTCGACAATCACATTAAATCAAAATCATTTGAAAGCTCGACAATAACATAAAATGACAAATCATCTGAAATTTCGACAACCACATTAAATCACAAACCATATAAAATTTCGACAATCACATTAAATCGCAAAATATATGAATATTTGACAATCACATTGAATCACAAATCGTCTGAAAGTTCGACAATCACATGCAAGCAAAGATTGAGCGTCAGTCACGAAAAGTGAATATCTATGTTATCCTGGGTATGACTAACCCGATTCATCTGGATGCCAATCAAATGTTCTCTCTGCAAAGCCAAATCAATGTTGTGTATTCATTTATTATTTCATTTTCTCGTTTTAAGCTTGCAAGAGTTGAGATTGAAGCAATTGCAGTTGTCGGAGATGTTGTCGATGCTGCGCAGCCAAATCTGTAGCTGAGACGTCGCTCATCAGAATTGCCAACATTTTCCATCAATTTTCTTAGGTTTTTATGAATTTTATTCGGGAATCGTCAAAATTAAGTGTGTAAACCGTTGATTAAATTGATTTGGTAGTAAAATCGTGAGTGAAGTTGCATTGAAAATGCCAGAAAAGTAGAAACGTTCTTGCTTGCTCTATTGTCTACCACAATCGACAAATAAGGCCATTCTCCAGCATTGTCAAATATCATGACCTTAGAACTGAAAAACACCCATTCAGCAACGAAAATTGTTAGTGAAAATATGCTGCTTCAACAAATCATTTCTTAAGGTTTATTGCATGAATTGTCTCCAATGTAGAGTTGGCCAACAATCGGTAGCCGCTTACCAAATGTAATGTTACGTTTGGAACAAATGACGAAGCCCCATCAGACTCAAAAATTGACAATCGTACTGCAATCGAGGAGATCTGATTGATGTATGGAAATGATAAACACTGGAAGCCAAAAAATAGGGCTTGTTTTGTAACAAAGGGGGTTATTTAACTTATGCTCAAGGTAAATCTGTTTGAGGACTGTACCAAATGCACTTGGTGCATTTGCAACCCCTATCAGGTTTTAGTTTCTGCTAGTACTGGGGATAGCCGTAATTTTTCCGCCTTTTTTTTAGTCGGCATATTTTAGATGTGTTTTTCAAAAGAGATTTAAAAAGACACGATCATTAGAATGGCACAAATTTTACAAATAGATCGATATTTAAGATCATTAATGCAAATAAGAAAAAGTAATGGACTCAGTACAGAACCTTGTGGTACACTAAAAGTTATACGACGATACCACAATGCGGCACTAACTAGGAATAAAAACCCCTCCAGCTCTGGTGATGTTGCTTTGTTTTCCTCTGTTAAAAGAAAAAGTATTGATCCCTTAGGTAGAGTCCCTTAGAAAATGCAATGGTTTTTATGATTTCCACTTGTAGTTACTCAATTGAATTTGAATTATGCTATGCTCAATATTTTCTTGACTAAACAGTCAAATTACTGATATAGCCATTGCTTGTGTCGCACTGACTGCATTTTTAATGGAATGCTTGACGTCATATTTGCATGTCTGGTCGCCAGTCCTCTTTGACATATGCGTACAGTTTTTTTTCTTGAAAGCCAGTAAGTGTTACGCCATGGTCTGATCGTAAACTGTCCAGTATCTCGCTGTCGATCATTTTCATTAGCAATGCTCCATTGACTTGGTTTTCTCTGCAGAACTCTCCCAAAGAGTACAATTTTATGGCTTGCAATCTTTCGGTGACCTCTTCTTCTGTCCATTTTGAAGGAAAATCTCCAATATGGTTGGCATTAACGTCTGTTGGGGTTTTTTGTGTTGATACTTCTACGTCAGGTTTCCAACCAATAAGATACTGTCGCAGTTTCCTTGCTTGGAACCGGGTCAAATTGAGGTCTGTAACCATGTCTGCTTCGCTTATGTGGAGGAGAAGTTGCCCGTTGATCTGTTCGTTTCTAAATGCATCTGCAAATTTCTCTAAATGAAGACGATTCAAAATTCTGCTTACATCCTCTATACTTGAGTTGCGAATTGCTGGGTCCACTTTTGTGGTTTCACAGACTGGTGACTGTATAGGAGAGATTGTGGAATTTTCAAATAAGCAACTTCCCTCGCTGAAGGTGGTTGTAGGTATCCGGCCTAAGGATGCAGGACGCAAGGCTTTAGTTGTACAATCTTTACTGTTAATAGTTTCATAATCTGCCAGATGTACGGATAAGGTATTTTTGTCTGGGTTTGCAGGAACATTGAATCTTGGCGTATCATACACGTGCTCATCTTTATCTCTATCAATGATTTGTTTGCTTCGAAGCAGCGATGATGGCTCCAATTTGTATGGGTTTGGAGATGAGGCATGCACTATCTGATGCCACTTTTTGCCCCAATCAAATACAGGCGATGAAATCTTCCCACCACTGTCACCACAATTCAGGTCTTCCGTACTTTCTGTCTGAAGATCAGGCCCATGTTTTGGACTAGTCATTGTTACATACACAGGTTCTTCTTTCTCGACCCATTACCAATCGTTAACTTAACATCAATATTCTTGGGAAATTTTACTTGGTATTTTTCTTCGCCAATGTAATTAAAAGCATGAACAATGTCTTCAACATGCATCTTTTCAATACAAGCTATCCTGTTTGATTCAAAATTCAAATCCTCTTCTTCGTTGTCAAGAGGTAAAAGTTCTACCCATATCGGAAGTTGCTTGTCCCTTAAATCCCTGAGAAAGAATTCCGTGTCTTTCTCCTCAGGATTCACAGTTGCTTTGAAATCTCCACGAACTGATGCAAGCAATAAGATGCGCAATTTTCTGCTCCCAATTACGATAACTGACAAATTCTGGTCGTCATTGAATTTTATAACTTGAAATACAGTCCCAGCATTGAATTTTTGACTGTACATTGTAAAATCCCTTTGATTTTCGATGAAACGCGGTAAACGCTCGGCAGCATAAAGATCTCTCACGGTACGATATATCTCGTCAGGGGTGGTCGTCAACTTCACCTTGATTTTGTCCCACGACGGAATTTCCAACCCCTGGCCCTCTTGATCGAAGGTTTTAATGCAGCGTATTTTCTGTTCCACGCTACATATTTTCAAGACTTGGTCCGCATCCAAACCCTCGTCTTCATCGAACATAAGCCCCTCTGTGATCTTCACAATAATAGGCAAAATGCTTCGTGTAATAACACAACTGAGGCTCTCCGATTCAGCACCCCATCTGATTGATTTCCCATCCACTTTTTGTACAGTCTCCATGCTTAGAGTGGTCTTGTCACATGCAATCAAGTCAATGAAATGTTTGCCCTTGATTTAAATCTAGAATTAATATTGAAATACTATAAAACTCCATTTTTTAATTTTTATGCTTGTTTTCATGCATTTTGTTGCGTCATATTTCACGTGTTGTTTGTTATTTTTTGATCGGCGGTTTTACAGGCACTCTTACGAATGCAAAAAAGTACATTAACTGAATAAATCTGGATTATTTTGGATTTCCAAGGACAAACTGCGCTTCAAAGGACAGTAACAAAAACAGACACACTTGGCTGGAAGCTGAGACGAAAGATATTGGCTTTCCCACGGCTGTATAAAAGGTTATCGAAATATATAGAATTTTTAATGCTGCACCCCGACATCGCTCAATTTTCAATTTAGGTTTTTATAAATTATAGCTTATTGCCCCGAAGGTTAAACACTTTTTTGGACTTCTTTGCGGAGAAAGATCCAACCTCCTACCTCTTTCTGCATTCCTTCTACAGAAGATAAAAAACTGAAAATACCAAAACGAAACAATCACTCTTATTTATGCACCCACTTTTTACATTATGTTGCTGCATGTTGCTGTAATACACCCGTCTCCTCTCTAACTCTTCCCTCGACATTTGAGTTTCTCCTCCAACCCCTTTCATAAATGAATCACATCTTGCGACTGTATCGTCCTGTCTTACCGAGGAAGAGGATGAAAGAGATGCCAAACAGGGTCGGTAACATGAGCCCCCTTTCAATTTTGTTTGTAGCTTGATTAATTTTTCAGAGCGAAAGAAATTTATTGTTTCATTATCTTATTGATTTTACAAAGATATTTTGAAAGATGAGTGGGATATTTGGTCTACTTCATCTTAAGAGCCAAAAATTTCCGCATTCCATTTTTGTCACCATGTTGCCGAACCTTCGTGGATTAAAACGGAGACGCGAGTGGAATTTATGACGGGGAATCGAAATATTTTTGCTCCTTGACGACTCTGGTACTTGGAGTATTTTTAACTATACTAATAATTGCTGTTGTATGATTTGGAAGTTAGTTGAAATATGACGATCTGAATCAGTGGCGGACTGGCCCATCGGCCCGTGGCCGGTGGGCCCCCTCTTAAATTTGGCAAAAAGGGCCCCATCTTGGCAGAAAAAGGGCCCCATTTTAGGAATGTGAGGCCTTACGATGTCTCATTACGAATGATAAACATCATGGATTACATCAAAACTAAGGTTGAATATAGCGTCATTGCATGTGGTTGTAAATAGGATTGGGTCAAAATTAAAAAAAGTATGATTTGTGTAAGTTATGGGTGGTAAATAGGGAATTGATTTTTCATGGACCCAGGTTCAGTTTATATGCACAACATTAGTTGTAGAGTTCACCTTGATTTTTGCCAGTGACGAAGGTCGAAGCTAGCAACAAAGAAAACAGTTGTGATTCAGTAGTTAACTTTATAACAAACTTAGCGTTAATCGAGTCCCGTATTTACGGACTGCAAGAAAGTTCCATCCAGCATTGTAGACTGTAAAGCACGTCAAACTCAAAAGCATGATGTAAAAATGACAACCCTAGCTGATGAGCTATAGAGGCCTATGTCTGTTGGCTTGGGGCCTCTTTGGTTGGGGGTCCTTAGTTATCGAACTAAGGTGCCCTTCACCTAGCCATAAAAGCACAGCTATTTACAAATATTCGGTATTTAACATGAAATTTTCTTAAAACCCAATTTCTTGCCTGTTTTCTTATTCCAGGTGAAAATTAGAGAAGTCCCATCTTGAACAAGCATGATGTTCTACGAAACCTTTTATCAACAATGTAAGATTATTGAAATTAGAACAATCAACATTTGATCTACGGAACCTGTAAATACTATTTTATGCCTAAGTTTTGCTACTACAAACACACTAAAATTTGACACTTACATATATGTCTTTACCCTTTCTTCACTTTAGCTGCTGGTGATCATTTAGTTGGCAATCATATATCTGATTATTCCTTTCTCTTTCTGACAAACCACGTTGTTAGTGGTAAACAACGTCCCTAGCCGAATGCTTCGAATTCCATGATTCCCTCCTTGTGATTTTCACTACACGTTTTTGCGTTGTTGTGACTTCTTGTTGTGACTTTCCGCGTAGTATTGGAGAGATTGCTTTCTCTTTCGGATCTGCAGCAATCAAACCTAGGTTTTTCAATGTTTAATGTGTGTAACTCGATCTGCCAAACTAGGAAATACGGATTAAACATGGGGAAGCCCCTTCAATCTTGAAAGTAGAGAACTGATGAAAATCTGATGGCTCTGAAGCTGGATTTGGCTAGCAAGAAATAAGAGAAGGGGGAAAGAGATGCGTGTAGCAAATAAAGAGGAGAATGGGGAAGGTAGAGGCTGTTGAGATGTGACTTATATTTACTTATGTATGAATATGAACATTTACCATTATGAAACAATATCCTTTCAGTGGTGCCTAGTTCTCAGACCGCGGACCACGTTTTTGTTAGTTCGATTAGCAAGATGGCAGATACTGTTATCTTAACATTTGTTTATGTTGAATGCGTTATGTTACCAATAATCCATTGAGTTTTCTCCAAGTTTTACCTCCGTCATGAGTACAGATTTAACAAGGGTAGAAAGGAGAAAAAAGTGTGTCCGAAGCAATCAGTATAGAAATAAGAGCAGAGGAGATTTGCAAAACCTAGGATAATAGGAGGGAAAATGGGGTCAGTCTCAAACAAAAGAGAGAGGAGATAGAAGAGAGTTGGGAAGATTCAGAAAAAAAACCACTAATTGAATCAGGATCGTTGTATTCAACTTGAAATTGGATTGGCTATTGAGTACAAAATGATATTTGGCCTAAAGTTTTTATCTGTGCATTATGCTGATATGAGAGATGCTAGGTAAGGCTATGATCTGTTACCTCCCTGCCCCCTCCCCCCCTTCTTTCGAGCGCACCCTTGGGATAAGAAAAGAAAAATGGGTGGCTATAAATCAATGGAAACGAGAGAAGAAAATGGTTTTATGGAGAAAGTGTGATTTAAGTAGCAGAGATTTCGAGGGGTTTTCCTTCTATTACACATTTATATGGTGAAGGGGGACTTGAGGTAGAGGCAGGTTGGCAAAATTCCCATGCAATGTTTCTAAATACTGTAAAAACCATAGATGAAGGGGCAACATTGCGTTGTGCGCATAAATGCAGAGTAATCTTTCAAACATAGCCCTGCATTAGTTTGGTCTTGCCTCAAGATACGCGTGTGCTATGTTCAGTGTTTTGCTACAAGGTATGGCCACAGAACTTCCAAGAGAGTTGTGACGTAATGAAAAATCTATTATAAGAATGTTTGACTTTTAACTAGCTAACCTGAAAGAAAACTTTGAAATGTATCGAATATGCAAAATCATATCGAACGTGGGCGAGATATGGCGAATCAAAGATTTGAAGTTTGCTAGCAGATTACCGTTATTTTAGTTTGATTCATAAATTATTTGGTTAGGAAAGAACTGACTTCAGTTTAAGTAACCAAAAGTCACAAATTCTAAAAATAGATGTTTAAAACGTCATCGCCTAAGGAAGTCGAGACCTTGACCATCTTACTAGGCATGGGAAGGTGGAATTTTGCGTCGACATCATCAAAAAAGACAAAACTGTCCTCATTTCATCTACGTTTACGTGATGATGCCAACAAGCTAATGGTTTAGCTAGCTAACTAGCAGTCGCATCCTAACCAGGCTCACCAAGAGAGGACAAGGGTGGGGCGATTGCCCCTGTATCCGTATGTAAAGAGGGCCCCGCTGGTTATGGAATTTTCTCGCATTATAGGATTATTGGTTTGGGTAGAAAGGGGCCTGGACACGGGGCACGCCCCTGGGTAGGGTGTGGCCCTCGGCAGCCCTGACCTTAACACCCCTGAAAAAATTTCTGTCCCAAGTGTAGAAAAATTACCGATTTTGAGTTGTTTACTTGCAAGGAAGCGATGAATTTCACTTTCCAGTCAGGATAGGTTGGTGTTAAATTTCTTTGTCAAGAAAGAAAGCGCAGTAAAATGGAAATCTCTTCCTAAGGAAGAAAAAATCAGAACTTCTTACAATCCTTTCAACTTAGAATTTCATACCATGCTTGTAACATGAAAAATTACGCAATGCTTCCGAACGGACTCAGATTTTAATATTCCTCTTTCAAGTATTTTGTTTATTATCAGTATGTATAGAATATTTTCAGAATGTGTTTGTTTATTGATGGGACACCCCCGTCCCAAGTCGAGATAATGTGCATTATCACCTTACTTCTTGTTTGGAAAGCTGGGTGGTCATTATGTCCTTCATTTCTGGTGCAGAGCACATTTTTCACATAAATCCTACGTCCCTGCGTGTGCCTTTGCTGATTAAAAAAATGTAAGATACACTGATTCCCAGAACCATTGTTACAGTAGTCCCATGGTATGCGTTTTTCCGGGCTTTCAGTTCCCAACAGAATTACGGATTTCCCTCTTGGTAAAAATCTCCTCAAGATACCACAAAATAAGTAGTTTGGCCTAAGGTCGGTCTCACATGTGAAGGAAGCCAAAGGAGGAAAATTATATTTCATCACAATCTTGCAACCACTTTGAGTTTTCAAGGAATTATACGAAAAATAAGATGTAAACTGCTATGGTAAGTCTTGTTTTTTTCTTAAAACTTTCTTCTTTAAACTTACAAAGCTTTCTTCAAATTGCGTTTGTTGCAAAACACATTTGTCCTCTGCAGAAACCAAGAATCCCAAAACTGCAGTTTACACACGTTATTGAACGGAGGGAGTTTGCCAACCGAGCCATGTGTAGTTTGTTAATGTTGAGCAAGGGTTTGAGTGGTTAACGCCCGATATAAACATGTTAGCATTAATATACTAAAATGCGTGCGGTACTTTTCTTCCTATTCCATTCGTCGAATTCCATATTCCTTTAACGCTTTTTAGTTCTATCGTCGCTTTTCTATCTTACTTGATAACAGGCTATGCTCGAAACGTCGTTAATTATTTTAAAAAAAATTTCCTGGTACAATTTACTTACATTGATCGTTATTTATGTTAGCATTACCCTTAGATAAAACTGCAAACTTCTGGTAAAAGCTTTCTTTTCTTATCAGCATGTTCTAGGCTGTATGTGTTTTACAAGTGGTACATTTTCCTTCCTCGTTGCGTTTTGCTTTCAATGAGAAATTAGTACAGGAGTGTACTGGCTGCAGTGTTTTGAAAATGGTCCCACTTTCCGCATCGCGATCAAGCGTGCTTCTTTGCGGCAGCGCATTGTTGATGGAAATGTGTTTCGCTATGATTTGCGTGAGGAAGTGAAGTCAATTAATTTTGGTAGAACTTGTGGGACCACTTGAAAATTAAAAGGGTGTGTATAAAATATATATTAGACATATGGGTAAGCTGAAATATTTACTGTTGCAAAATGCTCGATACAATATTGGCAGGAATGTACACGTTATCTTGGTGGGTTGGAACTGGATGGTTTCAAGATGCAACTGCTAGTTTTACGCTCAAAAAATGATTGATCGCCAGGCAGTTGTGATTGTTCAGTATAAATTTCATATTCCATAAGTTGCCTGATGATTGCACCAAAGGCTCTTGCGCAACCGGCATGCTTAGCGGCAGCTGTCTTGAGAAATTTGTTGTATTTGTATTTTCATGCAGTACGAACTTAGGCCGGTTTTGAAAACATACTCGCAAAGCATGCCTGTTGCGCAAGAGCCTTTAAGTGGAGTTACATCTTAGAGCCGCCCTTTTCCGCAAACCAAATCGCTTATAGGTAGTCGAGCATTATATGAAGGTAATCTGAATCCAATGTGACATTGCATATTGATATGCCTACGAATGGGCATCTCTCGCACCTTGTTTGTAATATTTGACTTATTGTTGCTGTATGTAAAGCAGAGCAAGCAGAATACAGTCATTTTAACAGGCAATGGTACTACGTCCAAATCAGAAACAGGGCCAACCGCAAACAGTTTCAACATCACACGTTTTTTTCTTTGAATATATTTTGCAAATATTCAAAAATTACAGATAATTTATCGCAGTAAATACAAAGAATTAAAATGAATTAAAAATTAATGCCAGTTTCGCCAATCAATTGAGAAAGTTGCAGTCTCTTTTTACGCATCGGAAAAAGCAAAGGTAATTTCACAACGAAGAAAGAACAAATTTGTGGTTCTGGAGAAGATACAAGCAATAGTTGTGTGAAGTCTTTTATGAGCACAATAAACGTAGCTCTGGTCGATATCGATTTATTTCAGAAGGATTACTCCATCCAGAAATGGCTTCAATTTACCTATTTTCTACCAAAGGACCTACAATTTGACAGTTATTCAGACAAAAATATGCCATATTGTGATGTCTTCCCAATGAAACACAATAAAATACCAACGTGTGACGTCATCATAAATTTATTTCTAGATTATTTTAGTATTGACCACACAATGTGATTTATCATGATTACTCTATAGAGCTCCTTGAAATACCTCTTGATATGTATAACTGGTTGAAACATTGTTATGTATGGTTGAGATAGTTGAGTAATGGCCAATGAAAGATTTGAAGTTTGCTAACAAATTGCTGTTATTTTGGCTTGCATCATGAAGAACAGAGCTGAGACCAAATTACAGTGATTTTATGGGGAAAGATTGGCAATATTTCAGCTTATCGGCAATTTTCATAATGCCTTTACTAGATGCGAGGTCAAAATGTCTAAAAATAGATTTTGGTGACGTCATCACTTTGGAACTCTATTACCGCACCAATAGCAGTGAGCTGAAATAAGAGAACATAAATAGATAGAAGAATGTCTTGATATAAATTCGAATTATTCATATAAAAACGACAAGAAAAGGAATGTAGCATTATCTCTCATATATCATAAAACGATATAAAGTTGTTTCTATTTTGGTCATTTTGCTAATTAGATTTATCAAAAGCTTATATTAAATGTTGTTTAAATGTACTATGTTCTATCTGCAAAATATTACCTACGCTTTTCTCATTATTGGAACTTAACCCCTAAAGGACGGGGAAAGTTGAGCTTATTATTATTGTTGGAGGAGGGGGGGGGGGGAATTTAACATAACTGCTTATCTGTTGAAATAAAATGTTCACTTATCAAATTTTGTATTTAAGTAAAGAGGATGGGCGTAGTCGATTTTAATCGCGTCATTATAAACACACACACAGTTAATAGCTCTTAAATTGACTCCGCCTTCCTAAACTTTTTCAATGTTCCCAGCAATCTTGATTTTAAAGACAGACGCTGTTCCTCAGTTATCTTAGATTTTCAGTTTTAGACTTATTGCTAAAAGACATATTGGCTATGACTTTGCATTTAGAAACACAATATGCTTACCCATATACCAACGCGGGTACCCTAAAGATAGAGACAGTCACTCCTTGCTACTCTATATGAAGGCAAGCAAACGAGGGTACCCCTATAATCTTTGTACTTATCTTGTAGTTAAAGATAGCATCATCAATCAATATCTACATCATATCAGTAGAAATGTGGTTTATAAAAATGTGAAAATAAAACTATCTATGTTTTTCTCCCTAGTTAAGCAGCCATAAAATATGGTTCCTCCCTATTTGTCTCATAGGCGGTAGGTTTTGCCTACCTCAGCAACAATCTTTCACCGATCTAATGAATCCCCTTTTAAAATTTTTAGAATATGTGTCATTTGGGCCCCTTTGTATAACCATGTTAACAAGAGACGATAAAATACGTTTCTAATTTCCTTTTTCTGAAAGTTTTCTTAAAGCCTAATCTCAAGTGAGAAAAAAAACTGCGAAATGCGAAAAACTTCGCGCGAAATACGTCTTAGGCATGCGCAGTAATCTTTTGCTGGGATTTCTCGCGAAGAATTTCTCTGCGAAAAAAAGTTAAAATGAGTTTAACTTTTTTCGCTTTTCGCTTGCGAAATCCTTCAACAGCCAATCATATTCCGTATTCTTTTGTCACGCTTCCAAACTTTACATTCCAATGTCGTGAGGTCAACAAAAGCATTCAAAGGAATTTGTCGCGTGAAGAATTTCGCAGCGAAATTTCGCAAGACTTTTTCACACTGGAGATTGGGCTTAAGTAAGGTCTCATTTTGGTCGCCATCCTTTCAGAACATAGTTATTAAGCTTCTTTTCCTCTATTCTCCTCAATGATACTCCATGATCTTTCCGTACACTTTCTAGCATTTCTTCGTCAAGAATCTTTGTAAGCAATGTCCCATTGACTTGTTGTTCGCTACAAAATTCAGCAAAAGAGCTTAACTTCAACGACTTCATTCTCTCGAAGACATCCTTCACAGTCCATTTTTCTGGATCTTCATGTGCCATTTCACCGTCACTTTGTGACTCATCTGCATTAAATGACATAACCTCCTCATCGAGCTGCCAGCCTCGTATATATAAATAGAGTTTGCGTGCTTGAAATAGGCTCATTTCAACATCTGAAACGAGGTCTGCCTCGTTAATGTCACCAAGAAGTTCTCCGTCAATTTGTGTATCAATGAATAGCTCTTTGAACTCAGCAAGGCACAGCTTCTCGAGAATCTCACAGATTCCAATTACACTTTTTTCCAATACCTCACTGCTTATCACGTCAAATTTTTTACTGGCTTCCAAGTGATGAGAATCGCGTGTCTCGATATCGAGAGTCTCATTCTTTTCATCTTTATTAACTTCCATTTTTTTGTGCTCTTCTGAAAGGCCTTGAACTTCTTTGATCTTCTTCTCTACTTTTTGTTCTTCTCCGACATTTAAAAATTCAGGCACATTGCACCTGGAAACACCCGCAGATGGCACTTCGACTGTTTCTTTTCTACCGAAAGCAGATTCTTCGATATTCGGCTCTGTCTCTACATGAAAGACAATATCTTCGTACATGTTTTTTCGCCTTGCAGCACGGGTGCTCTTTACATCACACGAATCAGAGTTGATCTGGCTCCTTCGCGGTGAGTTTGTTTGAGATTCAGAGAGCTCTTCAACTGCATTATATTGATCAGTGTTTGTCCCCTCGTCCTGGCTTGAACCTCCTTGCCTTTCAGAGGGAAGAGGAAGCAAAGGCCTGTTTTTATCTATAGTGCCCCCCGCCTCGTCTCCGTAACAGAATTTCGCTGCTGTATTCAATGGTAAGCTGAAAGCAAGCGCTTTTTCTTGCCAGCTATCAGTTGAAGAGTTGCTTCGGGTGGAAGTTCTCCGAGAAAGTGCAGGTTTGGCATTCATGGCCTGGTCACCATCAGCGATATGGGAATAAACTGCCTCTTCATCATTACCCTCTTGTGTTCCCATGGGTGGATGTTCATCTTGACTTTGGAACTCTCTCGTTACTTCTGTTGTTCCACAATTAAGACGAGGGGAGCGCTGAGGTACAGCCGGGGGAACCATAGAATCTATGGCTTGGTACATGTTCTGAACAACTGCCTGCTTATGTGTAATGCTCCCATATCCTGTATCAGCAAGGCCTTTTCCAGCGTTTTTAACGACTTTTATACTACTTGGTTTTTTGGGAATCCGCGGTGGCACTTTTGGCAGATTTTTCTCCAGCTGGCATTCAGAAGGAGCGTCCACTTTTTTACAGTCCGAGACATTGTTTTCTTCTTGTGATCTAGCGTCTGACTCGACTGTTTTTCCCCCCTTCATAGCATCCACAGTTGCTTTCAAAGCAGCGTAATCAGCAGTGTTGTAGTCACCATAGTATGGGTTCATGTGCAGGATGTATTGTAGTACTTCTTCATCAATAGGCTCCTCCACAGGCTCTGCTATGGTAGAGTACTCCCCCATACTGTCATCTTCTACAATAACACGGCCTATTTGCAGCCGAACACCAAGGCTACGTGAAAATGTCAAGAGCTTCTTTTTCCCGTCATCATAATTTGTTCCATATACAATGTTTGACGTAAGAAGCTTTCTGAGTTTTACTTTGCCCATTAGGGGGCCGTAAGTTGTGTTTCCACCCTCAGTCGACTCAAATTCAACAAATATAGGAAATTCATTATTGACTAGATCTTTTATAAAGTAACTTGTAACTGCATCTAAAGGTGATGGTACTTCTTTAAAGTTTCCAACAATAGAGAAGGGTAATGTTAAACGCTGTTCCTTCTGACCATAATGTGTTACATTTAGGCCTTTACTCCATTTTGAAACTGATCTTACCAAGAACACGGAGCCTTCGGGATATGTCTGCTTCTGGTGTGTAAATTCATGCATGTTTGTGACATATCGAAGAACAGGAGTTGCATTGCAAATATCAGCCACGTACTTGAATGTGCTGTTATCCTTCACCGACAGCCGAACAGTATTTTCACAACTGACGGGAATGTAGAGTTCTGTGTCTCGATAGTCGGTTGCAATTATCTTGTCCATACTACAGACACCATGGATACTCAATATCGTCCCATTCTCGAGACATTCAATTTCATTTATCATATACCCGTCCACAACTTTTACAAGCACAGGAAGCTTAAATGTGTTTACGATTTCGTCCAGATTATACGTATCGGGGTACCAGACCACGTCTTTACCGTCGAACTGGCTAGTGGAAACCTGAGTTCGAAGTTCCATACTAAGATTGCAAACGCAACTCAAATCTCACAAGCAATAATAGGCCTAAGCCATGAAGTGATTTACCGATTTACCAGGCAAGTTACTGACTCACCGCGTTTAATTTGTACGAGTTTCTTTCGAGAGCACTTTCCAGACGACCATGAGAGCAGCTCCTCATTTTTTTAAAGTTTGTTGAACAAGCTTGCTAAAGTCCACTTAATTTCACTAGTGTTTTAAACGAACTGCTTCATACAATTCTTGGAAAAATATGGTTTCAGCGGACCGAAAGAGGAGGACTTAGAACGTTGTGAAATTTGAGAGCAGAGGAAACTTCCTTGTAAACAGAGAATTGTTTTATTCAAATCAAGCGTCAAGAAAATAACCTGCCATTGTTACCTACATAACCTACATAGCCTACATAGCCTTAAAAAACTTTGTTACCGAATTCATTTGTTTCTTTTATATTAAAAACAAAAGAGCCAGAAAATATCCAATTTGTCTCGTGACCATTGCGCTTTGCGAACTTTAGCTGAACACAATTATCATAATCTTCCTTAAAAAATATTTCTGAAATCCTTTTCCAATCACTATTTTCCCTTAGTCTATGTATCTTTAGCGCCACTTTTTGCACCCCCAGTTAGATAGGGGACTATGTTGGCAATGCCTCCAGGCACCCTGTTAAGTATCGACGTTTTTAGAAAACCCCGCCAGAATTTCAGGGCCATCTAAATCTGAAAAGGGGCAGTGCAGCCTCCAGCTTTGCTAGGCTTGTAATTTTTCGCCAAAATAATCGACACTCTCGTTTGAAGTTTTTGAACCATGTGGAAAAGAGCTTGGACATAAGACTACAGCTTTTACGCAACCGCAACGCCCATTGTTTTGGGCAAGCCGCAACGTGCATTTTCAGCAAATTTGTTATAATTTTCAATTCTGAAGCATTCTTTAGTTAGAGCATAAATCCAAAAAGTACAAATGATTCTGGCACAATTAATTCTTCACAACTTCATTGCATAGCTCATTTTTCTGTTTTCTGTAAGTTTCCAACCAGCACTTTTGATTTTAAAACAGCAAGTCCTAGGTAAACGTTAGTGCTTCAGTGCAGCTATCGTTCGA
Organism: Rhopilema esculentum; assembly: GCF_013076305.1. The sequence goes on from NW_027019597.1 coordinate 3,805,838, forward strand.
TCGTGCAAGGGTATGCCTATCTCTGTACGGACAATGTTTCGTGCAAGGGCATGTCTATCTCCGTACGGCCAGGCACGAACTGCATGCGCAAACTAGCAAATCTCCAATCCTTGAAAGTACTTTACGTATGTGTCTCTAAGGAAAACTATGAATATATTTGGTAGAAAAGTTTCTATTTCTTGCTGTTTCCCTCCTCCTTAGCGACGCAGGAACCTGGGAGAACGTGCCCCCAACTTTTCGAATAGAGAGAAAGTGTCAACTTGTTGCAGCTAACGGAGGTGCACCTTTTGCGCATACATGTTCCCCACATCCCATTTTTTAAAATCTTACTTCGTACCTTCTCCTGGGTGCCAAAACAGAAAAACGACAGATAAAGACAATTTTTGTTTCCCCTTAAAAAACTATGCAATCATATAACGTTTTAATACAGAGTTAAAAGCTGATATTAACAAATCTTTCAGAATTATGATACTTGACAGAAAGAAGCATCTTTATGAATTTATCAATGCAGTTCTGCCTTGATTATATAACTCGATGGCAACAAAACTAACCTTTAATGTTCTACTGTACTATGCTTGATAAATGGCGATTTCAATAGCACATAATAAAGACAGGTACCTCTCTATAACGATAATGTAGTGAGCGAATGTAGTGAGTAAACGACGTGTTCTTAACTATCACAATTTATCTCATTCTGGTACTCAATTTACTCTTTCGCTACATTATCTTCAGTATTCTCTACCATTTGACCCTGACAAAGGAGTTATACCAATATGGAAAACCAAAGCACCTTCCCAGGTTTTTCTAGATTCTTTGCATATTTGCTGCAATTATATGGGATTTTTGGGATATGGACAAGGTCTTACCCAAGGATCATTGCTCCCTTTCTCTGCCCGGAGAAATACAATAATCCCCGTTGGTACGAAATTAGGCATTACCATAATATCACATACCTTAATGGACAGACGAAAAATAACATATATTGTCGTCGCTGGGTCATGGCCCCTTCCATCCATCTATTATGTGAGAATTCGCAGTAGTGGTTCAAGAAATTATGCATACTCAAACGGGGGAAGGATTAAGCTGCAAAAATATTGTTCATCTTTCAAGTGAATATCACCTTAAATAATTTAAACGGCTTTATTAACATAGCAAAACATGTTATGATTTGACAAGATTTTCGCAGAATCGAAATGTTTTTGACAGGGTCAGCTATATATATTGACGTGGCCAAGGCATTTTTCAAGTTTGAAACTCAACCTCACCGCATCTATAAATTGTGCTTTTGAGTATTCCAGTCATAGTATTGAATGGAAAATAGCAATAGAATTATCAGTAGGGTGTGTCCGACCCCTGTACCACCTTTTTTGATCGAAGTTCGAGTAAAACGTATAAAGTTTTTCTTCGAATGCTGCACCAGGGCAGTTCTAGAAAGACATCGAGGTTGTTACAATAACTAAAAAGTAGCTTCCTTCAGTTTACTTCTTGGCTTGATCGTTTGATTTTGAGTTGTGAAACGAACACCACCGACTCTATTAATTCTGTTACATAAAGAAAGTGTTTCAATCAACAACGCCAGCAATCTTTAGCATCATTAGCAAAACCGAGACATTTTAGTACTTTCATAAAATCTGAAGATACATTAATCTGAGCTTGGTATAATTTTCTATGATGTAGAGAAGGATGCGCCAGTGGCCTTGTTCGGAGAAATGCGACAAACTTGCTACTTCTAGGAGAAGCACGAATATGACAAATATCTAAAAGATACAGTTTTCAACTTATAAGTAACAAAAATAATAATGCTACGCTAAGTACGCTAACATGTATGTACAAATCTCTCAACGTGTAGAAACCTATTATCTCTATCGTTATTTGTGTGCTGTTAAAGTAAATCAATATTAATTTGGGATACAGGCCTAGCTTTCTCTATTTGCAAACCCCCGTCTTTGCAACTATATAGTCTCTATACAAGGAAGATTTATCGTGTTATTTCATAACAATTGTGTGCTGCGTGCGTGTGATGGTCTTAGCTAGCGATGAAACACGCAAAATTTTCTATTTTAGGCAATTTTATGTTACTTATTGCAATGAGAAAGCAACAGAGAAACATTTCCTTAATTGGGAAAATATTGATGAATCTTCTACTGCCAAAGGACATCTTCAAACCGATGCTACTGAATATAATTGTTTAAACAAGGTTGGTTACCATGTCTGAAATTTGGCTTCTTAGTTTCAGACTGATCCATGAGTTAAATTTGATCCCATTACGTTATGATGTAGTTTGACAAACCCTGAACTTACTTATAAATCCCCATGTCTGGTTAGCAGCTACCCACAACTGATGGAAACATTCATTCACTTGATCATAAAAAAGTTAGCTGTGATAACAAATACAGCAAATTGAAAACAAATCACCATTAGAAATGTATTATACCCACTTAATTTTCGCAAACTTAATTGTTTATACACTTGGATAAAAACAAGTCAAGGGTCTCTTCTCTTATTCAGCAATTTACAAGTGGCAATACTTTCTGGTTCCATGTCCAGAAATGAAATGTCAATTTTAATCTTTCTTAATCGCACAGCATCTCCTGGCACGAAACTGTACAAATTATAAATTTGACATATATGTCAATTCTTCTACCTCATTCTTCAGCTGGTTCCTCTGGCTCAGGCTCTGGTTCTGGCTCGGGCTCTTCTTCAGGTTCAGGCTCCGGTTCGGGTTCTGGCTCAGGTTCTGCTTCCGGTTCTGGTTCGGGTTCTGGCTCAGGTTCTGCTTCAGGTTCTGGCTCAGGCTCTGGTTCTGCCTCAGCTGGGGCATCTTCAGCTGGGGCATCCTCAGCTGGAGCATCTTCAGCTGGGGCATCCTCAGCTGGGGCATCTTCAGGTGCAGCATCCTCTGCAGGAGAATCTTCAGCTGGGGCATCCTCAGCTGGGGCATCTTCAGCTGGTGCATCTTCTGCAGGAGTATCTTCAGCTGGGGCATCCTCTGCAGGAGCATCTTCAGCTGGGGCATTCTCAGTTGGGGTATCCTCAGCAGGGGCATCCTCTGCAGGAGCATCTTCAGCTGGGGCATTCTCAGTTGGGGTATCCTCTGCAGGAGCATCTTCAGCTGCAGCATCTTCAGCTGGGGCATCTGAGGGGGCACTATCGCCTGTAGCCCCCTCAGTTGTTTCGCCCTCTGCAGGTTCTGGTGCTTCCCCTTCAGCAGGTACTTCCCCTTCTCCATCTGCAGGGGTGTCACATGCACCTTGGGTTTCTGCTGCAGCAACAGGTTGGGGTTCAGCACTCTCTACTTCAGTAACATTTTGTTCTTCAGGTTGGTTGTCAACATTGGAAGTTGCATCATTTTGATTAATATTGATAACAGTTATGTTGGTAACAGTTTGGTGATTTTCATTGTGGTCGCTATGGTGACTGTGATGACTATGGTGGCTATGATGTGACCCATGACTTGCTACAATAGAAGAAAAGAGTGGTCAGATTAATGTTATTCTTAGTGTTCATAAATCCTGATTCCATCAGGAATGAAAATTTGTTGCAGTTGGGTGCCATATGAGCACCATATCTTCGATAAAATTAAAATAAAATATCATTTATTATTTATAAAAAAGATAATTTCATCAAACTTGATGCTTGAGAATTAAATTAAAAACAGCTTAGCCTGCAAGCAAATATTTTCAAAAATCTCAAAATCAGTGATGTGGCTTGACCTTCCCTGTTAGGGGGAAGGAGTCATAAAGAGTAAAATTTAACCTTTAATAAGACTATATGAAGAAAAATCTAGGTGCTATTTCAGCTTTAAAGATAGGCAATTTTAGTGATCTTTGTGGACCAACTGAAAATTTACCAATCAACTCATGAAAGTTTGGGAGTGTCAGACCCCCTTCTAACTACCCCCTGCCAAAAAGCACTACAAACACCTGATGCCTGCAGACGAAAATGGTTTATAGGTATGGCTTATACATGTTTTAGAAAATATGTTTTCAGACCTTTGGTATTGATTTTGTTAATGTACCAAGGAGGCAAAATAGGCTGCCAAAGGATAATTTTCAAGATTTGGTTTGTTATAAAATTTTGCCTTTGTCCTTTCAAAACAATAGTATCTGGTACCATTTCATCACACAAGATTAGAGTTTGTTGGAATTATGATGATGAAATTTACATTGCCATGTTTTAGTTACCCCCTGTCACAGAAACAATGGACACCTATTTGTTTAATTGATTGACATGGTGCTGCAATCAGTAACACCTCTATTGTTTTATCTTGTAGCATGATGTTCAGCATTAAAGTCTTCCTGTTGTTGTTTTTATAAATGTCTGCAGTGAAAAGGTTTCGTTTGTTTATCTCTATTTCTTAAAAGAGCCAAAAGTCTTTAGAATTCTAACAGACTTATGCTTTTGCAGACATGTCTGTTTTGTTTGCAGTTGCTTGAGCCTAATATTGTTTGCACATCAAGAACTGATATAAAGTTTGCAACAAATTCAAAAAATAAATGATTGATGGCTTAATGCATCACTTACAGGTACCAGCAGAGCATCAATAATAATTTGTAATCAAGAGATAACTTTGGATATAAAATATGATGGAAGATATGATACTGAGAACATTTTTCTTTGAATAATGTGTCAAACAAATGTTTTAATGGATCAGTAAAGAAATTTTGGTTAATTCCTGCTAAGTTTTAAGATTTTTGACATTGACAAATCTGAGGGTGGATTTTGGTTCATAATAAAGAAATGTGCAAGAATAAAGATTTTAAGTTTATTTCTGTATATTATACAAGTAGTTTTAAATAGGCTGTTTCCTCAAAAGTGCACATTGTAAAGATTTGGTGTACAGCAGCTCTGCAATTAATAAAAGATCATTAAACAGGCAGGTAGATGGTATATTCCCAGCTGCAAGTAAATTCTATCTTCCCATCAAAGAGATTAACACTAATCCACTCGGTACAAATACATGTTAGAATTTCTGTTTACAGAATTGAAATTCATTCTTCTCTGCAATGTAGGCAATGATTGCAAAATAGATCTGTCCGGTTCAATCCATCAAAGCATGTACAGGTCTGCTGACAGAGGGGGGTAGCTGGAGTGGGTGCCCTGGGCTTCAGTGTATTCCGAGGCCTTTAAATATCGAGTCAATATTAATCATCATATTCTGGAATCTATATTTGTTATCAAGCTACCTCATTGGCTGCCCTGGGGCCCAGCCTTGCTCTTGGCAGCCCTGGCTCTGTTTATACCAACTATATGACTGACTGGCAAAAATGTAATTTTCATTAAATCATTTCTTGTATGGATTACACATGAGCAGCAGTCATTCTTTTTTATATATTACAGTAAAACTTTACAAGTACATCTTACAAAAAAAAATTCTTAAAGGAAAAAATACTCTAAAAAAACAACTAAGGTGATACCCTGAGGAGCAAATGGTTAAGTCTGCCCTGGGGCCATTAAACACGAGAAAAAGTGAACAGTTTACTGAGTTTCACACATACAAAAAACGAGCAATGCAGATAGGGGGGGGGGGAATCGAGGCAGTGCCCTTATGCTTAAAAATTAAGTTTTTTATATAATTCAATGATGATGTATCATTCCAGGCTTTCTCTCATAAGAAAGGCTGCTTTTCAGAGAAAGGACCTTTCTAGGAGTGAAAACAGGGCATGGCCCAAACAAGTTTTTGCACCAATTGGGTCAATAGTGGCATATGCCCTCAGGCCTGTCTTGCCTAGCTGCAGCCTAGCAACAAACATAACTACAAACAAAATACTAAGAAAAAGATAAGGTGGTGGAAGATAAACAAATCTACAAGTTTTGCAGATAAACTGCAAAGTTAATAGTAATATATTTCTATTAAGATAATATGATAAATCTTTATCACAATATAATAATAGCTCCATTAGAACCTTGCATGAAGATTAGTATATCCAAATGGTTGCAACCAAGACTCCAGTGAGAAGATCACATGGTTCCTTGTCAAAAGAAGAGAAATGGAACAAAAAGTGCTCAGTACCCTTAATGCCTTCTTTTGTGGGGCGCATTGTGTTAACTGTATCACTAAAATTGTGTTTAAATTTGTGAAAGTTCAATTTGCTGAGGCCAACCCTAAGATATACCTACAGGGTCATAAATACCAAAATTGGATTTTGTAGAACAATGTATTACCTATAGCAGTTTGGATTTAAAAACTTTAAAAACTAGCAGCTCAAAAGTTTATATTATAATGCAATATTATTTGTGATAAAACATTTTATATTTTATCTAGCAGAACTTTGCATTCATTTTGAAACTCAATGTAGTAGAATAAGCCAAGAGTGTCTAGCATATCAATAAGACTTATATCATGGATCAGGTTGTTGAATAATTCAACAAATCAACCATCTGTTGGCAAGAAGTTGAGTTTAATTTGCAAATTGGGAAATTTTTGTCAGTCTTATGTTTTGATATTTTGTCAATCAAAGTATGAGCAATTTTAAAAAAATTAATAGGTATGACAAATCTATATGAAAACACCTTTCCTGGCATATTATATCAAAATTTACTTTAAGATACTAAAATACAACATAGTATCAATTCATATTTATAATCTAACCTATAATTTAAGTTCCAAGGATGGCTACAAAATGATAATTTAACATATTGCTCATTAAATTCTTTAAGCCACATATGCTATCTCTACCAAAAAAAAATAAAAATTCTTCAAAAGACTGATTTGGAATTTACCATAAAATGTTTCAGCACATATCAATAAAAAATTATCAAAGTTTAATTCTAATTCAAGAATTAAAACATCTTATGAGCTTGTGTGTACCTAAAATCTTTCATTTTTTTTGGTTGTAAAGAAAAAAACCACAGAACATTTGGTTACTTTTTGACAGATAAATATAACTCTTGACAAGACTTTTTGTAAATTTAAAGATTGCTTGAGATTTTTAATGATTCTAGTAGAAAAGTGAAATTAGAAATTTTTAAAGGCAACATAATTTACTAGTTCAAAGTGGTATTCAGTCATGCATGGTGAGAAAATTCAATGCTGAATATTCAAAGCTCAAGTTCACAGTTTAGATAAAATAAATACAAGAAATGTTGTTAAAAAAACTTTGCGCTATCCAAATTTAAATTAGTGGTATCAGTTTGCATTATAAATATCGAAGTAGTCGTCTGGCAAATCCATGACATAGATCAAGGCAAAGCCGAATTAAAAACAATAATAAGAGATAGTGCTTATAAAGAATTGTCTATTGAGTCGCTCGGAGCAGGTGTACACGACTGCTGATTGTGGCTAGCAAGTACACGACCTTTGCAATTTTGACTGTAACTATGACACTGAACGATAAAACATCTCTTTTTAAAAGTGAATCGTTAAATCTGCAAGACCTTTAACGAAAAACCAATGCAACCAATTAATAAATCCAAAATAAAAACATTGACCGAACAGACTATTGACTTAAATCAAAAACACCGAAATGTAAAATGGCCATCAGACATCCCACTTTTCCACCCAAGGGGCAGTAGGGCATAGAGAATTCCCTCGAATTTATTCACAAGAAGATCACGAGGTCGCCCGATTCGCTGACACTAAGGCAAGTAAATGCAATTTTATAAAATGATGATCAAATTAGGCCTTCTTACATGATGAATCCCGCCTTGATCCATGAGAGCTTTTTTTCTTGTGCTTTTTGTGATCGGAACCATTTGCTTTGGGTTTTGAAGCAGCAGCAGCTTTCGGCTTTGGAGCTTTCACAGCAGCATTCTGAGACTTAACTGGCGGAGAAGTGCTCCCAGTTGTGACGACTTGAGTGCTTGGAGTACAACCCATTATGAAAATGAGAAATCTGGAAAGTTTTTTATTGAAAGCGTACAAAACCACGCGAGGACGGGTCTTGAAGTCGAATTCGAAAACGCGGGAGAGATCCGATGAAAAAAAACGTTGGTTCAATCTTTAAAAATATTCCAGGAAAACATGAGCAAAGCTAATTCGACGATACCAGTCTTAGTTTCAATCCGTTATCAAGATGTTCTGTTAATTCATCGAACAAGACCTTTAAAAGCGGGCTGATTCTAATAATCCGAAATCAAAGGCTGTTTCCATCGACATTACTATGGTTTCTGTCCCTTGTTGACATGGCAACTGCTCTCGTCAACTCATCAATAGAGCGCCGGGGGTTCGCTAATTTAGCTCCATCTCTTTATCTCTCTCTCGCTCTCTCTATGGGTATCATGCCAATCATGGGCGTAGGTGGTCACGGCCTTCCATTTTCTTCGATCTTTTGCAGCATGTAGCATTTCATTTGTTGTCATCATATAATCTTCAACCAAGGATGGTAATTTAGCTAAAGAAAACAAAAGGTTTTACATTTGTAACGAAAATGTCGAGAAATGTTTCTGCCTTTATTAAAATCAACTGATTTGTCTTCTAAAAGTTGGTTTTGAGCCCCACTACAATCATTTCAACCAACCTAGATAAAGAAAATGTTTTATTTAACTTTACTATGGAGAAGAAAGAATACAAATATGTCATTAATAAAAGGCATAAAAACATTGGAATGAAAAAAGCAAAGGACAAAATGGGTGGAGAAGTTAATCGCTTGTTCAAAAATTTGCTCTACGGGGAGCCGGGGTTTCATATTAATCATAAAGCCGATATTGTAAATCTGCTAAAACAAGGAGTTTATAAAGGGATGTTAAGAACTATAGGAACCCCCCCTCCAACTCCCTTGAGCACAACAGCCAGCAACAAACGTGGTGCTAGCCCCCTCGGTAACCCCATTCTTTCAGTAAGCTAATTGAGGAGCGAGCATTCGAAGTTCAATAATAGCTCAGTCTTCGCCAGGTGGGAAGAAAAGTTGAAATTCCGGTGGTTCGTAATAAATGTTTGATACCTGAAATATGCCCAAACTTCTGCAACATCGAATGTGGTAATTGTTGTTTCTCTACTACTGTAGTTTATCAGCAGATTTCTATATTAAATTTCACACAACATATGTAAGGAGAAAGCATTCCAATGTCTACAAGCAACTTTAGAAGGCAAGTTGTTGTTCCAAGGTTTTTTGCCTTGCGCCACATTCTAACGTCATTGTGTATGTTCACGTCATTTTTTAGTGTCCGGGACAACATCAACATGGCATGATTAAGATTGGTAAAATCACACAATAAAACAAATTGAAGCTATAACAATATAAAAATAAGATCATTATCCAAAATGTCCCCAACATTATTGTTTCTGATGCTATAGTATGTGGAGTGGTGTCAAAAGGGCCGTAGCTATGGAGGAGTGGGGGTATGACATACCCCTTCGAAAAAAATCGTGGAATTTTTTACATCCATGGGGACTTCGTCGGTGAATTTACAAACTTGCTGGAGTATAAAGGGTGACTCACTCGCTTTGTTGGCAATGGGACCTAGATGCCTCTTATGCCAGTAACTTTTAATTAGAGCATGTAGCATTTCATTTGTTGTCATCATATAATCTTCAACCAAGGATGATAATTTAGCTAAAGAAAACAAAAGGTTTTACATTTGTAACGAAAATGTCGAGAAATGTTTCTGCCTTTATTAAAATCAACTGATTTGTCTTCTAAAAGTTGGTTTTGAGCCCCACTACAATCATTTCAACCAACCTAGATAAAGAAAATGTTTTATTTAACTTTACTATGGAGAAGAAAGAATACAAATATGTCATTAATAAAAGGCATAAAAACATTGGAATGAAAAAAGCAAAGGACAAAATGGGTGGAGAAGTTAATCGCTTGTTCAAAAATTTGCTCTACGGGGAGCCGGGGTTTCATATTAATCATAAAGCCGATATTGTAAATCTGCTAAAACAAGGAGTTTATAAAGGGATGTTAAGAACTATAGGAACCCCCCCTCCAACTCCCTTGAGCACAACAGCCAGCAACAAACGTGGTGCTAGCCCCCTCGGTAACCCCATTCTTTCAGTAAGCTAATTGAGGAGCGAGCATTCGAAGTTCAATAATAGCTCAGTCTTCGCCAGGTGGGAAGAAAAGTTGAAATTCCGGTGGTTCGTAATAAATGTTTGATACCTGAAATATGCCCAAACTTCTGCAACATCGAATGTGGTAATTGTTGTTTCTCTACTACTGTAGTTTATCAGCAGATTTCTATATTAAATTTCACACAACATATGTAAGGAGAAAGCATTCCAATGTCTACAAGCAACTTTAGAAGGCAAGTTGTTGTTCCAAGGTTTTTTGCCTTGCGCCACATTCTAACGTCATTGTGTATGTTCACGTCATTCTTTAGTGTCCGGGACAACATCAACATGGCATGATTAAGATTGGTAAAATCACACAATAAAACAAATTGAAGCTATAACAATATAAAAATAAGATCATTATCCAAAATGTCCCCAACATTATTGTTTCTGATGCTATAGTATGTGGAGTGGTGTCAAAAGGGCCGTAGCTATGGAGGAGTGGGGGTATGACATACCCCTTCGAAAAAAATCGTGGAATTTTTTACATCCATGGGGACTTCGTCGGTGAATTTACAAACTTGCTGGAGTATAAAGGGTGACTCACTCGCTTTGTTGGCAATGGGACCTAGATGCCTCTTATGCCAGTAACTTTTAATTAGAGAATGGAGAGGAACGTAGAGGGACATTAATAAACTAGCAATAAGCTTTGTTAAAAGAAGCCGAGAAGATTTTATGGCAAAGTTTAAGAGAGCTGTCGTGTTTTGAAGTGACTATAGCTTGTTCTTGAGTCAATAATAGCAACATGAGAGTTGTAAAAGAGGATTGGCGAGGAAAGGAGACGTTTTGCGTATATATTTTGGCATGTTGCAGGAATCAGATCGGTTTGCAACTGCTACGAAGAAACAAATGGGGTTGGTAGAATCTAGAAAACATTATGCTTTCTTGGCATGAAGTTTTCCAACGATGAAGTTATCGAGCCGGAGGAAAATTATCTAACGATACAGTAGTTTTGAGGAAGGTCAATGATGACTTGACAAGAGTGTGTAAAATGAGAGGAATTCAACGTTGTACTCGAACATTATTTTTTCTCGACAAAGCTTAGAAACGAAACCAAAATTATTTCACTTAACTTCCATTTTTCTTAAGAAAACTTTAATAAAAAAGATGTGAAGAAGTTTTGAGGAAGGCAAACAGGGCAAAGTTAAGGTTTTTTTCTGAACCCCGTGAGCTAGAGATACAGGCAATAGATAAAAGCTGAAGCGTGTTTGTATTTTAAGTAGCCAGGTGGTACGGATTGACACGCCATGACATCAAGTGAACTAGAGTGAATCGCTTAAGATATGTATTAGAAGCCTAATTCATGGTAGCAGCATGAAAAATGTCGATTGCAGACGTAAAAACCCCAAATGGGACTTGTTAACCATAAATCACCGGTTGGGTTCCTATTGACAACACAGAGATTTTTATGATCGACAAAATTACTTATTAATTTCAGACATCTAAATGCAATTCAATGTTCCAAATGCAGTTCAATGTTCTAAATGCAATTCAATATTCTAAATGCAGGTCAATGTTCTAAATGCAATTCAATGTTCTAAATGTAAATGTTCTGTTCCGACTGAATTGAATACATGGTTAGAAATGATACCTTATCAATGTTGATTTTACAAAAGTGTGAACGCAAATATACACCAACATGAAGCAATTTTAGAGATTGCACTCTGGAAGCTATTGACTGCAAGTGTTGTAGGGGTACTGTTTTTCAAAATATCAATCCTTCGTGAGATTTTTTAATTGATTTGCATTTTGTTGAATGACTTTATTTCATTTGGAAGAGAATTCCAAATCTTTGGACCAAAAAAGCTCATTGACTTTAAATTTGTAGCTTTAACATTGGGGAGGGAAATGATATCATTACTTCAAAGACAGTGGACTTTTGGACAAAATACTCTTTCATATAGGCTGAGTTCAAGTTGTGCAAAGTTTTTTATCCTTCAAGTGCTAGCGGCCTTATAGAGTGAATTTTAGTAGATTTAGTCTTGACTGGAAGTTTGGAATGCAATGATATTTAGTCTGAGAGCGCTAATTGTAGGGACCTCTTTTTTTACTTTATCAAGCTTACTTTTGCTTGCATTACTGCAGAAATCCCAAATAAAAGGGGCAGCAATTGAAGTGAAAAAGAATGATAATGAATAAAAGGTTAAAAGTCATTCTTTGCTACCCATGAATTGAGGTTTGCTACCCTTTTGATTCCGTTTAGCTGTATGGCAGCTTTTTTGCAGACTTTATCAATATGGGGGTCAAATGTTAGTTGTTCGTCAATCTGAATTGTAATTAGAGTTACACTCGGTTTTATAAGAACTAGTAAATTTACGGTCAGCCTGGCTGCTCTTAACTTTTCCAAAATTGGAGGCATGGTTGTTCTTAGTTTGTTCTTGAATTTGTCATAGTGTAAGCAGTATCATTGCTATGCGCTCCAGGGAGGTGTTCAGGCCTCGTTTGGCAACTAAATGAGTGAGACATCTGTTATTTGCCGAGAAATTTGAAAGTACACACAAAAATGCCCCTAGATGACAAAAAACTCCTTGTTTTGAGATTTGAGAAACATTGTCAAAAATTACATTTTACAATAGCTTAGCCTAATCTTGTTTTTAATTTGTTCTTAACTTTTGAAAAAATTTTAGGCTCATACTCTTAAAAAATTGTTCTTATAACAAAAGTATTGTACTTAACTACTTACATTCGTTTTGAAGCCATATTTTATGTAAAATTGTTTAATCTGATTGTCGTTTTCGCTCCGTTTTCGTTGATTAAAACGCTGTCCGTTCACATTTATCCGTTTTCAAATGAATACGATTTGAATACGATAGGTGTTCACACTATTCCAACAAAAACGCTGTTGGTGGCCTCATTTTTGGAAAGAGGCGTTCACGAATCCTCAACAAATTGGCGTCATTATGAATAAAATTGAATAAAAGCAAATCGTGAAAAACTTTGTAGTAACAGCTACCAGTCCACTGTGAATTCTCAATTTCAAAATTTTTAAGATTTGGTGGGCTAGAAACCACGTATTGTGTTGCCGTTGCTAACGTATTTTGGTGTTCACACTGAAAATCGAGCGTATTCAATGCGCACCGTATTCGAAAGTATCCGTTTTCACTAGCGTTTTCAGACATCAACGTTTTCATGGCAGAAAACAGATTAGTTTAACTTCGTTTTCATTTGATTGGATTCACCCAATTAATTGCACCTTATCGGTTTTCCGCCTCTTATCAATTATAAGCCTCTTATCGGTTTTCCCCTTACGCTTAAAGATACCCCTTGGGAGAGACAGGAGGCATCAATGAGAATTAATCTGTTTAGAATGCTAACGAAAGACTTGTATTTGCAAAGCAGGTAACCCCTTCGGCATAAAACTTGATTTCTGAATCGTAATTTGTTTAAATCTATCACCTGTTTGTTTGCAATTTCGCATATCTTTCATAAATCTAAGAAATCAAATTTTAGCAAAGTCAATCGCCGTCAGTCGAATCGAGCAGGCAATTGCAATATGCCGACGTTTCCAAGTGAACATCAATGATGCTAACTGTAACGAGGCACACAACAGCCCTGTTTTTAAGCCCCTGTCAAGATTAAAAAAACCCGTGAATAATAATAACAGTGAATCCCTCAAATTTGGCTTTGCAGAATAGGCAAAGTGGCCTTTATGTGGGGTTAAAGCAGATTAAGTCAATCTAATATTTTGTATTTTTTTATGTTCATCTCAGTCCAATGTTGCACAGGATGACCTTTTTAGCGTGCAAACGGAGCCCTGGGTGGTGTGCTGTTTTCAGGGGAGTTGTTCCCTTTCGCGCACCTAATGGTTTCCCTAGAAAAGTAGGCAGTTGTCCTGTTGCCAGTATCAATACTTTATATCTTTCTTTAAAATACTTTGGGTTGAGTTGATAGGATTTTCCGAAACATGACGCCATTATAACTTTTTGCACAATCTCCTTTTTCCAGTAAATGCTGCCCGATAGCAGAATCGCATGTTTTAGCCGTAGTTTTAGATCTGCAAGACCGAGTTTTGTTTCTAATGCTAGAAAGGACATGCTGTTTTATTCTACCGTCTCCTCCGTCTACTATGAGCTTGTTAAAAGTTTGTGGGCTTTGCACACCTCCGTTGTCATTAGGGAAGCTCTTAAGCATGCCCATGCCTTAAGGTCAGTTGATACAATCAATGTTTACTGTTTATGTTTATGATAAAAGTTCTTTCTGTCACTGTTAATACAATTAAAACAATCAGATCTCTTAAGAAGCGATTTCAAATGAAATTGTTTTCCTTCAAGCTTCCTGTAGGAAAAGGTTTCTAAAACCAACAATTTATTTACGTTCCATGTTACAACGCTTTTAATTTTGTTTGGGTTTATGCATTTGACTAAATATTAATTTTATCCTTGTTGTGTTTATAATTCATCTAATACTTATGCAGTTTAGTCAAGTATTATTGTATTTTCAATTGTCCTTCCTAAGCAGCGTCGAGAAAACTTAACCTCACTTATTTTTATGGACACACCAGAACACACCCATTTATTGTAGGAGAAAGGAAATGCTCCATAGATAGCTGCAAACTGAGTACCTCTGATCTTCTTTAAACGCTGTCTGAACTGCAGGGATCGGTCCTTTGAATTAGGTGTATTTAAACTTCGACGTAGTCGTCCGTTCCAAAAAAGGCCATGAACTAAATAATTCAAAAATAGGCACATGCGTTTTGTCTGATAGGCCAGTTGGTGGAGCAGGTACTTTAGCGTCAAACCCTGCAGAAAAAGTATTTTGAGAACGAAGGAAAAACGATTTTTATTAAATGTATTTTAGGCTTCAAATATCACAAGGCCAAGAAAAACCAGACTTGTTACAAGCAAATAGCTTTGGAACGGAGCAGCCTCTTCGAATTTTATCTATTTACATTACTTATGTCGAATGACATTCATTAGAGATTTGAAAATTTGCTTAGAGATCTTATTCTCCTTAATGTCTACTCTTATTATGAGGTTACCCGTAGTCATCCGAGATGCTTTAAAAAGACCCCTTTCCTCTGACTTATATGTCAACTTTCTCACCTTTGTAACTGAGAAATGGACCCGTTTAGCTAACATAATGGGCTCCGACAGAGTTTCAAAAGTGGGGTGGCCAAGAAAAAAATTTATCACTCATAAACAAATTTGAAAAAAGCCCCATTGTCTTGCAAAAAAGTGAGGGGGCCATGGCCCTCCTCCCAGCATCCTTCGTCGGAGACCCTTGACATGTTATAAGAAAGCAGATCTAGAAGAAAGGTTCCATTTTCTACACTATGATATTCTGTTCTGCTACTTCACTGGGGATAAGAACCACAGAATTTGAGCTAAGAAATTGAAGATAAGAACGGATAAGCCGAAGAGCGCCCACCTGAGAAGTCTAGACGCTTCTCCATTCCTATCTTCTATTTCTTAGTGCAGAATTCTGTGGCTCTGGTACGCAGGGTACTATGTTACACGATGATTCTGTCACTCTTATTTCCAAAACTTCACTTATTGGATAATACTTAAGTTCTAACTATGATTTCTATTTTAATAGGTTTATAGGCTTTTCTAGAATGATGATAAATATAAAAGGAACACACTGTGAAACAAAACTGCCAGCATTCCTATCATAAATTGCAAATAACCTTACATACAAGGATCTTTTTTTCTTCTAAATATTGCATTGGATTGATTTCCAGATTCCAAAATAAACTCCTCTTCTACGTTTCACTGTCATAGGTTTGGGGGAAAACCACCCATTTTTCAGAGGTTTTCTAGATTGGCTTAGTACACCTCTGAATGAGTGTGAACACGCTGGGCCATATTTTCTGTGCTCGGTTCCCTTATCCGTGACAAGATTGACATATCGTATTTCAAAATGAGGCCAATGTCATGGCAATAATGAGATCTTGTCTGTTATGTAATATTTTGTCAAAATTTAAGTAGTGTTTGAATAGAAGCCACAGTCGCATTCCCGTGGATCTGTAGATACAATAACGGGCTCGGGATCTGGTTATGAGGCTACCAACATGCGGGTTTTAAGGGTTTTGAGCCATGCCCCCCCCCACTTTTTCCAAAACAATAGAGCTTGGGTGTGAGATTTTCCCTTGGCCCCTCCCCTCCCTATCCAATCTGTGTCGAAGCCCATGGTACAGTGCTAAGAAGTTCCAACATTCGTCTATTTGACTGTTGTGGGGGTAAAGCTATTTCTATTTTAAGGGGCTACTAAACCAAAAGAGGACCCAGGGACCTTTTAATTTTCAATTTAGTACATTTACTGAGTGTACAAGTCTGGGCAAAATGGGGACGACAGCCAAAACTTCAGCTGTGTACTTAGTAATCCTTCAAATAACTTGTTGCTATGATTGTGAGCAACAATCTTGTCATTCCGAATATTTGGATGGTTACATCAATGTATCCAAGATACAGAGCAGCTGATGTATAGCGGTTAGTTTTCCTAATCATATGGCATTGAGGGCCTTTTAATTGATGCATTAATTATTTATTGTGACTTATCAAACGCGGAGCGCACAACATTAAAGCAGTAGTAAGAGCCATCTCCTGACAAAGATATCAACATAAAATTTTGTTTTAAGCTGAAGAAAGCTCTTTGTCTTGCTTAAACACAATATACACTCATTTCTTCATAAGAAACGAGTACTAGACAGTCAGAAAAAATTAAGAAAATTCAGTACTCGAAGCAAAAAATTAAGAACCTATTAAATCCTGGTAAAACTGAGAACAACGAAATTTGTAAACTCCAAGAACATGACTGCCCTGTTGGCCTAGAACTTAAGACACAAGGGATAAAAATATACTTCCCATACAGTATCTGAACGGAAGCGAATCTCTTGACGTGAAAAAAGGTCACGAACATTTCATAACATCATTCATGACATCATAATCAAGGAACTCTTAAGAAATAATGAGTATTGAAATTTCCAGAACTTAAAGAAACTAGCGTACTAAACATCGACCTTTGTTTCTTATAAAAAAATGGGTGTATTTGTTTCTGTTTCTGTGTCTTCTGTAGTTCTTAGTTCAAACTGCAAAATGTAGATACGCAGTAGGTAACTTGGGCATTTTTGGTAATGACATAATATGTGGGATTTATCAAGGGGGTAGAAATCCGTCTTTCCCTGCAGATTTTTGTTGAAACCAACCGTTCTGGTCATTTCTTACCAAATTTCCACGTTGCAAAACCTTTTTTACAAGACCACAGGTGAAAAAGTCCGCAAATCTGTAAAACCTTATAAAGATTCCGCATTCCATGTGCATTCTAGAGAAATTTCGGATCCGGCAAGCGTAGAGAGTTGCGTCATTATGTCGAGGAATTGCCAGGTTTATGAAACCCAAGACAATTTTTTTTAAAATTCCGTTACTTTGTAAACCCTGATAACCCCCACTCCATCGAGAAGGGGAAAGAATTGAATCAGAAAGATGAGATCATTATTCTGTCTGACCAAATAAAGACCTGGCCTAATTTTCCAGCAAAAATCAGGTCATAATTCTGTCCTCCATGTACCTTCTTTCTCTCGCTGTTGCCTTCTACCTTTATGCTTTTCGTCTTTCTCTGGATTTAAAATTCACAAGTTTGCTCTTTATTGTAAAGGTGAGTAAAATCGAAAAAATACTCCATAGAAAGTTTGCATCCAGGCTTTGTCCAATCACTTATCTTCTTTCTGGCTATTTTTCACAACTTCTGAAATAATTCCAGTTAGAATCAAACCTCGATTGCAGGTCTGTTCCATTCTAAAATTAGGACAGTTACCCCCGGGATTTTCTTCGTCCATGTTGTGCAGTGTTTAGGCAGTTGTCCTGGTTTCCATTCCGCCTGGCTCAAGAGACCGCTCAATCAAAGGTGCAATTTAACACAGATATCAAAGGAAAACTACAAACATTGTTGTAGGAAGATTTGTTTGTAGCAGATGTTTTTCCATCGAGTTTTGCATTCAAATTATGGCAGTAATAAGCGACGCCATTGTCATTTCAGCGAGTCCTGTCGCCACAGAAACTCTTTGTACAACTGTGTACATCTTGCAAAAAGCGATTGTTGTACTGTAGTAGACACACGCGGGATAACAAATTAAGGCAAGTTTTAGCATTACTCAAGAACTTACCACGCAATTTACCAAAAATAATAGGTCGCCAATTCACAAATTTGCCTGTTTCCTTGCTCAACCGTGACCGAAAACAGTGATAAGAAACTGTGCGAGATGGAATAAGCAGAGGCGAAAGTATTGGAGACAAATTTAACAATCTGGACGTCTCAATTCAAGGCAAACACAAAAATGTAACTCCATTCAATCTTTTCAGAAATTCAATGTTTGGATTTTTGACGCAGGCTAGGGTGAGGGGATCCTCGAAATTTTTGAACTTATGAGGAAAAATTTGCAATCACATCTTATTTTCTTTTCTTTCCGAAGGATATATGATGGCAGCAAAGAGCCAAAAAGCCAAGATAGTACGTTGCCCCAGTAAGCAATTACTTTTGTTAAACTGTGAAAATGTAAGAGAAAAAGAAACAGGATTATTTGTATAAACTTTGTGTTGTTGCCAAGACTGCTAATAGCATTCATCATTTGCAGAGTTCAATTTCTCACCTCTTTAAAAAAACTCATCTCAATGGAACCTTTAACGGGGAAATACAAATAAAGTGCAAGTTCCTTTCCAAAGACATCACTAAGGCCAACATGGGATAATGTAAAAGTCCACTTAAGACACAAGAAACGTTAAATCCTACACAATCTGTCTCGCCTTCATGGCTTATGTAAGGGCATTATAATTATCTGTATGGTTTTACAATTTTGCAAGGAGTGGTACTCATCCCCTAAAGTTTTGCCTTCATTAGCAACATAAGCTCAAACGCAAAGAGTAAGATCGGGCCTGGGCTTTTTCAAAATTCTAACCAAGGAGCAGTTGCCATTCCAGCCATTCCAGCCCAAGGGATCTTTCAAGGGTTGCTTTGTCATCCCTTTTTTATTAACAAATGCCTCCAGTGAAAAGCCACAGGTTTGACACAGGCATAGGAATATCCAAACATTTAATGCATGTGCTTATGTTGCAATGACCTTCAATTCGCAAGTGATCTAGAAAGCAAGCCTTCTGCCAGTGTCTAGACCGTTTCTACAAATGCAAAATTCTTCGCTAGCGTTTGCGTTGGTGTCGTTAATGAGGACCAAAAAGATACCATTGCATGCAGTGACTGTTTTAAAAAAGGAGCGATTACGTACCAAGTTTTCTTTCTGTTGACAATGTTCTGTTGCAGTTTTTGAGCGCGAAAAAAACAGTGACTCTACGCGCCACAAATTCAATACATCTCCATCTCGGCACAAAATACCGAAAAAAGGAAGTCTCAAATTGGCCTTTCATCTTTTTTGACTCATTCTTCTCAAATCATATCATAATCATTAAAGATTAATCATTTCAAAATGTTTTACAGCCAGACCTCATTCTTGCAATCGTTTTAATGAAACGTAATGAAGCGAAAAGTACTTCAAGTACGGGCTTGCTGCTCTAACAAATCATCTTGCTCGCAGATGTAAGTTTCAGAAAAGCAGTAAACGACACAAGGGACGCAGAAAAGAGGGGAAGAAGGAGAAGCTTGTTCAGTCAGGAAGGAGAAGCTTGTTCAGTCAGTAATACCACGTAATACCAAGTATTCACTCAGTGGAAACATTGCCTATTTCGCTTGGAGAAAAATGGCCGTTAACTCAAATTCTTGTTACCTTGAAATCGAGCTCAAATTCTGTTGAACGGAATGGAAACAAGAAATAATTTGTTTTTGAGCACCAGACCATATATTGTTAACCAATCAATAACAACAGCAACCTTGCAAACAGAAGAAGAAATACTTGCTGAACTCTGCGGTGATAAAGTTTAAAAAATAACAGATGATCCTAGCAAAATTTAATAACTTCATATAACTTCAGCTGATATCATAAGTCTGAGTGACGTCACAAGGGACGATTGTTTGCCCCCAGGCCTCTCAAATGCAATTGGCTGCCTTGAGTGCCGGGCTCTTTGAAAACTGAGGCCATCATTACAAGGGATATTAAAGCTGGTTGCAACCTCAAACCTTTCCTTACAATTGGAAATATTTCTATTAAATCTCTAACTTTGTAAATTGCTCTCTTCAATCCCAACTTCATCTATCCTCTTCATGTTTATTTACATTTCATAAGGAAGAATATTTGGTTATGACCAAATTTTATTGTTGCTTTCTTTCTTGGTGCCCCCGTACTACTAATCACAGGCTGTTAAAGGCACGATTATCCCAAAATAATTAAGCTAGTCTTTATTCATCATGTGATAAATCCTATATCATCTTTCAACTGTTGAATAAGCCATTATGTATACAATCCGATAATACCATGAAATGTTAGACACAAGGGATTATGAAGGCTCTGAAAGAGTTAAATAATCGCACAGTAACGCAAGTCTGATTTCTTATTAATTAAAACAGCTGAAAATGGCGAGGATCTTAATCGTTATGTTTGAATGTATTACTTGGGATTAAAGTTTGTATGTGTAGAATCATAACACATTTATGGGTTTAGAATACAGTGCCTGCCAAGAGTTTCATAATTTTAATGGCATAAATTCTATCATTGAGGGTAATTTTGGCATTTGACATTTCAACATAATATTTTATTAAATAGTTTACATATTTATTCTTTGCCAACCTCCTAATCACATTGATGGATTTTCGCAAAATATTAGAGCTCTGTGTATTTTCAAAATTCATATTTTTCTTGAAATATTTGTTTTGAGTACTGAAGTTGTTTCTAATTGTTCAGTACACGTTTCTTATTTTGTAAATTATACTTATATAAAAATCATTTCACATGCTAGTTTATTACATAAAAGCGAGTGTAGTTTCGGAAACATCACAAAAGTCATCAATAAAAACTTTTTATAATATCCCACGTCGTTTTAAAGCAAAGCAAAACTTCTCTTTCCAGGGTAAGAGAGGAATGGCTGAATCTGTCCTTAAAGAATGACTTCAGTACAAGGATGGATACCCTGGATACCAGAGCCTCTGTGACAGAGTGGATCGAAAACAGTGGAAGGTCTTTTCGATCCACTCTGTCACGGAGACTCTATTGACCAGAGTGAGGGATGGAGTGCTATGAAAGGAAAAAGTGGGTTGTCGAAAAAATATCTACACTAAACACTGGCAAAGAATAAGAAAGGTGCTTTTTTGTAGTAATGAAGGGGCTCAACCCTCTGAGTCCCCTGTTCTACGCCCCTGAGTCATCGTTCCAAGTCTTTTGTCAGGAATCGTTTTCAACATGACTTACTCCCATTCACGTGCCATAGGAAGTTACTATGCAAAGAATCTTCATAAAAATGGCTATTTACCGGTCTGATATGAAGTGCTCGATACTGTACAGGCAGAGATGTACGCGCTATTTGGTGTAAAGAACAGGACGGTTCTAAGTTGCTGCTTCCTCGGCTACTTCGAGTTTCATTCTTAATGCAATCATCAGGCAACTGTTGCATAAAATCTTCAAAATTTTGAGACCCCCATATCGGATATCTACGGACGGATCAACATCAACATCAGATCAGTTTCCATTGATGATTATTGTTCCTTTACAAAGCAATGTCGTTGTGAGTGGGTTCAACGTTGAAAAATCCAAATTTTGTCAAGACATTGGTCACACCTGGCTTAGAACCTTCTAGTGATCACAAGCTGCTCATTATCGTTGTTTGTTAGCTAAGCCTGTCATCTGGTCTGTGATCTGGTCTTAATGAAACAGCTGGTGAGAGTGACCCTACTTATGAGAACTCGTTCATTCATGAACGCAATTATTCTGAAATAACTCGCCTGGGAGAACGGTGCGTCCCCCATTTGTGCATCCCTGCCAGCAATATGTGGACTTGATGTATAAGGGAGGATTGAAAAGGTCAAGGAAATTCATATGACTTTCTAAATCTCGCCCTGAAGCTTGCCCCCTCGTCACTGGATTGTTGTGGCGTCGCTGGAAATTTAACACCTCTCGAATTTCGGAATTTTTGGCATGGACAACCTATGCGAATTCGCAAAATTCATAAAAGACGATTTTCCTGTAATTTTCATTCTACGCGTAAAAACTGTTGAAAATTCTTTCTTGATGACACCTTTTCACAGTAGTGGGGCGTTACGGGAAGCGGGGGTCTGGGAGCTAGTTATTGCTCACCCCAGCTATTCAAGTTGTCAGAAACCAAAACATTTCAGACAGAGCTGTGGAGGCCATCTATGTGAAATTGTCTACTTTGATTTCGCACTTAGATCTATTCAAGCAACGTTCTGAGTAGATAATAAAAGTCGGATTATAACGAAAGTATCCATCATTTGTACTAGCCGCAGGTAAATTAGTTAAATTCCAGTTCGAAAGTTACTCAAAGTTGGAGCAATTGGTTGAATAACTTTCGGGCCTAAGTTTCGCCGATTATTAACAAAGGTGGTTTGGTCACAGAATCTGAAGATCCACTAAAGCAGTTGCTATAAATTTAAAGAGAAACTACAAGCAGATCAATCTGCTTTGGAAGAGTGTCTTCAAATTAATTGCAT
Organism: Rhopilema esculentum; assembly: GCF_013076305.1. Next base: position 3,828,372 of record NW_027019597.1, read on the forward strand.
GTCGATGTTTTCAAGACTCTTCAGAGTCACTGGCATGGCATCTTGGATTATTCAGGCCTAACCCGGAACGCTCAGGCCTGTCAGAGTTGGTTTGGACAAGACATTATTAAAATCAGTCCGTTATACTTTTTTGTGAATTTTAGAACCTATGAACTTCAAGCTACACAGATAAAGTCAGTTTGCCAGATAACACGTGTGGAAAATCCCCTATCATGTTATAATTAGATTTTACAAGCTACAAATTGTTTGACCACTCGAGAGGTTTTTAAAATGCCTTTATCCGATTCTGAGCCTCCTGCTTTACCCGAAGCCAGGAGCAACAAGCTTGACAGAGCTGGATCTGTTCGCTTTAATCTTCAAGTTTTTATTCCAAATGGAGAAACGAGAACAGTAAAGTATGGAGAATCATCGGATTTAAAGGTAAATGAAAGATTTTTTGTTAATTCATGTTCAGAAAAAGATTAGTATCTTGTTTCCTGATAAAGTAGACCATTATCTTTTAGGGTACAGTGATACATTTTTGGATTTGTTATGCTACAATTTAGAGGATTTGCAACTAAGTTTAAGGTTACGTGATTCATAGAGAAATCGACGCTCAAGGATGAAAGTAACCGAATAATTTTTTAAGATACAAATCAATCAACCAGGAAGTTTTGATAGTTATCGAATGCGCTGTCAGACATAACTGTATAAATCTTAAAACGACAATCAAAGTGAACTAAATGACGAACAAATTCAATTTGATTTTTTCAAAAAATATATATCCTAGTCAGGACAACAGTTCTTGAACACATTTCTATTGTCACATATCACAACTACACTGGACTTGTCCTAAATTCTTTCTTTCAGCCAGTGGTTTTACTTTTGGAAAATCTTATTTGATATTGTTGTCTGTATATATTAAAAGTACAGATTTTATGTTCTTAAAATCTTTGATCTTATGTTGCCACCTTGAATACACACATTTGTTATTCAACTTGTAAAATGTTATAATTCCCCTTTCTTTATGCCTTTTCCAAACAGCTTTAGGCACTTTTTGGCACTCATTTAACTTTGATTAATTCACAAAAGAATAAGAAATTTAAAAACCTTAACAGATCAGAAACTTGTTTATCATGTGGGACAAGTCAGACTTTTCCTTTAGGTTGTAGGAAAGGCTCCTTTCAGGAAGACTACTTCCCTTTTCTTAATCCCAACATCTTAATGTAATAGCAAATCAAATATTCTTGAGACTTGTTTGTCATGAAAGGATGAAATATTTTTTACTCACACCATTTTAGAAACAGGAAGTGATAGCATCTATAGACAGTAGATAGTAGCTATATAGGATTATCAGTCAAGTTTCTATCCTGGGTTTAGAGGGCTTGAATATTTTAGTCATTTTGTTATCTTGTTAGCATAATGATTTGGCCAACTGAGAGGGGGGCAAAGAAAGCAAATCCCCTAGGACCTGTAATCTAAGAGGGGCTGCTTGTATTACAATTTAAAGTATGACTCTTAATAACATGGTAATTTCAAGAAGAACAAATCTTATATGACTTGGAAGTTAGACAATGCTTTTGAATATAAATTTGAAGTAAGAAAGACATTTCTATGCATTTTAAATCCATTTTGAACCCATTTTAGGTTTATCTATTTGGGTAGAAAGGAGCTCAAGCATTGATCCCTCATGGGCCCTGATAATCATCACCATCATTGATCATAATAATAGTGATAATAATAATAATTGATCATGTTTAATCATCATCAGTCATCAATGTCTATCAATGATCTATCACCATTGATAATCACCTTTATCATTTTTAACCACCCATTCAAACACCCCATTTTGATTTCCTTTTTAACACCATGTTGTAAAACATGTCAAGGTGCCATTGCCAATTTGCCATTACAGAGAAAACTTTAGACTAAACAATATTTCTCCATACTCTTTAGATTTTGTGTTTTAATAATGTATATATATAACATAGTTCTTGTTAACTCCTGTTATAATGATTTGTTCTCATTCTAGACCATCATTGAAATTTTAATCAAGAAACTGGGTGCAAGCATTTCTATCGCATCAAAGTATTATGCCTTAAGACTTGAGCATGAATCAAGCAAGGAGCACTTTTGGCTTAATTCTAATATGCTGATGTCTGATGTTCGAAACAGACATGAGGATAGAGTTGGTAAAGAAGGGTGGAGGTGAGAATTTGTTTTTTCAATCTATAATGGCATTTAATTATTTTTCCTTATTATAATAACTTTGTTCTTTTCTGCTTGTATACCACATTAGTATAAGGCGTGATGGAAGAACATTCATAAGGCTAAAGTGATAGAAGTCATTGCTCAAAGGAAGCCAGTCAAACTATATGCTTAAAGCATCTTCAGTACTATTTGATATATTTGCAATCAGGCATTGACAAGGAAAAATAATAGAGGATAAATGAATAAACAAACCCTTTTGATCTAGTTAGACATTCTACAATACCTATGTAAAAGCAGGCCTTGTTTTCTTTTTGTTGGCCTTTCTGTGCAGATATTGTTGCCTTTTATGTCCTTAATACATGTGCAAAAAAAAGAATTTATGATAAGCAAAAGGTCTGACCAATTCATAGTCATTGCATGAAAAGTTTGAACTATTCAATCAAGTAAAGTTTATGATGTTGTATTTTTTGGAGTACTATTGCCAGAATAAGTGGTGGAGTGACTGGTCATTGTCATCAGAAATAGACAGAGAACTAACATGTTGCATGGCTTTGTTGGTTTCAAGTTCTCTTATATCCTCGCTGGACCCACTCAGCTCATGGTTTCAAGGGCTAAGAACCCTAGAAGTCTGTCCCAAGCAAAATTCTAAATTTTAGTTGACTGGATTTGAAAGCCATTGGCACATTGTTGTACCTTTGGAGGTCAAAGTTTTTATGTCTACATTTGTGGCCAGGCTCTCAAAAGCCATTGAGTGGGAGTTTATTCTCACAGCCAGCTGTTGATTTTCATCCAAAAGGTCTATGACACCATGTTTATATCATCTCTGTGTTTAATATCCAACAGTAGACTAATTGTAAATTATGAGGATAGCTATGAGGATAGGCTGCATCTCACAAGTAATGTCAATAACAAATTTTTTCATGAAATTGGTCAGTTTTTTAGTCCTGTATTCTTTATCAAAACGTGACAGTTTTCTCTGTTGTGGCAGACTTTTTCTGAAGCTATTATCACTGTTAAGGGTTAATGGCAGCAGAAAGTTGTTTTAGGGCGTTAAGGAATATGATTCTAAAGTGACTTGCGTGCCAAATGATCTTGAATGGCATGGTATTCCTTTGTCTACTACTAGTAAATGATTATTTTCATGGAAGAAAAGCTTTTAGATCCACCTTGGCTTTGAAAAAATGGCAACTTTATCTGTTCAGTGGTCGAAAAATTATCAATTTGCCATCACAATCTTTAGCACCTGTTATTAAAGGACAATGTGTCCAAAAGTTATGTCGTAAACTTCCAATGCTTTCCTACTACACCAAGCTAGCCCAGGTATTTTCTATGTAATTACATAAGTCAGTGACAATCTTCAGCAATAAAGCTGATGTTTTTTGCAACCGAATAATGTTTCCTACATATGTTAATATTTTGTCTCTTGAAGTTTGTCATATATTGTTTAACCATTGAAATACGAGTATCATAGGTAACTAGTAATATATATATATGTGGCTTATTATTGAGGTGACCTATTCAACCACGTTTGCGATATTGGTGTGGCTGGCGACGTAGATATTTGAAAAGGTGGACTTACTTGACCTCATTTTTCACTGATAGTTCCTGAATCGTGGATTAAGGGAAATGTTAAGGAAACTCTGTGTTCTGCAACTACGTTTTATGGAATAGTCGTTAGTTGGTGGTAGAAGCAAACATCCTTGAAGGCAATGGTTATGGCTAGTTTTTATAAGAGAAGCAGAACTTAGTGAAAGTTTATGTGTCTCTAGCTTTTTCGGATTTAGCTAGTCCATGAATCAAGAAACAAGATGCAAGGAGTCGTCTCAGTTGATCGCTATGTTAGGCTAATGCTACGATGAGGGATTCATCACATTTTACCTTTCGCCCCAAAGACCTTTAAGCTCTTTTTCTGTCCTCAAAACACCTCATTTGTGTGTCATTTGTTTACAAAAAATGTTTACACTTCATCCATTTAAAGTCAATGTAAATGAGATAAAAACTTATTTAAATCTTCAGCGAAATTGTGATGCGGAGGAACGCTTTGCACGTTGGTTTGGTTTGGATACCGATGAAAGAAATACCCACATTACGCTTGAAAACCTCGTGTCTTCGAGGTTTAGGGGATCTTGATCGAGGGACGTCAGATGCTTTTTGTAAAGGCGTTGGCTGTGGTGGTCTATCAAACCCGTACCTTACCACCATTACCACAAATTGAAATACTCATTTATTTCACGATTCTTGCAATTCTTAGGAACAAAAGACCAACCAGATGCTAGATTTTATCTCCATAATGGTCACTGGAAGGGTTGAGTCCTGTTGAAAAGGGATATCCCAAATTTTAATTCCAAGATTTTATTTCTGACGGTCTTCGTGGAGTGCAACCTCTTTCCTGACAACACTTTTTGTTACAAATGTTACAATTGTATGATGTGAAGTGAATTTCATCTCGTTCTAAAATATTTTATTTTCATTAAGTAAAATAGGCTTCGCTTGTTTGCATTTGCAATTCTCGATCCAACAAGTGGAAATTTTGCAAATACAGAGGATAAAAGGGTGTGCAGTAAGAGGTTTGAAAAGAAAAGGCTTTACAACCTCTCGATCAAATTATGACATTATTTTACCATTTCTTTTCACCCCACTTTCAAACTACAGTCATTTCTCCGAGTCTATATTTCATCTTAACAAGAGGATCAAAAAAGTAAGCTTGCAGGCCCTTGTTTGAGGTTTAATGAAGAAAAGAAAGCAGTCGAACGCGTGAACCTGGAGGGAGTAGCCACAATATTCCCGGCGAGGACTTACTCAGTCAACATACATGATTTCGTTATAACGTTCATATGTTTTCATATTTGAAAAGACCACATGAATGATTTCATATATGATGTTAAAATCTCACCCCTTCGTTAAAGTGTAAACATTTACTAAAACATTGAAATTAGGAATCACAAGTCTTGATAGTTGACTGTTTCCAAAATTTAAAAATTCCTTTGCGATTTTCTAATTAGTAGTTGAAGTTCGCTAAATATGTTGGCCTTTAACTAATAAGTTACGCATAAAGTGGTATCAAAAAATTATGTTTTTCCTATACCATCCAACCTTCATCTCCCGTCTCGCAACTCTTTATTTGTAACATTGGAGACTTTAATTTTCATATCATGGATACTGAATGTGAAAATTCCTCCAGACAAGTGCTACTTTTGCTTATCAAAAGCCCCTGACCCCCTTTCACTACCATCTCACCATCACTCCCTGATGGAACTTATATGTCAGTCTTGGTTCGTGATGCTAATTTTCTATGTTTTTGTTAAAAGGGCGTCTTTTGAGCTATGTTTTATTGTATACAAAATATGGCCTATCGCAAGGGCTGTTTTTTAATCTGATTATTCAAAACCAGTGATACTACGAAATAATCTCGTTACAAGCTTTTTGCGTGTTGCTTTGTCTCTAGGCAACATCACATAATTCGTCAAGTTGTATGTTGTTTTTCATGTACTCCATCCATCGATTTTAAATTCAAGGATTGCTTGACCACCACTATTGTTGTCGGCCGATACTTCAATAAACAATTTCGATGCCACATCAACATTCCACGTCTCACAACATTAAGAGTTTAAACCTGTATGTTTTTAAGGCTTTATTTCCGGTTGCAGTAGTTCAGATACAAAACTTAGGGTGCATTAAGAATGTGAATTCCGCACAATCCCGTCTTTCACTAACCAACACTTATACACCCAAATTTGAAGGCTCTCCCTACAAAGTTCCCATTCACAGACCCGCCGAGAGCTTTTCTGGGGACTGGGCAAGAAGAAAGATAGTGATCCGCAATGACGTCATCACTTTGGCTAGCTCTTTAATCCAGGGCTGGTGGGGATGGACTAAACCAGTATAAAAGGAAGTTTTATCTGTATAAACCTCCTGGATTTGACGCGAGGACAGAAAAGACATCGGTTAAATGACAGAAAAGGAGTTTCGTTGTTCATTAAAATTCAGCTGTGTTGTTTTCTTTTGTGAAAGTTGCGCTTGGCTTGTTACGCACAAACAAATAAGTAAAAAGTTGAATTGTCGATGAATTAGTTATTTATTTCATCAATTTAGGGCCTCTTTCAATAATTTTCTTATAGAATTTTTTCTTAAAAATTGTTGTTTTTTAGCTCTTTGACTGTGTTAGCACTGATATTTTTGTAATTTTTTCTATTAAGGTGTTTTTATGTTGATATTTTTAAGGTAAGCAAGCCTCATCCCGTAGGGGGGTGGGGGTTCTCATCCAGAACCCTGTTTAAACGAATCTTCTTTCACTGCAGGTTTACACTGAGAGTTAGATTCTTCATTAAAGATTTACGAGAATTTTACAAAATCGACAAAACGACTTACTACTTCTTGTATGACCAGGTAAAGCTATTTTTATCTGTAAATCTTTTTTAATCGCGGAATATAGTCGCCATTATCCATCTACTTTGACGTCAGTTTCCATAACAATGAGCTGACCACTTCTTCATACTTTCTATTGTAACTTTGTGGCTAACTTTGCCAACTCTTTAACCCCTAGATATACTTTCTTTATAAGCCGGTAACCTTTTATCGTTGGTTGTAAACGTAACATGATTCTATGTTGGCACTAGATCATGGTGGAGATACAGACATGACGTTATTGTTATCAGTTACGTAAGATCGATTTCCGTGAAACCTAGATTTAGCTAGAATTTATATCACCTTGCAATAATCTTCTTGATAATAGAGAAACGAATCGGAAGAGTATCAATGCAAAATCTTGCAGTGGAATATCTAAGCTAGTTATTTTCCCTTCAGGGCCTCCTAGAAGCTAGGGGGCCTGATGTTTAGTGATAAAGCCTTTCTTCGGTATTAAGTACTATTCTATTGACCATATGACAATATGCGCCTTTAGAAAAAGAGCCACAAACGTTCTAAATCTTGGAAAAGTATGTTCATTTTTAGGGGTTGGTCGAGGTTTAATGTATGCACCCTCTCTCAGTTCTTGAGCCAACATCATATATGACCAGCTTTGTTCCCCTGTTTTCAGGAAATGAGGAGCATAGCACGAAAAATCATTTTTTATGTTCCTTCAATATCACAGAGTCCATAATGTCCTTTTTCTGCTCACAGCAGTAGTTTTGAGAAAGGCCAATGCATAACTACGAAACCATGTTTGATTTTTTTATAATTCCATTTCTAATAAACCTTAGTATAGATATATAAGGAGAATTTTGAGAAAGGTGAGTAGGGCAAAGTTTCATCCGAAGGAGGGTTGAGACATTTTCTGACTTTGAAATGTCACTCCGCCTTTTCGGAAAATTTTTAGACTCCTGTGGACGAGAGACTAGTGATGGTGCAGTGGTACCGAATTTCTTCGAAATACCCTTGTTTATTGTCAGATTGCCCCCTGTCGTAGCTTTTCACTGACTACCCTGCTGAGAAATGTTCATCTCGAACCTCTTCATCTTTAAGCATCCTCTTGACACGGTATTTAGAACTGGATCGATTCTTTGTATTGCTGTATTTCTTTGTTCTGCAGGTACGGGCGGATTATCTTACCTCTGTTGCGGATTCCGTCGATCAGGAGACAGCTTTTCAGTTCGGCGTCTTAGAAATGAAGCGGTTTTTTAACAATATGCCACAGGCGGCGCTTGACAAGAAATCTAATTTTGAATTTATTGAGTAAGTCAATGTTATTCATATGAATAATTCAAATCTATTGAATGTTTTCTATAGAAATATGTTGGATTCTGTTCACAGTCTTATTTGTCTGTTAAAAATGTAGGCTTGAGACAAAAATCCTATCATGCTTAAAATCATAATGACTATGTTTAAATAATGTATCATGGCTTCAATAAAAATGTTCGAAAAGTGCTTTCCTCGTAATTTGAATTACAATGTAGTATGATATTGGCAATAAGAAAACTCGATTGAAGAATAAAAACGTGCCAAAATTGTCATAGCTTTAAAGCAGTTTGTGCAAGGTCTTTTGTAAACTATTTTTTGCGATCATTTTTTAATCATTGTGCTTATAAATTGTACGATTATAATATGAATAAAACAGCCCTTATAAATTGTGAATAGTATTGCTTATTTCTTACTTACTGGTTAGAATGTTGAATAGATTAGGCTCAACGTCAATTTTTTTATTAGCATAAATTCGTTGCTATGATCCCTTTTTAAAGTAACATCTTCTAAACAGTCCGAGATATAGAACGTTTAAATTAAAGTTTCTACAAGATTTGTTATGCACATTCGTAGACAAGTGAAAACTTGTATTCAAGGTAAAAGAAATAGCCAATGCAAGTCGTTGATATAAAAAATTTATATGCAATGCAAAAGGGTTTGATATTTTGAACCGAATTTTTGTTAAGGGTGAATCTACCCCCTTGACCATTTCATAATAATTTCTTATTGTTCATCATTTCCTTTCAATTGTTCATCGCCATCCTTTTTATCCCCTTGTTTTTCCTTATTCTTGGTAGATCAGTAACGGGGAGAAAAGAGATTTTCAATTTGAGTTCGGGATTGTTTATTATGGAATTTAAGCAGAGCTGATTTTTATTTTTTAATGTTGCGAGAAAATGACTCATGCGAGCGTACGAGCGTATGATTTACTTGAAACATTCTTGAGCAATTCATCTCATCAATGTATCTCAAGTTGTCATTTTTTATAGTACTTTTTTCAATTGTACTATTGTAGAATTTTTTCGTCAACAGAAAAGAGTTCGGACTAGGCCGGTTTTTGCCACCATCCATTACAGACAACATGAAGGTAGCGAAATTGTTTCCTGTCTATTTTCCACGTTTTTTCTGTGTCTTGTCTCAGAATACTGTCTAGCCGAATTTAGAAACAACGTGCAATTTTAGGAGCAGTTGATAAAGCTGTTGCCAGTTATATAATATATAATTCCATATGATGTTGAGCATGCTTTGAATGAAACATTGGCAAAGTACTCAGAATCTATTTTGGCCTAATATTATCCAGCATCGGCCGACACATGTTTGGTATCGACTGAAACCTTCTTATCAGGCAGTGGAAACATCAACATAGTTAACAGCTACAAATAACAGAACACGAATTCCTTCTCAATATTTATTTTCATGGAGAAAAGAGTTCCAAACGGATGACGTCACAAAGATCTATTTTTATCGTCTTTTAATTTAGACTGCATAAACTGATAGAGAGTTATCAAAATATAATTTTGTCTGGAAATATGCAGTGCTAGTCAAATGTGTTGCAAATTGACCGATGTATGGCCACATGAGCAAATTCATTTTCTAGATAAAATAAATTTAATGTTTTCTTGGTTCTTAAATGGATGAACTAGACCAATTCAACAGTTCATTTGCAAAACTTGGTTCTTGCATTTGCCATTGTTCAAGGTGCAACAGATTTCAATACTATTATACCTTCTGGGCATTTCATGATGTTCTTTTAGGTTATGTGGTCAGATGTAGAAAATACGTAGATTTGTATGGTGTCTTTGCTTCTTTAATCTGAAAATAGAAAACTTGTACCCTTTGCAACCAGAAAAAGACATAGTGAAATTGGCCTTGCCTCTCGAGTCAGTCGTTGTATTGAAATTGAGATGTATTCATGTGAAGTACACACTGGTGTGTCAAAATGTGTTGATTACATTTTCACGGTTGGCACAGGGTAAGTTTAAAATGAGATGCTTGAATATCTTACCTGATGTGACATATGTTTATTTTTTATTGCAGAGTAAAGATATACGCAAGAACATTCAAAAACATTTTAAGCAATTTTCAAATTTAACTGAGGATCAATGTGTGTCAGAGTTCTTCGATCGACTTGTAAAGATCCACAGATTCGATCTCGAGGTCTACACCTGTTCATTAGGGGTAAGACAACCTTTTGTACTTATTCCCGCATTTTAATAGCTACTACTGTCAAGACTTTCACTATTATAAAGGCTTTCGCATGCTTTCGAAATTTTACTTAGTAATTTCTTGGTTTTGCTTTAAAACTGTTATATTTTAATTTTTGAGGACATAACAGCCTTACAGTGAATTAAAATTTTCCTATCCGTAGAAAGTTTCGTATTGATATTTGAGGTTTCTATATTTGTGAATGTTTATATCTTTAAAAATTAAGGCATATTTTTATTGGTTTTTTATTAACTAGAGCCTTGTTTAGCCCTCATTCAAGTCTTCGATTTTATTGTATCCAATGAAAAATAAAGCACTGTCCTAAATGTTCTCATGTTTGCTACCTTCATTATTCCATACAAAATACTACTTTGCCACGCATACTCTGTAAATATGATATTTCAAGCCTCAACAAATATTTTCAATATACATAATGTTTGACGAAGAATATTTGATTTCTCTCGCAGAAAAGTTTTTATTTTTAGCCCATAGCAACAAATGTTTGTTTGTATATTAGAAAAAGCTATTGATTTTCTAAGTTTAGAGTTTACAGAGGGTTTTAGGGAAATTTCATTGTCCAACAAATTGATATTTTTCATAGCCTATAAATGAAATTTCATTACGAAACTGGTATTGTATTCAATTGAAAACGATTGATTCATTTTTCTTGAATTGAGCGCTTTCGTAAGGCAGCTCGGGCCAAAATTAAACTTAAAGTTAGCATCTTCATATTTTCTGCTCCAGTAAGATAATAACTGTTGGCGATCCTCTCCCTATTTTTGTTAACGGACTTCGTTCCTAGTTTATTTATGTTAATGACGTGTTTTTCAATAATTGTAAATATTCGATAATTGTTTATTCGTCTTATTTCAGAGTGGATGGTCGATCACAGTCCATGCCGTCATTGGGCCTAATGATGGTATAAGTTACAGGGCACAGGAAGGGACAATTGTAAGTTTCTAGGGGCAGTTCTAATTTCCTTTTTGCTTCTGCTGTTGTTTTCTATGATGAATCAAGAATAGCACGAGAAAGGCCGGGAGCCTAAATTCCATTTTTATATGCATGTTGGTATCCCTCCATGTTAAAGGTAAATGCCTTTGTCGAAACAAGGGTAGTTTCTGTACATTTTCCGTGGGTCAAGTAGCAATCAATCTAGGTGCAATGAAATCATATACAAATAAAATTCCCTCTTTTACTTTGTAGGTATTGTAGTAGGAGATAATCGGCTAATCAGGAACATTTAGGTGTTAAAAAGTCCAATAGTCTGCTTTTTTCAATCTTCTGGAAAACCTTATATTTGCGTAAAACCAATACTTATGTATTATTTTGTAGATTACACCAATGGCTAATTTTAAGCAGATACGCTCTATAAAAATATCAAAAATGGGTTCACAACATGGCAGTCACGCTGGGAAGGCGACCATCACACTTCAAGTCGAGGGAACAAGCGAGGTAAAGATTGCCTTTGTTTATACTTTTTTAAATCTCATTTCCAACAGATATTTTTTTCAATCTGCTTAAACGACAAATTTAATGGGAAGCTTCAATCCATACGGCCTTTTATATAGTCAGCTAAGAATCTTAAACCACATTGCAATACTTACTAAATAAGACATTTTAGCCTTGATTAAAACTGGAGTTTATGCCAAGATTTTTCTGCATTGGTGAAAGATAATTATTACTTTGCCATACAAACATATTTGAGCTTGCATTTCTTTTGATCTTATGACCGGAGAACTAAATTTGCTGCGCTGATATTATGGCTAATCTGATCGAGGCTTTCCAGGCCAAGAAGCATTTCGCGTAACTTCAGGGCAAAGGCATTGTTCATAGCATTAATGAAGAACATATTCTCTCTACTTTTGCACGTCCAAGCCTATTGCTCTTTTTTATATTGGCTTTGACTCATTGCCCCCTAATCATCCCCCATCATCTCCCCTCTCATCGCCCCCTCCCTTTTTCCGCCCATTTTACCAGCTTGTATTGCTATATCTCTTTATCCTTTCCAGCCATTAACCTTCACTGTTGGATCATCACACAAAGCAACGGAAATGAGCGAGCTTATCGATGGCTACTGTAGCATGTTTGGCCTCACTGCAAGCACTTTGATCATTAAGCGTTCAGGTATGTTTTTTCCGATCAATTATATCTGTATATGTTTGCGCTAAAGAAGAATAGCGGATTTAAGGACAACACTAGTTTGAATGGCGCATATAGGCGCACGAATTTTCAATTCATCTCATTTGTATGGTCTTAGTATCTGTCTTGCAAGGCTTTGAAGCTGGGCGCTGGTCTTCTTTGACCAAAGGCCTGGGCTCGATAAACGCCAAAACAGATATCTGGCCCTCATTAAGAGGCTACTAACAAAAGGAATTGGCCAATGAAGCCGATGGACTATGATTTAGCGAGCTGGTGGAGACCAGAAGGAGGAAGAAGGACTATTTCCTTGAGTGTTGGGGCTATAGACAGATGATGGATTCAGAGGATGAAAGATGCTAGTTTTTAAAAGAGACCCGCATTGTTTGTTCAAATCGTTGCTCGGAAGATCACGGATGCCTGGATCCTCAATTGATTGATTATCAATATCGTAATAAAACTAATATATAGGGAGGTTTGATTTATTTCAATAAGTTCCATCTTTCGGATTCACGATTGCCCTTAGTGATCTCCTTCAAAATGATTTTCAAGCCACGAAAACACGTACCACTCTTTATTTTGTGCTTTCAATTTGTCACAAAAACCTGTTTTGAAGTCAAGGCTTTCATTTGTTCTTGAAACAAGGCTTAGTTTAAAAAGGATGTATTTTTCTTATGCTTCGGTGTTTTGCCAGATTCGTTAATTAGATAAAACTTAATTCAATAGAATCCTCCACACGAAGCCTTGTTTCAATGAAACATTTCTTTTTCCATTCAGCAATGGGTGTGCCAAATGTGTGCCGTATTTAATTACTGTATCTGTTGAAATATATTTTTGCCTTTATGAAAAATGCTAGAATAAACACTGCTAATTTGTAAAATGGATTAAAGCAACTGGTTTTATCTTTAAATGAAATTTTGCAATTATCAAAACAAACATCCCAGTGGTCTTTCATTTGAGGCGAACAATAAACGTTGTTCTTTGATAAACATGCTGGCAGGTGAACGCCATCATGAAATATCCAAAAATAATTAAATAACGTTGTAAGTTTTAACGTTATTGCAACATTGGTTAGATTTGCACAAACTTTGACAAATGATACAATTTATTTTGACGATCTTTGAAAATCAATGAACTACATAATGATTTTAACGAAATTTATGACAAATGATACAGTCTTTTCTATTTTGACGAAAACTGACCCAATGAACTACATAATGATTTTAACGAAATATTATGCTACTAAGGCCCACCGCTCAGCATAGCCTAGTTTTTTCCTTCTGTAAAACTGACCCGCGTAACCGATAGGGGATGTTGAATATCGCTATATTTAGGCCCTTGAACGGTAAAGTATTTGGTGCGTATTTCTGATTGGTTTGATATACACCTGGCATGAATTTGATTGGAAGAAATATACCTGTCAATCAACAATGACCAATAAAATCATATTCTGTAATAGATATATTTCTTTCACTAAGCGGATTTGAAATCGAACTTTGTTTGCAAAAAATGATTTTTCCTAACATAAACGGAAATCATAAAGGGGGCAGGGGTTATCAAAAAGGACTTTTATCTTCGAATCGAAAATTTTGATCATGGAACTGGAAAAGGAAAGGGTCACTACTCATGAAAGGGGCCAGTTGCTACCAATGCCTGAATCCGCAACCCTAAATAATATAAGCAAGATGTCTCTCTATCGAGTAAAGTAACTAAGGATACAAGCTGTTATGAATTTGCCTAGAAACACTGGCCATCTGACGCGGTGAACCAGTCCTGTTGGCAAGGCAACGCTATAAACAAAACATTGAACACAACAGTTTCTAATTACGTCTCTGTGTGGGTCAGCTAACATCCTTAAGCTTTAACTTTAGTTGACCCATTTGTAAATTCAACAACAATTCTTTGAAACGGGTATTAACGTCACAGGTTGGTTTGTGATGACCTCCATTGATTTCAATTTATCCATTGTGTCTCAACGTATATGCTAGATGAATCGCGAAGTCTGGTAATCTAAGACTCTTTACGTTATTAATCCAATTTGGTTTTTTATCTAAAGCTAAAGCGTGGTTGCAAAAGTCTTATTTTAAACAATTTTTGGTGGTACAAAATGTAAAAATGCCTTTGAAAAAAGCCAATATTTTGAAACATTCTTAAGTCTTAGGCAAGCTGCACTGTTTTGGCAACGTTTACAGTCATCTGCTCGCGTTTCCAATTGCCATAAACAACTCGGTATATTTTCTTGAGTTTTCGATCTATGTTCAGATTTTTATGCCCTTAAGAGTGTAAGACAAAAAGCTTAAATGTTTTCGAAATGGTTGCTCTTTTGAAGCCATTTTTAATTTTTTTCGGGAACCTAATAAATTAGAATAATTTCTAGAAACAAATGTCAGATATTTGTTCCTAGGCACTCAGTAAAAAGATAACAATACAATCCCTTCAATATAAAAACTTACAACATTTATATTTTCATTTATTTGTACTTCATATAATACAGTAAAGAACTTCTTTTAAAGAAAAGCGAAAAGTACCATGTTCCTTGTAAAGTATATTAAATTCTTGATATTTCTGTGAAATTTTGTGCTAAAATCATTAGCTGTATTAAGAAATCAAATTCTCCTAAATCTTTAAACTTTTTGCTTAAAAACTTAAAAAGATTTTAAACATTTCAGAGATTTTCAACGTCCCATTATTGCCTACGAGCTATTCTAGTAAGTACTGAAGAGTGTAAATTTTTTGTTATTTAATACACTTATAACATATATACTTATAACATATATTTATGCGACATAAATGGTGTATTTTTTACATTTTCTTGCCATAAATATTTAAAGTGAATCAAAATATATTTAAAAAAATATTAAAAGTAGGAAAGGTGGATGGAGCAACCACTGCCGATCGTTGCTGTTAAGGAGCATGCGCACAAATGATCAAGTTGATTGCGCATGCTCTGACTGCACCAACGGGAATTATTTATACATTTGGGAGATTTTCAACAGCGACATTAGGCAGATTGTTATGGTGCCTCTGGCTGTGACGTTTATTACATTTTCTTGTTAAAATATTTTCCTGCAACGTAATTTTCTCATAAGTTCTAATAATTTAACTTCTGTAGTGATTAAAATTAAGTCTCCACATTGTTGCTTGAAAGAGGTTTCTTTATCTGTAAATCCGGTGCCTTTTATTTTATTAATCTCAAGATCGTTAATTTTGGTATTTCGTAATATTTTCCATGTTAAGTTTTAGGAAACACTAAGGATTTAGCTGGTAGAAATTCATATATGTTAAATTTCATATAGAAGTTCATATAAAGGAAGAGCATTAGAAATAAAAAAGTACTTTCTTTAAACAGAAAAGAAACAACTTATAGCAATGGTTGTAACTAGTATAGGTTTAAAGAAATTTGACTTTTGATATTCAGGTTAATATCGTGCACTTTAATTGCCTGCGTTAAGATATTATCTTAAGTATCTCCCTAAGTATGAGAGATTTGCTAGCCTGGTATATATTTAAGTTTAAAACTGTGAGCCAGCAGCCTGATACATAACGTATCTCATTATATTTGAAGTATTTCCTGCATAACCTTGAAACATAACTCTATTCGAATTATAACGGGACGATAACGTTCCGTTTTTTCCTTATTAATACCGGATGATATCATACCGTGGGTGCGCTATGTTCACACGGAAGCACTGGTGAATATAGTATCAAACGAAAACGATACTGTTTATACGACTGAATCTCATACGATTTTGACGTAAATCAATAAGGTTGTGATAATTTCAAAGTTAAAATTCCCCTCATATTATCATATCTTACGTTGCATTAAATATAGTAAAACACTTCTCGAAGCAGAATTGCATCAGCTTTTAACTTTTTTAAATAAACAAATTTTCGCCGCCATATTCAAAATCCAAGAATTTTTCAGTCTACATAGTAGATAAAATTGTTCCTTAAATCGTCATTAAATTTCATTTGTGAACTCTGATAAAAGCAAATTTATTTTGCATTTTAAATATAAATTGCGTAACATGCTCTTCAATAAATAATGCTAAAGGTATTTCTAATCTAGACTCCGAATCGTTTCAAAATCCTCCACTGCCGCCACGGCGTGATTCAAGTAAGTAGTTTTTAAAATATTTTCTTTCCTAAACACTTTCATTCAATTCCTTAGTTGGAATAAAAGTCAGCTCTACCTTATATTGAGTTTTTGAGTGTGTCGTCGTAAAAACATGTATTTTAAGGATTTTTCACTTTTTACAACATAACCTGAAAGGGTACCAAGTAATTAATAGTCAAAAACAGTTAAAATTATAAACTTAATGGACGATCAAAGATTTCAAATTTGCTAATGAACACAGTTGTTTTTGCTGGGCTCATAAAGTTGAAAACCGAGATAGATTTACAGAGGTTTGATATGGATGGGGAAAGAGCCCATCCAAACTGAGAATTGGGTGAGAGCACATATGGTCATTTCTCAGGCAAGTTATAACACATTTAACTCACTTTGAACTTTTCGAGGTATTGCTTGATACTCTTTTAGGTTATATGATCAAAATTCTAAAGTTCTAAAGATAAATTTTATGACGTCATAACGCCCTTTAAGGTGTGTCAAATTCTTGCCATTTATCAATGTTCAACAAAATTTTAAATGTAACAGCTAAAATATTGAGTACATTAAGGTACTGCGTAATAGATGTGATGCAAGAAAATATAAAATGTCATTTAAAAATTGTGCTGATCTTGCATCAAAATGGCTGGAAGGTGCCCCAGGATATTTTTTTGACAGAACCCATATCAACTTGGTAAAATGCCTTTGAAATCAAGACAGTAGATGGTAAATTTCGCCTTTTCAAGCTGAGAAAAGTACAAAAGTGGCCTTTCAGCTTTTTCTGTATATTTTTGTGGGTTCTCGATATGGATGAATTTGAAGTCATAGTTTAGCGTGTTGCTTTGCTGGTATCTCATTCTTTTGGTCTCTACGGTGTCAGCTTCAGCCAGGGATCGTGGAGCATCAAACAGATATTTGCGTTTTAGGCAAAGCTTTTTAAATGTGCCAAGAACTAAATGAAAAATATTTCTTAGGATCCTCAGGCCATTTTGTCATAATTGTTACCAGCTGTCATTGTATCCGACATCTTGTGCAAGTAAAGATGTGTAGACTATCCTGTTATTTTGATTCCCTTGTCATTTCTTGAATTCTTGGAAAACAATGATTTGGTTCTAAAAAAAGCTCCTGAAGGAGTGAGAAGCAATTAGAAGCAATTTGTAGCCTTATTCCTTTGAAGAGCCATTGGCTCCTAAAGAGAACTTTTTCCTGCATATTTGTGCGCGACGAAGGAGCAAGTTGACTATCAGTTTCTGCCAACACTGACCAATCGACTTCATAGATTACTCCATACGTGTGCCAAATAATGGCCTGTTGCTTCTGGGCTTTGTTTTAATATCGTAATAATATGGTTATACAGTTTTGCGTTGATGCGTTTTTGATACAATAAGTTGAATATGGCTAGAAAATCAATTTTTCTCCCCACCTACCCTATTCATATATTCAAGGCCTGCAGCTTACTCTGACTTTCTGTTACCTTTTACAACTAGAATAGAATGACACTGTCACAAAGTTGACTCATTTCAGTTGCGTTGCTTTCATTTCTTACCTACTCACTGCTAATTGTCCCAGCTGAGACATAATGCTAAAGGAATGAAATACGTAGACAATGAATGTCCCAGGCACTACTTTTTTTAGCTGAATACAATTTTTTTATCTTATGTACCAGTTTGAAATACCATGTCCTTAGGAATTTTGGCAGTTGCCTAAATTCACATTGGTTGGATTATGCAGTGGGTTATTATTGAGTTTTCCAATCGGCAACGTCGGGCTAATTTTTGGGGATTTATCAATTGCCAACACGCTACAGACCCTTTTTAACGCAAACCTCTGACTCACGGACATATTTAAGACCTTTTCTCTTTCCCCCCTCCCTCCCCAATAAAAATTAAATTTTTACTAATTTTCACTAAAAATTAGATCTATCAGATATAATAATAGGTATAGATACAATTTCTAGCTTAAGTTTGCCAATACAAAAATGTTACCCTCGATGTAGCAGCAGTGATGTACCTTCTGTTCGTGTATAACAACTGCTTTGTGCTCCAGGTGTTCACACAGTTGCAGATGTGTCATTGTATTTTGAACCCCACCCCTCCCCCGTATTTTTTTCCATGCTCATTCAGTTTGCTTTTCCTTCTTGCAGATAGCTGGAGGTCTCTCCCGTCACTTCCAAAACCAGATGATCCAAGGTATCTATACTTAACTATGTGTTGTTAATAGCATTCGACCCTTCTAGTTGAATATGCTAAGGTACTGGAAAAATCGCTTTGTCTGTTCCAACGTTTTTGAAGGGGATTGTGTTTCTATCCTAGTGCTAGTGTCAACAATTTATTCAATCTATTCAAGATATTGTTTTCTTTCTAGTGCCAACAAATCAGTACGAGAATCCACTATGGTCAGTTTGATTGATCAGAAAAAACTTACAGAAGCAACCTCCCCAACCAAAAAGACTTTCAATGGAGGTACCCTATGCTTGTCACTGTCTTTCTTTAATTCGTACAATAGTTTATGTCACCCCACATTATCCGTTTTAATGAAGATGATACCATATTACTGTTTGCTGGTCTGTCTTGTAGTGTTCGACTCTGTATAGGGCTGAGTTATGTTACAGGTGTAGACCTGTATGTGCTTTGCTGTGTAGAACAAGTTAGTCTTAATTGTCATAAAAGACCATGAACGCCAGCAATGCCAAAGGACAACAAGCAGTTCTGATATAGATAACGTTACAACTCAATACGAGTTTCAAACTAAATGCGACTATCAGCCAATGACGATGTTATGCACATCGGCATACCTTGACCTTCCTGGCCGGGGAGGGGTATGAACGATACGCGGAAAAGCCGTTCCTGAAAGCAGTATTATCCCTATCTACCTAACTTCAAGTGATTTGTTAACCAAGAAAAGAATTGGCCAATCAGATGGGGTGTTACGTCCTATTCCCACACTCCTTTGCACCAAACTTCAGCTTGTAGGGCCCTGGTAATGGCTGGTATAGTTCTTAGTATGCAACATAATCTTACTGTTACTGATAAAAATCAAATGTTTAGATAAATGTAAAATACGTTTTTGTAATCAAGTTTTGCTTATTCGTTTCCTTTTCAACCATTACCGTAAAATCGTCAAACCTTTTTTATTGTTGTACTTTTTGGTCTTCATTCTTTAGATAATTTTATTTTTGCTTGGCAGATTCAAACGACTATTCCGAAATTGACTGTCTAGATGAAGACTACGCCGAGGTCATGGCCTGTAAGTAAAGTCAATACTTTCCATATGATGTAACCTTAGATCTATGAGTTTCTTTATTGCTAGATTTTAGAACTATAAAAATTCTGTTTTGGTACTGCTTTTATTTTGCCTAAGTTGAATCAGTCGGGCCCAAAACCTGACGTTTGACGTTTTCTACTTGACTTACTTCTATCGAATATGCCAGTTTTATTTTTGCCAAGTGCCTTTCAACTGCATTTTTATAAAGCGAGTGATTGTATCTAGGTTTATAGAAAGTGTTTTTGTTATTTTACGATGGCTTCTTATTTCCGATGGCTCTTTCACATTGTAAAACATATCAACGACAAGAGCCCCGTTCTCCATTCAGCAAAAAATATTGCAAGAACTAGCAGGATACAATGCACAAAATGCGTTTTCTCTTCTTTTATTGAATAGTTTGTGTTTATTTTGAATTGACGCAGTTGTTGTTCAGAAGCTCAGTTGTCATAAACATGAAAGGACATTGTTTTGTTAAAGATTTACCTCAAATTTTAATGCATTATATATGATAAATAAGATGAAAGTTTACATCCTTTAAAGGGTACTGGAGTACTTCCTCTTTTAGCATTTATATGTACGAAGATTGATTACATGTAGTTTAACGTATCAAGTTTTTTTTCTTTCTAGCAAACGACTACGAAATTCCCCAGGATAAGTTGAATTTTTGCGAAATTATCGGACAAGGCCAATTTGGGGATGTTTACAGAGGAACTTACGATTGTAAGGTGAGCAACGTTGGCTGATTTGTTGATCCATTCCTGCCAAAAGTTTCCGAAGGCAAATTCGCCCATCCAACTCTCTCCCACATCCCCTCTTGACTATCAGCATTGTTCCGGGGGAAAGGGGGGTTGGAGGTATTAGTATTCGGGAAAAGAAATCAAGGAAAACAATGCAAATTGCTGGGTTTTAGCAAGCATTGTAACGTATTCGACAACAGTAGAATGTTGACAATGTAATATGACAGCGCCGTTATGAGAACTTGTACTATATGGTGGTGCAAAACTATTAGTATATAGATGTAACAGCGTTCTTAGATCTTAAAGATCTTTTGTTTCTTATACTGCTGCTTGGTTAACATTCTGTCTTAAATATGATGTTTTTGATGACTGATTATTGATGTTTATCCGATGATATTTATCTTTTTTTCCTTGTGTTGCTGGTTATTTTTCTAATAACTAATTACTAACATGTTAGCGTATGTTATACTTAATGATCTTTCTGTATCCAGTTAATCTTCGATGAATCATGAAAGCAACTAGTCCTATATTCCTTACAAGTCTCTCGCGAAACAAACAATTGTTACATGGGGCGTTTCATTACACATAACACAAATTTTCTGTAAGCCATAGTGTCCCTACGCTGTTTACCGGTCTGTTATGAAGTGTTCTATACCGTATAGGCAAAGCTGTACATGCAATTCGTCCAAGTATATGATAGCATATGGTACCCTAGTAGAAGCCCTTCGCCAAGCTCAGCATTTTCCTTAAAGCTTCCTTTGAAAATGCATTCCTCTTTATCAAATGTTATGTTACAGAGGTTTTTCTTTCTATATTTTCACACCATACAACAAATAGACATGCGATATCAATATGGAAAGATATTCAATGTATTGTAACGTCGTGTGGCGTTTGCCATTGTGCTTTGCCCCGTTCGATGCTCAACATTTTGTCACTTCACACACCTCAGCTGTTGTTTTCATTTGATGCATGGTTAATTAACTTCCTCAATTTGCCAGAAAGCACTGTGCCTCGCTGAATTTACTCTTTCTATTTTCATATCAGGATGGCACCAATATGGAAGTCGCCATAAAGAGCTGCAAGGTCACTAGTGAAGTCGAAGATAAAGGAAGAACTGACAAATTTTTAGAAGAGGCCTGTAAGTTACTGTTTATTTTCTTGTTGTTTTATTCCTTTTTGTTTTCTTCTCATCCAACTTTCTCCTACTCTATCTTCTACTTCCTCTTCTACTTCTTTTTCTTATTTTTCATTCCGTTTATTCTCCCTCTTTCTATTTTCATCATCTTCTATTATTTGTCTTCTCCTCCTCCAATTTTTCTTGTTCTGATTGTTGATATTCCACTCGCACTACCTTTTCCTCTTCTTATTCCCCTTCTTCATCTTTGTTTTCCTTTTCTAGTTTCTGTTTCATCATCTTCTTCCTCTTTCTCTTCTTCTTCTTTCTTCTTCTTCTTTCTTCTTCTTCTTCTTTTTCTTTCTCTTTTTCTTCTTTTTTTTCTTATCCCCGAACTTGTCCTTTTTCCCTTATCCCCTATTTCCAAGACACACATAAATTAATCGATCTCATTTTGTGTCTTAGCTGTTAGATATGACTCTTTAAATAATTAAAGAAGATTTCTTTAGTCTGTGTCTGAAAACTGTATTCTATGCCTCGAAGAGATAGCACCTTTAAACTTTTGTATATCTTAAATCGTTGTGCAATTGTAGTTTCTGATGCTTGCTGTTGTATTTTGCAGTTATCATGAAACAGTTTGAGCACCCTCACGTCGTCAAATTGATTGGTGTTGTATCCTCAGATCCTGTATACATTATAATGGAATTGGCGCCATTCGGCGAGGTATGTAAATTTTCAACCATTTCTCTCTTTAGTTGACTTCAATTTACGTCAGGTGTTGTCAATTCTGTTGAAATAAGCTTCTAGGCCTGCAAATTTTATGTAAGCACAAACAAGTGGAAAGATAGCACATACTGCTTAGCCCTTTCGCCCGACTTTCTTAAGGTTAAAATATCAAATAATAACCAATGGTAACAAAAAATTGGTAGCTGGTTATCGAAAGTAGTGCGAGAAGAAGAATGGTGCGTTTGATTGGTTCCTTGTTTTGACCAATCAGCGATCACTAGCTTGTCAAATTGGTTGAGAATCCTGGAATGAAACATTAGGTTATTTTTATATGTTTTCTTTATATACTCGGATTTACATTATCGTTTCTTATAATATTTCATATATATAGTTACTGGTTCAGCGGTGTAATATTGAACATTTCGCTTGGACAATGGCAACACTATTAGGTCGTGAGCCAGCTCTTGTAAAAGTACAGGTAGAAACTAGCCACCCATAAACTTAAATATTTGGGTAACGTTTTAAGGAGCCACGGAGTTGGCCTCAAAACTAACCCTTCCCCTTGCGACACCTCTGATATTATTACGCTTTGCTCTTTGTTGTTTTGGTCTGTTCATGCTCACGTTTGAAAATAGAGTGTTATGACTTCTTCATTCAAGAACTTTGTTTTCACATGGAGCTTTTACGTTATGTAACAAGTAAATGGCCCTATGATCTTTCTCTTTCTAAAAACAAGTTGATAATGTGGAAGTAAAATGAATTGTAAGGTTCTGTCAGAACTTATCGTAAAGTCCCTTAAAAACTAGCTAATATACTCGGCTGACATCACACCATCTCACATCGCTAGAAAATGAATGAATGATGATGTGAAATTGGCAAGCAAAGTTCTTTCTTTTTAATCCGTCTAAGGCGCACATATAAGTAAAAATGGTTAATTTTATATATGATCACAGATAAGTCTTGATTCGGCAGATTGAATTTAATACCACGAGATTTGTAAAGCAGAGACCAGCGTTCATTAAAAGTCATTATAACAACAGGATTATTTAAGGTGCTGCTAATTTGTTTCGGCTGTAAGATTTATTTCTATTGAAAATGGCGATCGGAACGCTCTGCTTCTTTACGGTTTCTGCAAAAAAGGGATTATTTCATCATTTTGTTTTGGTTAAAGAATGAATGATAGATTGCTCTGAGCCTCAATGAGATCAATGTATATTTTTTTATATAATATAAGTTATTTTTTCTTGTTTTTCTTTGAAGTGATGTCTGTTGAATGAGTTTTGAAAACTTTGTCAGAGTGGAAGATTGATCTTAAAGAAATTTGTTTTTCGAATCTAAAAAGTTGTTCCATAGAGGAGTTTTAGTGATTTCTCATATTTAGAATCTAGATTTTTATCTTATTTAATTTATGAAATCTTTTATCGATTGTTTTTTTACCCAGCATTTGGTCAGAACTTTGTGAATTGTAGCTATGACAGAAGAGAGAGACTTCTAAAACTAGAGCTCTTATGCCTCTCAACAAAATAAATTCAATTCAATTAGATTTCATTTAAAAGCAAGTAGCAGCTAGATTCAATAAACAAGATATCAATTATTTGCCCCTGAACATGTACAGATTTCCAAGATCGAAAGAAGCGAAATTTGCCAAAGTCTATCGATAATATCAATTAGACGTTGTTGGTTGGAAAATGCGAAGGTTTTGTGAGATTTAGTATCAACACCACAACGTAGATTTTCGTAGATCATTTTTGTGCAGAGGACAATGTAAAATCGACAATATAAGACATTGAATTCATTCAAGCTGGACTTTCAAGTGTTAATAAATTGGGTCCGACTTAGCGAATGATCGGCTTCTCGTGGTACTACTTTCGACTCAAATAAGGCAGGAAGATCTAACAGGAATCGCAAGTCAGTCCGATTTAGTGAAAGTTCGAGTTATCCGGGGAACGACTCAACAGGGTTCTGCTATATTCAAATTGATTAGAGAAGGCAACGAGTTTGTAGATCATTACGAGGCGAGTTTTCCGCACCAAAATCAAATAAGGTGACACATGCATTCGACAATATTGTCTGTTTGTTAATAATTATTTTTAATTTTTTATCTTTTTTCAGCTTCGATCGTATCTCCAGAACCAGCAACTTCGAATCGAGCTAGACACATTGCTCTTGTTCATATTCCAACTCAGCACTGCATTATCGTACCTCGAAAGCAAGAATTTCGTTCATAGGTACGGTTGGTTTGATATATGATTCGTAGATTTTTGTCGATTTGGCAGATGCTGTATTGGCAAGACTGTAGAATGAAATGTCTATACAAGTCACAAAAGTATTATGACGTGAATTGAAGCCAAATATTATTTTGTATTATGCAAATATTGAGCTAATAAAAAAAGTTTGAATTTGCAGAATGTTGTGATTATTGTTGATTATTGTGATTTGGTGATTGGTGTGATTTGATTATGTAGCCCTTTTATTGGTTTCATGTTTTCTCCTCCCGGAAGTTTCCATCACTGACAACTCTAGATCTGAATGCTTTTCCAATTTTTTATTTTTTCTCTCTTTACATATCATTGTCATACTGGCATACTATCATATCATTTTTACATGAATTTGTTTAATATTCTTTATTTGTTAAGAGATCAAATTTTGTTTCTCTTTAGAGATGTTGCTGCGCGAAATGTTTTGGTTGTTAGTCAGAATATTGTGAAGCTAGGAGACTTTGGCTTGTCAAGATGGATGGCCGAGCAATCTTATTACAAAGGTATTTCTTATTTCCATTCGAATCGTGTAGAGAATTTTCCAATCAGTGTCCAGATACGATGGTTAACGCATGACTGATAACCTTGAAGAATATTGACTTCGACTGTCAGTTCAAGTTCCCAAAACCATACTAAGGTTACTGTATTGGTTTTTTTAAAGTTTTGCTCATTTCTTCGATGAATGACGCTCCTGTGGGCCTATTCAGGAGCGTAGGAAGCAGGCAAGGGCACAAGTCACCAAAAAGGTTCCTTCTTAGAAAAGAGAGTCTTTCCAAATGTTAGGGCATGTGCCCCCGGTACCCCCTTTCTCCGACATTCCTGGAACTGGTTAAAATATTTTGCCTTCTCCATACTTCTTTTTCGGCTGCGATGTGTTAGTTTGTTTTGCAAAGAGAACTTCTGAAAAGCAAAATTTAAGAAAGGTGCTATGTTTTGACGCAGAGACTCTTCGCGAATGATTCTGTAAGAATCACACCAATAAATGTCGTTAGTATAAAAACATCTCTCAATATTTTATCGTGGGAACCGTGGGAATTAGGATCCAGGTAATTCTTAACGAATTCTTTCTTTTTCTTCCAGCTTCGAAAGGAAAACTGCCCATAAAATGGATGGCCCCAGAATCGATTAATTTCAGGCGATTTTCGACGTTGAGTGATGTCTGGATGTTTGGTGTTTGCATGTGGGAGATTCTAATGTACGGCGTCAAACCTTTTCAGGGTGTGGCAAATGAAAAGGTTATCGGCAAAATCGAAAACGGTGAACGGCTCCCGCTTCCACCCAATTGTCCTCCTACATTGTATCACGTGATGATGGAATGCTGGTCGTACGAGCCATCAAAAAGGCCTCGATTTCAAAAACTAAAAACGAGATTATCGTAAGTTGTGGCGTATGCTTCCAAACTTAAATACCCGATAGTTCATTTGCCTCTCTCATTCTTTGTCGTAAACCTGTCTCTGTTTCTTCCCCAAAAATGGTGTATTTCGTGAGAGTGTTAAAAGTACTCGTAGATTTTTTATACATTCACATGCTTGTAATCCCTCGTCATTTTTCACAACCATCTTAGAATTCGGCCTTTGACGTTTTTAATTTCGTTGTTTTACTTACACGAAAATTTTGGCGTTTTCAGCAATTTAATGAAGGAGGAACAAGCTGCTCTAGAAGAAAGAAGAAAACACGAAAAACGAAGAATTATAAACTCCATGGCTTTTGGTTAGTTGAATTTTCGTCAAAGTTCTTATATGTTTACACGTAATGCTTTGGGGCCTCTTTTGATACAGACCCTGGATGGGTATTTGCTCCATATCCATAGCCTTCGATTTTCAGTTCAACTAAGCAAAACACAAGCTTATCTGCAAGCAGGCTTTCCAGTGTTGCTGTAGCCCTTCTTTATCTAACAGCAAGCTGACGGCAGATCTTTATATGTATTTTTTCTGCTATACTAGAGGCTTAGCTTCATTCACCTCGCCTGCTTTTCAATGAGCTTCTTCGACACCTTCCCAGAGACCTAATGCTCATTCCAGTTTCAAAGATAACTTGGGATCAATTTGGTAAACCAAGAAAACGTCCTTTAAGTTTTTTAAAGCCATCATAAACGTCTCCTAATGCTTCAATCGTAAGTTTGAGCGTGATACCCAAACCTCAAATTGTTACAGTATACTATAATTTCACTACGTTTTAGTATACTAATGATGTTTTCGGTAAATAATATTGTCGGTATATAAAATTCTTTAAATGTATTGTCAAGGGCAAGGAACTGAAAATCTAGTTTCATAAAGACATAAGGATAGTTAAGCACATAAGCTTTATTTGCTCTGATATTAATTTGTATTTTCTCCCATTTTGCCACCAGGAATTGATGAGGCACCCCCAAAGGTAAGGAACATCAATATATGCTGACCATTGCAATAATCCTGGAGTTAAACTGCCCAACATTTCCTTGTTTTATGTTAGAAGCAGTAAGGGAGGGACTGAGATTTCTCATTTACTTTGTCTTTACATCATGAGGAGTAAGAAAAGCCGATTCATCTTCTGTGCGACGTCCGCTAGGAATATTAACCTATTTGCGATTAATATCGTGAAAAAAGGCCTTGCGTTAATTTTACACGGCCTATTATCTCTTTTTGTGGGATTAGATGAATTTTTATATCAATTATGATGAAACTGAGGCAGATGTTTTATTTCTCCGTACCTTTTTCCTCCTTAGCCTCCTTGAACTCTGCCTTGCCATCCCCCCCCCCCCGTCTTCCACTTCCCCTGCCAGGGCTACTGTCCTCTATAATTCTAAGTATTTTACCACTTTTTGTGACAATGCAAGCAACTTTTGAGAATAATATTCTTTAAGTTGTTATGTGTTGGATGGTATAAAGATGGCATATAACAAGTTTCCTCTCTGCTGTATAACAAATACTTCTCCTACCTATGTTCGTATACTCAACTTACATCAAACCCTTTTATTTCTTATTAGCCTGCAAGACCTGGTGTCTTCAACATCAGCCAATTTCTTTCGACAGGTATGATTATATTAGCACCTCTTGTTATCACCTTTTTACTTATATAGTAAAAAGATATTTCAAATTGGAAGTAAGGAATAACGGTGACAGATTTCTACTTGACGTTTTTCAATACATGGAGACTACCTTGCAGTTTTAAAAAGAAATCAACGAGTCGGACAATTTCACCGCCTTTATATAGCTGACAATGTAGGATAAGAGCTACTCTTTCTTGTAAGGGTATTCCCTTTGCCTCACAGTTTTTTGTAAGAATTTGACCACAGACACATTATTGATGTTCAGAATTATTCTTCCATTGTTAAGAGGTTTCCGCTACAGGAGAGTGTCTGTAAATAAAGGGTGTCCGCTACTGTAGGATGTCTGTTTAATGGAGGGTGTTCGCTTAGCGGAGGTTGTTCGTTTAATGGATGGTATCCTTGAATAGAGTCTGTCCGCTACTATAGGATGTCTGTTTAATAAAGGGTGTTGGCTTAGCGGAGGTATCCTTAAATAGAGCCTGTCCGCTACTGTAGGGTGTCGGTTTAATGGAGGGTGTTCGTTTAATATGGGTTACAGTGTAATTGATAACATCAAGATCTTTCTTGCTTGAGAACGCCCTATATGCTTATTTAAAGGTCATCTCAGAGCATTGTTATGGAATTTTTTGGGATTTCAGCCAGCCACTAAGTTACTGGGGGCTTCTTGAGACATCTTCTCGCGGTATGAACGACTCTTGACTTAAAACTTTGTTGTGTGTATACGCTTGATAACTAATTCAATCTTTTAAAAAGATTTGTAAATGTTATATTACCATTTTAATCCAGATTTAGATATAATTGATAGCTTATGTTAGCTGTTTTTGTTGTCCACACAGAGGGTGGTGGAAAATCATCGACTTTGCCGCGCCAGCGAATGAACACAATTTCTGGCGGAAACGACCCGAACAGAGCTTCAACGCTCAATATTCCTAGAAAGTCCCCAAGTCCATTGGCACGAGGAAGTGCCAATAGAATGTCTTGGTCGGGATCACGTGCACATGCACTTCAGGTGAGCCTTTTACTATTGCAGTATTCGAAGGATAGGGAGGCAGGGGTGATGTAGAAAGGGAGGGTTTTAGGGATCAGTGGACATGAAGAGGTAGAAAGGGAGAACAAGACAGAGGGAAGTAGAAAATGAATGAGGTAGAGGGGGAGGATAGAATGGGAAGAGAGGGACAGAGAAAGGTAGAATAGAGACGGAGGGGCAGGGGGAGGTAGCAAGGGAATGAGAGACAGACTTGTATATTGTGATTTATCATTCAGGGTAAAGAAGTTAGCTGGGCTGCGAATGAAATCCACATCCCACTAAAAGCGAAGCACTTTTAGCAGACGCATAATAGATGATTGTTAGGCTATTCTTGGACTCCAGATGTTGAGTTACTCAGGGACATTGAATACAAAAGCATTGAGTTTCTATTTTATTTTGTAGCAAACCTTCATTTGCTTATAGCAATATTCTATTTGTTTTTTATGCTCACGTTGCTTGTGGGTATATTTTTACTTGGGAGATGCCTGTTGTTAACCGAATTTGTAAGTCAACAAAGGATAGAATGATGTTAAACACCATTAAAGCATTAGGATATTGCACAGTCAATGCTGAATCAAACTATAAAATCACCTTAGATTCTTCTTAGTCATTACAGTCGGGTTAGCGGAGATTGAAAAGACTATTATAGGATGCTTTTATGCTGATATGGTTGCTAATGTTTGTGATCTTGTTTTTGCTGCTTAGGAGGAGCATGCGAGAAAACAATGGGAGGAAGAGCGTCGACGTCACCTTTTGTTTGAAGAAAAGCAGAAATTCGAAGACGAATTGCGTGTACAAAGAGCACAGTCAGATGCCGACTCGGAGTGGCTGAGGAAGGAGGAGCGGGCTTTCTCTATTAGCAATGGGAAAAAATCTGAATCGGTAAACATAACGATAATAATTATTTCCCTGAAAAACGTATGATGGATTCTTTGAATAATTTAAAGCTATATCACTTAGAATAGGTGTTTTCTAAAGTTAGCATTCTGAGACATAATGGCAAAAATGAAGAGAAAGGTTTAATGAAGAGATGTTATCAGTAGTTGGAAAAAGCCAAAGTAGAATATGGTTCAGTCATAGGTCAATTATCGTGGTTCAGATATTTCAAAGTGTTACAAGATAGTGACAGCAATTTAAAAACATATACCAGCAAAGTCGGTTATTATACTATTATTATTATTTTTATTATTATTATTATGGCTAATTAAGTGATTCACAGACACCTAGATGTTAATTGGTCCGGATAGTATAGGAGGGAGCAGTCAGCAACAAACTGACAAAGGCCCCATTCTGCCATCTCAAGTTAATTACATAGATAATGTCTGTCTCAAAATCCTGGCTGTTCCTAGCAGTGCTGTCTTCTGTATCACCTGTAACTTTACATCAATTCCGATCTTTTCCATGTGCTCTTCAAAACAATATACACCATAATGCCCCAATCACAACAGGGATGACTGTCACCTTCTTCATATTCCACAGATTTCCGATTTGCTCCTTTAATGGTTGATATTTCTCAATTTTTCTTGTTCACCTTTTATCCTATTATCACCAGGAATGGCAATATCGGTTATATTCACATGCTTTTATTATTATTTTGGTATTTTGAAATATATGACTCGTTTTTCTAGCAAAGATGTTTGTTTGCCTAGGGTACATCAAAGGTCGATAGTACAGATAGCGAAAGTGATGAGAAATCGAGCGTCGCAGTGGCTCAGGAATTACCTACGCCTGATGAAGAGTCGCAATCGTCAATCGTTGAAAATAGCCTGAATGTAAAAGGAAGTGAGTAACTTTCATCATTATGGCGCAATTAGTTTCTGTCACTTCTTGCAGTTCAACTATTTTATGCACGGTTGTTAAAAGATTTGATCAGGTTTTTCATGGTAAATCGAGGTACCAAAGAAGCAATGGAGAAACACACAAATATTTTAAGATAGATATTTTTCATGTAATTTATTTGATGCACAAAGTGACTGCTTTCAGTCAGGCTTAGAACTTTTATAAAATATTCCTATCCACTTCCCGATGTCATTCGCCACCGCTTCTCGTATTGTCGTTTGCATATTTTGTGTCTAAAATGCAAAAATGTTGCATGCGGCGTATGAATTGTTAAGTAAGTTCACGGTTTTTTTCGATTTATGAAAATATTTTCTTATCATAATTGAAATTCTACACCCTTCCCCTTAAGATATAAATTTTGTTTGGTTTCTGGGAAATTGAGGTCGTCAAATGGTTATTTGCAACATTTAAAAACGTGAACGCTCTTCTTTCGCCCCTCTAATATGCCCCTCTGAAACAGGGCTAGAATCATTCACCTATTATATAGCGCCGATAAGGTAGATGTAATCATTTTGGTGACAGTTTTTATAGGTTTTTGCTGCATCAAAGGTCCCCATCTAATACACATGTTGAAATGTTGAATGTTGAAAGTTGGAGTTTTTGAGTTACATAACGAGTGAATGACCCTGCCTTTTTTCTTCTTCATCGAAAAAATTTTGTTTATTTATATTAATAATCATTAGATTTTCTTAATGATCTGTCTAGACCATGCCTGATTGATTCTGTAATTAAACGACTGTGACCGAACGACTGTGACTGACATCTTTCTGACTGCACGACTGTGAGGCTGAAGCTTTATTTAAAGACATAATTGCGTTGTGTAACTGTTCTGTAATGATGTTAGCCTTTGCAATTTAAAAGCTTCAATTGAGAATAAAGTTTGTTCATATTATACAGAAAATAAAGCAATATTGGATCATTTTTCTGTAATTAATGCAATTGTAAACGAATTTCTAGTTAAAACCATTCCCAATCCTATTATGCCGATCATCCTTGTATCCTAAAGATTTTTTCTTTCTCATAAAAATATAAAATTTGCTACGTTCTTTTGCAACAAATTGCAGACCGATTGCCACCTGTAACATGTCTTTCCTGTGCTGTGCAACGCATCTTTTTTGCTCTCGCAACGGTTGCCTGAAAAAGGACTCTGCTCTACATTCTGCAACGCTGCCAGCATTTTTATTGTCATTGCACCGTGTAACATCTGTTTTTGCAACTACCAACACAATCGTACCTTTGACGCATGTGCAGTTTAATGTTTTCATTGCAAAAAATGACAAAAAGACATTGTGCGGCCTTAATCGTTGCAAGTTGCGGAAATCATTGCTGCGTGTAACACCCGTTACAAAAATGTTTTGCATCCCTTCATTTATCATTGCGACACAAGTTGCCGTGAAAAATTGCCCCGTGTAACGCTAGCTTTAGTGTCTCTATTCATCATGAGTAGCTGTATTTATCTTCTGTTCTAAAATGTCCTTGCTGTTTAGGGCCGATTATCAATTTTGACTGCTCTCAATTTTAGCATTACTGCGAAGGAGTCGACCATTATCAGATGTCAAGCCACAAGAAGCGAAGATTGAAGATGACACAGAAAATGGGGTAGTTATGGTATGAGAATTATCTTCAATTAAGGCTTCCTATTTCTGTCGTCTTCACCAGAAATAAGCGCGTCTGTCCTGTGAATTGAGATACGTTTCTAAATCAGGGCTGGCAAAGTATAAGTCGTAGTTCAGTTAAATCCCGTAAAGTTGGATTTCAAGTGTTTTATTATCTTATATAAAATGTTTTTTTTATAATTTTTACTGTATTTACTTTATCAACAACCATTTATGGCTATTTACTTAATGTATATTTAAGTTGGCCCAAATTAGCTTTTACTTTAGCTGCCGTATTTCCTCTAGAGAACGCCGCGACATTTATTACAAACTCCAAATTTTTGGTGCGGCGTTCAATAGAGGACGGCGTTCAATACAAAGTGAAAAGTTTTTTCAAATGAAAAATGACAAGAAAAGTGCGATTAAAAATGATGAAAACAGACTTTAAACAACGTTTTCTTTTCCCGACGCTTTCCCCAACGCTTTTCAAGATGCGGCGTTCAGTAGAGGGCGGCGTTTATCAGAGGGCGGCGTTCTTTCCAAATGGTTGGCTGAAGGTGCGGTGTTTAATAGAGGGCAGCGTTCATTGAAGGAAATATGATACTGTAATTTTGTTAGCCAAATTTTAATGAAGTTGATGATAATAATAAAAATGGGGGATGGTCCGACTTAGCGAATATCCAACTTATCCGGGGAAAGACTTTTGATTGAATAAGGTAGGATCCAATTGGATTTGAAAATCAGCCTGACTTAGCAAATATCCGATTTATCCGGGGATTGAAAACTACCAAAGAAATTTTTGCCATGGAAGAAATTAGGTATTTAGCTCAGGGCTTAGGAAAGAGGGCAATTCGAATTGATTCAGAAACAGAAACGAAACAGAAAACGGCAGTACGTTTGACAACCAAATTAATGAGAGTTTTTTGGTATTGATAAATTTGATGCTCAATTCAGTTTATTGTGCTCAGGGAGTCAGAGTGAAGTAGATCGTCCAGTTCATACCATGTTCTCATTTGTGTTTGTTTTTGAAATTGTTTTGGCTTTTTTGGAAGAGCGAGAAGAACCCCGCATCCTCACTCTAATTGTACCCGTGATTGCGTTATTTTCATCGTGTATTATGCATTGTAGTTGAATTCCAATACCAGTCAGCGAGATAAGTCGTAGAACACTCCTTCACTTTGGTTCACTGCAAATTTTTAGCACAGAAAGTTTCCTTTTTTGATAGTTTTGCAGTCATTAATAAGAAAACCCTAGAAAAAGTTAGATTGACGGTGCTAAAATGTGCCTCCAGGATCGTAATAATTCGCTAGACATTTATATTGCTTTTTGGGTGTGAAATATATCACTGTTGTCCTTTATGATTATTATGATGATTATTAAGAGAGAGAGACTGATTTGCCAAACGCCTCCGCTGGATTCACCTTTTCCAAACCTTCCCCTTTGCTTCAAGACATATTCCAAGCCATTTTTGTCATACTTAAAGTACCGTGTAGTATCCCAAACTCTCTATTTTCTGCAGGTAAATTTGATTCGTGAAATACCTTATTTCCTTTTAAAATCGCGATTATTGAGTAGAGTATATATTAGCTCAAATGGACAGTCCTATCTCCTCGAGCCTCAAGCCTGCGCAACATGACCCCTGTAACTCCCCGCAGCGTCTCTCCAAGCATTCCAGCCTAATATTTTCCTTTTCTCACGCTATACGCAGCTACGCGATATTTCCTGGTTCTCCAATCGAACCATCCTGTTGTTTGTAGTTTATACCATGAAGAAGTGCATTTTGTTATAGTTAAAGCAATCATAGGTTCCTTACTATTTTGGGAAACTTAAGAAAATTTCCTTAGCAATATGGTGTCGTGATGTCGAGTATCGATATGGAGAGCTGTCATTGGTCAGATCAAAATCTGGGGTGCTCTTCCTGTTCCTTTTTGGCTACTTTTTACGTCCCACGTTCGTTATTGTAGTTTGCTATTCAGTTTTCACTTTTCAATTTTGCAAACGTTGTATACTTGGATGCAAGCTGGCTGAAAGGAAGGGACAACAAGATTTATTCCTAATTGTTCATATAAATAGGACGAACCATTCACACCCAGGTCTACCGGCCGGGATTCCAGGTGTCGTCTTCTTGCCAAAATTTTTCCTAGTGGATGCTGTCAACGAATTCAATGTTTAAATCGAAAGTTTAAAACCAGTGGCCGTTGCAGGCTTCGAGTCTGGCCTTTCTATCAAAATACGTAAATGTCCAGGCCACCCTTCAGGGAAGCCCCCCCCCTGCCACGATTTTCGAGTTTTAGAACCATCACAGGGTTTTTGGCATATGGGTCGCATGATGGGCCTGCTCAGATACTTAGAGCTTTTGACAATGCTTCGTCCTGTTTGCATAAGCTCCTACAACCTGGTTAAGCACCCCTGTGAGATTTCCCCTAAAGAGAGTGGAAACATATTAAACGCAAGGAACTAAGACCACAGACATACAAATTTAAGTTCATTTGAAAAAGAAATATCACAGACAAGGAAAAATAAGAAATATGGACTTCCACCATCTTTTGAACAAAACACCTTTCAACGCGCTTTTTAGAAACCAAATTTGAGAGGAGGGAAGCTACTTATGAATTTAGTGAAACAGATACAATAAGGTGGATGGTTTAATATATGGTACTCTAATCTCCAACGTAATTAGATAGCAACGTAATTAGATAGCAACATAATGATTCCCATGCAATGCTCCCTTAAAGGCTGTGTTACTATTAGGAAAATGAATAAGCTTACCAGTTTTAAAAGACATTTCAGCTTGTTAAGAATAATATCAGTTTTTAATCCCATTTATTACCTGATCGCACAGAAACCGTTGTAACATTTAATTAATAAAACTGGTAACCGCTTTATTCACCAGTAAGGTTTGATGTGTTACGACTTTTATTAGATGAAAATAGATTAAGTTCTTTTTATTTTATCAAAGAAACGTTGTCATCGGTGCCTGTTACAAGTGATTTTTTGGATGATTTTCCAATTCGGATAAAATGAATGAAAAAATTTTTGGAGCTGCTCGTCTCCGACTAGGAGCTGAAGTACGGCATCTTTCAAAAGGATGTGATTTTTTAATTGCATATTCATGCGTTTTAATTGCATATCGCCTAAAATTCCTTGTTTTATCTTATATCCGATTATGTCCTTTGTTTATGGGTCCTAAAAACGCCATATCAACTTCGCCCTTGTTTCCACGGTAGGGTGCCGCTGTGAGGCGCATAAATGCGCAGCGGGTTTTGTTTACCTGTAAAGTAAGTCGTTCCTTTTATTTGGGAATTTTTTCTTTTCTTTGAATGAAGAATTGTTTCTCTGTACACAGATTGACAATCCTGAACCAGAAGCTTCGCCTGAAGAGGAGAAAATGGAGGAAGAAACTACTACGAAGACAAACGCCCCCGTGGCAGATATCGATCCGGCGCAAGACCCTGTTTATCATAAAACGACTAGTGTTGTCAAGTCCATCCTTGAATTAAATACAGGCGTTCAGATTGCTAGGCCAGAAGAATTTGTCGATCTAGTCAAGGTATGTTACTTTTGTGATCTATTCTACTGCGACCAACCCGTTAAATCAACCCAACTGTGCATTCTAGCAAGTTTCAATGTAATCAATGTTGCGACTGATATTTTCTACATAAAATGTATTCATTTTTGTAAGATACTTTGCCCTGAACCTTGTTTTTAGGGGTAGGATTCAGTAATTGTAAGAAAAGCTTTTTTGTAGAGTTCGTTAACTCTTTGGCTTTTTTTATGCGATTACAGTCTGTACCCCCAGCATACAACACTTTTTATTAGAAAAATCGTTGACTGTTGAAAGAGTCTTGATTTTTATGCGAATAAATATATTTTAGTTTTAATATGAACGGTTAGAATCTTTCAGATCGGAGAGGTCTTAAAGGGTTGGTTGTTATGAGTTGTGGTGAGGTGCAAAGAAAGTAGTACACACACAACGGTCTTAAAATTCCCCCATTCACTCAGAAAGTGTTATGAATTAGTTGCATCTTTCAACCCACAATATGGTTTGTTTTCTAGACCTTAAAAATTGATTACGATTTGAAATAGCGAAATGCAGTATTTATTTTCTTGATAACATATGTACATGTTATCCTTAAACAGTATAAGTTTGAACAGAATTTGGAACAGTGCATCCAAAAATCATGTTCCTAGAACCAGGTGGACGGATGCAGTAGTGCGGCCTCTTTTAATTTTTGTCAGCTTGTACGTCTGAAGGCTGTTTCTGAAGCCCCCTACGTGAAATTTTCCTCGGTCTCAATCCACTTATGTTTTTCTCATGAAAGCGTTTATAAGAATCTTGAATTTTGGTTTTTAATATGAGGCTAGTTTATCCTATGCGTGAAGCCATTTTGTCACACCTCTTTGAGCGTACTAGATTCCTAAATGCACTAATTCTTAAATCAATGAATGACTTTTTAGAACATGATTTAG
This sequence comes from Rhopilema esculentum, assembly GCF_013076305.1. The sequence continues at coordinate 3,864,745 of NW_027019597.1, forward strand.
AACAAAGAAGATGCGATTTTTAGGCTCTGCTGTTCAAAATATAGAGATTTTCACGTGGATTCATTGAGAGCGAAATACAATACTGCCCCGTCACTAAGGAACTCATTTTGTAAAAACAGCCTGCTTTGTTCCTTATAAATGGACAAAAAATAAATCTCGCAAATGTCCTTGTATATTTGATTAGAAACCTTGAAATCTGCTTTAATGTGGGTTATATTAAACCAAATTTGGACAGATTATTGAGATTGGTTTTAGCTTTGATTTGATAATGCTCTCCTATGTTAAGATAAGAGGCAGTTAATATTAACTACCAAAGGTATTAGCCTTCCAGACTAAATCTAAGGTTATTAGTTTCTCATACCAGGGTAGATGTGGTGCCATCTGGCAGGCTGCAGTTTTTTATTAGTTGGTTTCTTAGTGGCGGGGTAATACTGTAAACACGTGACCGGCTTTGTTTGATTCCTCTCTGCTCTCAAGCGAAATTATTTTCAGGTGATTGGGTCTTTCACAAGCCTCAAGGGTGTTCCTATAATATGTTCTGATACAGAAAATAAAATATGAACAGTTGAATCCTTCAGCTCTGTATAGATTGGACATTCTGCATCTGCAACCTCTTCGTTTGCAGATTCACATGGTTGGCGAGACTTTTTCTGTGCTGATATTTCAAAGGAGAATCTAACTGGGTCACAAATTTTTCAAACGGTTCCCTATGAACGATATCAGGCGTTCTCGTCTTCTTATCGATCCAAAACAACTGCATTGATGAGCAGACTTTGGGAGCGAAAATAATGAGCTTATTTTTTTGGGTCGATAATGCAGCGGCAGTTGCAAACCTCATTTTTGCCTGGCATACAATCCTTCATACGACCCCCTATATCTTGACCTGCAATAGTGACTGTCGGTTATATTTAACGGTCTTAACAGACCAGGAAAATTGAGACTGAGGTGTTCAAGGCGGGATCATATCTTATCGTTAATGCAAAAAGTGACCAATTTCTCTGTCTTTAAGATATTTTCAGTATAGTTTTCGTACGCTACACCTCTGGTACGAGAAGGGGTAGCCAGACGTCAATTTATTGGTACCACCCCTTTTTCCTTGGCTTGTGATAGTTTCTGTCGGTTTAATTTAACGATCTCGAAAGACCGGGGAAAATGATAGTTGATGGGATGTTTGAGAGGGGCTGGGATGGCTGTTCTTGTTAATGCAAAAATGACAAATTTTTGCTTCTTTCAACTCTTTTTTGGGAAACTTTCCTTATAATTTCCCTAGCTCTACAGCCCCAGGTACGGGAAAGGATGCCTTGTTGTGATGACTCACTTGTGCTAGGCCCAATTTCAAATAAACAGGGCTTGAAAAGGAGAATAATTGTTTTGGTTATCATGTTAGCTATATGATCGAATTAACAATGTAGATTAAAACGATTTAACTGCAACGCTGTTTTCCTTTGTCGGTCTGCTCCCTGACTTATTTTATTTGCTGACCGAGAAAAGATAAACCAAAATCACGTTAGCAAAATCTTGTTTATGATTAAGCTAAATGTTTCTTTAAGGCAGGAAAATACACAACCTGAGACCGCCTAAGCATTGACTGAATTCTATAACATTTTATATCCAAGTTAAAAAAGCAAGCTGTAACTTCGATACGATACAACAACTGTGTCTTCAACACAAACATTTTAATGTACAATTATGATTATTATGTCAAAACTGCAGAACATTTCTCTTCGACATTGAGATGTGGATTCTGACTGTTTCAAAGGTTATCCTCTGTAGCAATCTATCATTTTAAATTTTTCCGCTTTAATTGAAATTTGCAAGCATTTTTTTATGGTACAGATTTTAAAAAATGGCTTTTAAATAGCAAACATCTTGAAGCATGTTGCTAAAGCTTTTCGTTTGACGCTCTTCAGAGTATAAAACGTCGGAACATGGATCTAGAACTCGTAGATCAAAGTTTCCAATCTATGTTCTGAAGTATGATCCAATGTTTTGTGTTGATGATTTTGCAATTTCAGTGTTCTTATTCCCACTGTATGATTTCAAAATTTCTCCGTTTTGCAGGTTGTTGGTCTCAATCTAAGAGATTTCTTAGCAACTGTTGACTTGGAGATTGAGAGCCTCGCTTCATCAACTCATAAAGAGGTAAGCATTACTAACTTTAGCTGATTAGAAAGTAAGCTCTAAGGCTCGCGATTTACTGGTAGTTCAACAAAGGTCCTTAATCAGGATTTTGTGAAGAATGTCCATAGCTTTGCAATGCAAGAATAAACGAATCGCAATATGAATAAAAGAATAGTTTTCTTTAATTATTTTTGCGCACGATTTTACTACCGCCATGTTACTTCCTCTACAAGCATTTGTAAGTTTTAGTTCCAAGAATTTCAAAAGTGTTAGTTCCTTTATTGACAAATCGATTAAGGAAAGCCGAGATCAAGTAACATCAGCATCTTGCATTTGATAACCTTATTAAAAGTCACATGAGATTGTTCGATAGCGTGATTATCAAATGATGTTTACTTCACCTGAGCTATATAATTTTATAATCAATGTAGCATAGACCAAGATGGCTACACAGCTTGATTAAAAGGGACAGTGGGCCTGCTGGAAAATCGAGATATTTATTCCTTTTTTACTGGTGTTTCACCCACCCTGCCCATGAGCTGCTCCCTCATAGCACACTTCTGCTCCTTTGCGACACAGCACACATGCACAATCACGTATTTAGACATATTTCACGTGAAAACCACGATCTTCAATGCTGCTCAGCTTTCGGTTTTAATTGCGCACTTTAAAGAACATGGGTCCACTCACCCCGAAATAACGACACAAGGTCTCTCACATAAGCGCGTAACTTCTTAGACCGATTCTTTTTTTAAACAGCGAAGATCATAGCTAGTTTCTTTTGTGATTTTGTGCTCCTCCGCTTAAAACTTAGAATTCAATACACATTTTGGTACAAATATTCCAATGCTGGTTTTTATTAAGGTGGAAATGGCTCACAAGGTCCTATCATCAGATATGGCGGAACTGATCAATCGAATGAAACTCGCCCAGAAGTACTCGAACACCACGTTGGACCAAGATTATAAACGAAACATGCTTGAGGCGGCACACGCCCTTGCATTTGATGCGAGGAACTTGTACGACACCGTCGTGAAAGCACGATCGACTAAATCGTGACTATTGTTACGTACAAGCGTGATTGAAGCCTCTTCGCCGACGTCTACTGTGTGTTACTAGAGGTATTGTTGAAACTAATCCAGTTGATGAGCGATAACTAACGTGTAGATACATTCAGGTTCCTGATTCAATTTTCGCCGTTATTTGTAACCGTGAAATCTGCGGCTCCGTCGTTTGTGCCCATATGTTGTATGACTTTATAACTGCATTTTTTGGAATGCATCGTCTTCCTGTTGTTTGTGCGGTATGAAATGTAGCATTTTGAATCACAAGAATAATTTTGGAGAGCTTGGAGCATCGTTATAGGTGGCGCTAAGTTCGAAATTTCTTTCTTTTTCAAGTTTAATGTTCTGAAATGCTGTCAGATTTGTAACTTTAAGTTACTTTTTGTTTTTTCTTTTTGTTTTCTTAATGTTAACATAGCTATATTACAGAAATAATTTTTAAGCAGAAATTCGTTGTCAAAGAAACAGAGTGTCGTCAAAATTATAGAAGACCACAATCTGAATGGGTTCCTCCTTTGGTTTTTCATTTTTTTAATGGTCAGCTCTTTTGTCAAAGCTCAAGTCTTGAGCTTCTAAGTCTCATTTGTAAATGATGATTTAAGCTCTAAAAAAAGTATATATCGACTAACTGAGAAGATTTTTACAGGTAACAGATATAGTTCTGTCTACCTTTGAAAAGAGTAACGAATTATATGAGGTCTTTAAGAAAGCGAAACACGTGGGCAGAAACATGGTTATTGACATAGTCACGTGGTAAATATGACAGAAGGAAATATGACCAATAATGACATCCCCAATGTTTTCTGATGTGGAAGTAAACCCATTAAAACGGATGGCGTAATAACAGTAATTCATTTGCCGGCTTCTATTTCATTATGCTACTGAAGACCATTGAAAAAGGATAAAGTGATATCATCGATTGTCTGGTTTTCCAGACTTTTTTGAATTAAATAGGGGGTATTGGATGGTCTCTAGTAATCTGGGTGTGATCTGTAGGGTTTACAGAAGGAATAAAAAGGGTTTCTGTTAGTTTAGAAGGGGCTTGAGAATTGTGTCGTGTAAGATGTATTATAATAAGAATGTTAAAGTAATTTGTTAACTGCATTTTCAATTATATAACAAATTGTATCATTTCATATATATAACCATTAAACGTTAATATGCAAGTTGTCGGTGCTGAATAATTTAGGGAAATCGAAAGTCAAAAAATGCGGAATTACAAAATAACTTTGGTTAGTTGGATATCTTCATAAGTAAGGAAATTAATTTTTACGTCTTTTCTTGTAATGTTAAAGATCAACTCGTCATAAGCTCGTGTTGCTCATTTAAAGATATAGTTTTCGAGTTGTTTAGCTTTGAAAGAGACAAAGCATTTCATATTTGAAAATAAAGGGTCCTTTCGTATCCATTAGGGTCCAATGAGACATCCTCGTATCCATCAGTTCCATGGCAACTGCCTCGTAATGAATGTCTTCTATAAATTCCGTTCAGTGTACATTTTTTGCGCCTGCATCAATTTATAGCAAATTTGTGGCGTACTGATATGTGTTGTAATAAAGTTGTTCATCTAAATGTTTTTTTAGATCACGCGTGTTTCCTACTAACTTGTCTCATGCGTTGCTTGAGCCTAATCGCCTATTTCGATCCATTTTTACCTTTTATTAAATATAGATAGTTATATAGATTGAATATTCATTTATACTTTGTAACAGCAATCTCTTTCATTTTATTGTATGTCTTGACACTGTCAGTAACGCGATTCCCAATTCGGAAAGTTTTATCCGGCTCGGTGGACCATTCTTGAGCAAGTCTAATGTCAAATATTCGGTAAATTTATGGTGTAATGAAGTTCTATTTATTGAATTTTTTAGTTGGGATTAGAAATTAAAAGAACACCGTAGAATCCCTTTAAATGTGTAAAATAGGTTAAAAATTTTATTTATTTTCATAAATTAAGATATATTTTCAAAAAAGGCTGAGATATGGCTAGTTAAAGACGTAATATCTTATAAAGGAGTACTCACATTTTGGCCTGACTCAACTTGTACTCTTTTATGTCGTATTACCTGATCCATGACCAATTCGCAGAGCCAATATCAAATAGACATACTTAGGAAAGAGACACTACTCATTTGGTTATTGCCAGTATGCGTAGTAACATGTCCAACAATTTAATTTTTTAAGATAAAGGTTTTTATGATGCTATCTTTTTTCAACATCGTGTTAAATCTTGTTTCTGTTTTGAAATATATTCCGCCTATGCTCAACTTTAGGCTAAGCGTGAATCTCTATTCGCCAAGAGGGACACACGTGTCTTGTGTGTTTTGTTTCAACTACATTTCCCCCGGCTGGTTAATTGATGGACTTTGGATTGTAACTTGTAAGGTTACCCACTATCCTACAAAGTAGACACGCATCCTACGAATAGTGATACTTGAATAATTGTCCTTGTAATTTGAGATCAGGATTATTTGTAAGCCTGGTGCTGGATTTATAAACCTTTGTTGTTCCTAGTTTTGGCCTACACAGACACTATTGACAAAAACACAAATAGCGTTTCACTTCACTTCTGTATTATGTTCTTGCAATTGCCAGCCAAAGTTTCCGAGAGCTACACTCATTTTTTATCGTAAACAAATGAATAAGTATGGTACTCCAGTTTCTTTTAGTCCAACTAGAACCTAGCACGTAGGATACTATTCATGTCCTTTGGCCACCATACAGAAAGGTAGATGTTAATGGTAAGGTTGGAAATCTAGAAACAGTACTGCCAAAACGCTGCTAGATCTTTATTATACAGCACTATAGGTGAGCCGGGAGTTGAAGTTATATAACATGGTAACTTAAGAAAACGGCTTATCAATTTTCTAATGCTTTCCTGCCGTGATTTCTGCTTGCTAGCTTTTCTTGAAAAGGTAGCTCCACAACCTTTTCAGTCCTCTTAATATTGGAATTTCAGTCCTCTTTTCAGTCCGTTGCCTTGAATTCAGTTGGCAAACATTGGATATTAAGTTACATATCGTCACTTTCATGTTTAATAATAGGTTGCTAAGATTAGAAAATTGCATAGCAGTCCAAGATATGACAGCTTTGAATTTTCTCTTTGTTTTAAACCGTTATATTTCTGGTTTTTATCGATGTTGGAGCTGGTATCTAAAATTTCAACATTGGCATGCGGTTTAGAGATATTATCTCAGGGTAATGATGTTATGAAGGAGGAGCACTTTAGAACCGATGTGTTAGCGTTGGCAAACAGACTGAATTTCAAGGTAAAATTATTTGATACCTTGCAACCAGTTGATTTTAAAATAATGCTGAACTTTTGAATTTTTTTATTCCAGGGCTCCTTTGCCCCCTCCCTCTGGGTGGGGCTGGTATTGTTGAAGTTGAGTAGGATATGTTAAGGTGGTAGGAGTTGCTTGCTGAAGGCTTTGGAGACTCGGGGGTCGAGTGTCTTTCCAACGTGTAGTGTTATTGTCTCAATTTAGGTTTTTGTTTGAAGTGAAACGGAAATCCATGATCGTGCAGATTGACTAAGTTTAAAGCGTTGGTATCGTCAAGGGATTGAAATGATCAGTCGTATACGCCCGGGGTGCCAAATAATTAGACGGAGTAAAAATCTTGTGGCATGGCTATTATATTTTGTTTCAGTTGTGTTGTTTGTGGTGTATTTTATACACGATGAAATAATATGATGAAATGAAATCATATTATATGATGAAAAATATGAAATATAAACTGCCTGCCATAACATGTTCAGTAGAAAACCCACAAGTGATAATTTGCGGTTAGCTTACTTTATTTACTTTGTGCTTGGCATACTCTTATCAAGAAAATGAGAAATTATGCAATAGAAAAATAAATCATGAAATAACGGTCAATATTTAAACTTCTTTCTACTTCATTTTTGTGCCTTACATTTCCTGGATATTTCTTGTGACGTCAGGAAAATTGTTGTTGTTGTGCTGTTGAGAAGTTCACGTTTGGGGCCTAACAAACTTCTCCATTTGCCGCATGATGGCGATACGTCGATTTTAATATTGCCATGCAAAGCCCGTAAAATAATCTGGGATGGTTGCCTGCTGCAGATATATTTTGGTATGGATATGTGACCTCACGTGTTGTTAAGGAAATCCCCTCTGGGTCGAATTTCACCTGAAAGTCGACGCATGGCACAACAACCCAAAACGAGTTGTTGGAAAACTCGATACGCTAGAGAAGTTTAATTTCGTTATTGCTTGATATTGGAAACCAAAAAGGCAGGATACTACCAGCATAATTGCCAGCCTAGTTTTATTGGTTTTTACTTTTCCCCGAAACGCTTCCACGCGGGTCGAAGAAGCGACTTCTTGTCGCAAAATTCGAACTTTTCTATTGGGGAGCAGCGTGGCCTTTCAATACAGATCCCGAAAGACTCACTGATTTAACGATCACACCGATAAAAGGTAATTTGTCAGCTTTTATATAAATTATGTAATCATTTCTATGTGTAGCTTTTGGCCAGTTATTTGTATTCTTGAATTTGAAATAAGATATTTATTTGTTTGTGAATTGAACTTGAATTGTACTTTCGCTTCGTTTTACTTTCTCGTTTTACAAAAAAACACTTCAAATTTCTTCTAATGATAATTCGGTAATTTCAATAAACTGAAAACCTTTATTGACAGACACTTTATTTACCTTTTACCATCGGGTTCATGCTCCGCGGAGCGTGGAGAAAAGTGGAGGGGGGGGGGCTAAAACCGAATAAAAAAAGTGTTAAGAGAAGTGGGGTATCTGCCGGGGGTACTCACATTATGGCCTGACAGGGGGGTCTGGTCAGGGTCAAAGAGGGCCAACGCTAAAATTTGAGAAAATTACCCTCAAATGGTAGTACTTTTTGACAAAACCCCTCAAACGGTAGCATAAAAACCGAAATTATTTCTTTGGTAGCATTAATTTCTTTGTGCTTTCCTGGTCCTTTTTTGACAAATTTCTTCATTATTGAATGTTGTTGTTTCGGGAAAGATAAATCTTGTTCATTATATATAAGAAATCGCAAGCTAAACTGAGCAGTTAAGTTATTATCGAAAATGGGCCATTTGGTAGCCATTCGGACTACTTGGTAAGACCCTCAAACGGACTGGACTGGGGTATCTGCTGAATCCCCAGTTCAATATCTATTGTTTGAAAGGTTATATAACATAGTTTATAGATTATTGAGAGCTGGGATGAAGTGTTATCAAAATAACAACAGGGGGCTCTAATGAAAAATGTTGCAAAAACAATAATAATCATAGATTGGGCTACTTTTTTAGCTCAGCCCCCTAAGCCCTCTAGCTCTATACCAGGGTGCATTCCATGTACTTAGACTCAGAGTTCATTGATGTATACTCAGATTTTTTGCCATTCCAAGTGCAAACCTTTAGCAACACTTTTGGTATACCTACGTAAAATTTTCATCAATTGGCATGCTAAACATGAAGTCACATACATAGTTTACATGAAAAAGAATAAACCAAAGACTCGTGCACCAAATTTCTCTCTATTAATAAGTTTTATTTGTCTGGTGTACAATATTTACAGTTTTACTAACTGCTCATATATTCGGCATACCTAGACAAATGCCCCAGTGGACCTTTGGCATACAGTTGACATGAAATGCACCCTGGGAGCTATTCTTTATCCTTTTTTGGGAGGAGCAGGGGCCCTGGAAAAACAGTCCCATGTAATTTCAAAAATACTCTTTAACCCATACAAGAAACCATCTGGCTTAGATATTAGCAAACTTTTTAGGTCTCAAATCCAAAATATGCCCTGACACCGTGTGCCTCAGGCAGCCTATATACTTGCAAATGACCTGTACTAGTTATCATCAAGTTCAGAGAATCTTCCTTTATTCTTTAATAGATCGTATTGTGACTGGGCATGAAATTCAAACTATTAATAAAGAGGGTTGTAAATGAACGATCTCGCCAATCTTTGTTTACCGTGCCTTAGGCCATCAACTTGAAGAAAAAAAATCAGCTTGGTTTTTCTGTTACGTCTTTTCTCCAGTGAAATGAAAACTAACTCTTTACAAAACTAGGTGTATAGACATAAAACGAGTGGACGCAACAATGGTGTTGTTGACAACGTAACTATGGATACGTAGACAATGGAAGGTGTGAATGACAAGATTAAAATGGAAAACATGAATACGTTTAACAATGGTCGCTACAATTCTACAAGCCTGTAAAAACAAATGAGTTCTGTAAGTTTTATTATCTGGTTTAAATTTTCTTGAAAGGTTTCATTTTTGCAATATGGCAAGAGCCCCTGGCCAAATACTTATTATTGGTGAACAGCTTCGCCTTCGTATGCATGAAGAGGCAGGGTTAATTGGAGACAGGAGATACCATTTCAGAACATACACTTGCTGTATAGTTGGCAAAGATGCAGTTGATTGGATGGTTAGAACAAAAGAAGTAACAAGTAGAGAAAATGCTGTGAAATGCATGAGACTGTTGCAAGATAACGGGGTACTCCACCATGGTAAGCTGTGCTAGAACACTTGAAAATAGTATTGATTGTGAAAATCATTTTTCTTGAGAAGAAACCAAACTGCTTATTTTAATTTGCATATTTGCACCTGGTAATACTGGTACATGGTACAAGAGTTGGGAGACCCACAGAGGTACATGGTACAAGAGACCCACAGAGTTGGGAATGTTGACCTTCTCTTGAAATTGATCAATTATTCACTTTGTCAGTAACTAAACTTTGTTCAACATGTCTTCCGGAAAATACAATGATATAATTATAAAATACATGGCTGAGCCCTTCCCCTTGTTCATGTCCCAATATGGACTAATATGCTTTTTTTGCTATTACAACAGGTGAATAGAACATTTTGTTTTCACAAAATTGCTGTGACATAGTTAACTCTGGCTGTAACCAATTTACTTTTAAGCCAATGTTGTTGCTTTTCCATCATTTGTGGCATGCAAATGAAAATCCTCATCCCTTTTGGTTGCAGTGTGTGATGATCATGTTTTCAAAGATGAGTATCTGTTCTACAAGTTTCGAGTTGATGATGGCACACTGTTCATTGAGCCAGAACTGGAAATCTACAGTAAAGGAATCAAACTGCACCAGAGGTATTACTTTTGTTTACTTTCAAGAACATCTGATTAGCTGAATACAGAGAAAAAGAAGCTTAAGTTTGATAAGTAGAGTATGTGTAAAGTTTCCAATGAAAAATAGTAGTTGGTTAAAAGACTGTTTTTCATATCAGAAGTCAATGATCACAGAACTCCTTAATTGTAGCTTTGATCAGTAGATCCACTTTATTACATCAAAACACACCAAAAAAACTGACTAATAATAATAGAAGAAATTTGTATGATGCCAATTTTTTTCTTGCTCATTGAAAATATCTTTATCATTCTCTTTATTCTTCTGTGTTTTAGATTTTTGAATTCACAGAAAAGTTTTGATGAAAAAGATTTTAATGCCATATATGTTTTTCACAGACACACTTTTTTCAAGTCATTCAACCATCTGTGCTTAGTTTCATGTATTTTCAGGATATGTGCTGCTGAAGACAGTTTCATAACTTCAAACAACAGTAAACAGAAAGGAAAGCCAAGTCATAGTTTCACTGGCACTGAGCTGGTATCTTGGCTTATTGAGAATGGTGAGACTAAAAATCACACTGAGGCACTTGATTTGGGTGAGCAACTGATGAAGGTTGGAATTCTAAGAAATGGTATGCTCCTTCCTGGTTGAGTTTTTTCACTTTTTCATTGAATATACCGGCAAGCAGATGGACTAGACAACTTTTCAGTCATGTTCTCACAAAAAAACTTATGTATGTTTTTGAATATTGCTTTAAGCTGTTTGAAATTCTAAATGGCTGAAGAATTGTTAGATAAGGTTCTCCAGATTAATCATTGAAATTTGACTATACCGAAAATATTTTTAAAGTTGGCTACTAAATTAGAGCTTACTACCCATATCAGTCTCTTTGAAATTCTAAATACTTTAATACTTCACTTAACACATACAAACATCAAAATTAACATATACTAGCTATCAGAGTACACTTTTCAGTGAAAGGAATTAAATTTTAAAAGTTTGCACATATTGCAAAATAGGTATAAAGCAATGAGCAGTTCTGTTTTCTGTTTTATTCATTTGTTTCGGTGATGCCCTAGAATGTAGACATCTATGAACACTTAAAAGAGGGTAAATGTTGAAATGATGGAAGATTAAACTCACTAATTTTGGGCAACCTCAACAGTCATATAATCGTTGTCTGATTGGCCTATTTTGATCCACAACTGGGTATATATATATTTCCTATTGTAGAGTTTTCTATCCATGTTCTGGCGTTTTCCATCCTCTGAAAAGTGCCAGACGAAATGCTTTAGCTTACTGAAATGTTTGCTTTTTTCAAAGCCATTCACTAGTTTTCAAAGGAAGGTAGTTCTCTGAAAGAAGATGAGTTTAACATCTGCAAATATAAACAGAAAAAATGTGTAAAGTAGTAGAAAAAAACCTATTTTGTTATTCTATCGAGGGCTGTAGAATAATTTACCAAGATGGTCAAGCTAATCCTGAAGGTAGGGGGGACCCAATAAGTGTTTTTGTAAAGTTGCCATTCCAATAGTTAAGATAGTTAAGTTAAGATTCCAATAGTTCCAATAGTTAAGAGAGTTAAGACTCCTGCTCTTCCCCTCTGCTCCACCATCTTTGCCTTATTAGTCACTAAGAAGCGAATTGACAAAGGGAAACCCCAGAAATTTTGATAACCAGTATAAAATTTGTTACTAAAGCAAAAAAATAGTTATTTACATTGCCTCAAGTACTCTCTTCCGCATATGACCGATTGTATTACATGCCTAAAAATCATTGTTTATTCTTAAGTGCAAGGAGGGATAGAATTTCAAGAAGATGAAACAGTTTATCAGTTCGTTTTCGATGTCCGACCATGCACGCCTCTTTACAAAGCGCTAGGAGTCAGCCTTGAGGAAGATTTATACGGACAAAAACTTCTTGCTGATGCTGTTGAGAGACTGGGGCTGAGTCCAGGTCAGCAACATTACATACACAAGCTCTGGTCTGGTAAGCCTTTGTCCTGTATACTGGAAAATATATTATTGCATTTTCCCGCTAATTTTGTGGTAGTGATTCCTGGCTGGTACTTCATCTTCCACTGACGATGCGTTTGAAAGAGACTGTCAGAAAACGTGACAGATTATTCGTTCTTATATTGTACAAATTTCATGACTTGTAAGCTATGCTTATGTTAGATCAACTCTAGATTTGTCAAGATTTCAGTCAAGAAATGTCACAATTTACGATCAGGAAACTCTTTCATTGACAGATAGCGTTCAAAACTGCCAGACCATAAGGAGATTTGCCACGATTTTTCTAAAGTAGTCAGGCTGTTTGGTCAAAATAAGCGGCTTATAGATCGACAGATATTTAGGGTCGCCAAGAATTTGAAAGCTAGAGGTTTAGAACCAGTAGGTAATTAGAAGTTGATTCCAACGAAATGTTAAAAAGGAAGAAAGATAAATAAATAATCAAAGGATTTGTGTTTATGAATTTAAAGTTTGAAAGTTAGCGGGGTTTAGGCTAAGAATTGAAATTTGCGCATAGGTTGAGGAATGCAAAGATAAAACCATGAAAGCATAATGAAAACTAACTTTTATTTGTTTTCTTATTTCGTCTTGCAGGGAAAAATGAGCCTTTTGTTAATGAAGACAAATCATCTAGATCATCGGAAGACGAGGGTGATAGCATTAACCAATCAGGATTGAAACCAGGTTTGCAGCAGAATTGTATATTGCTCGCAAGGTTTGGTCGTTATAGCCGGGCTGGAGGGGCCGCTGCGAGGAGGGGCAGAGGGGGCAAGAAGTGCCCTGAAAAATAAGAAAATACTATAGAATTTTATCGATAATTGATGACCAATTTGACTACTCTCTTTATGTTAATATCTATTAGAAAATACTAGAAAGATGATAACACTAGCACAAAAATGCAGAGAATGAAAAGTTTTTATAAAACCAAATATTTTGAATAGTGACAAGACTATTTAATACCCATTTTTATGTATGGATAATTTCGTCAACATTTCCTCTATGTTTAGAATCTCTGATCTGTATGGGTGGCGCATATTCAAGTTAATATTTTATTATGTTGCCCCATCCACGCCCCTCTCTTACCTAGGAATGCTTGATTATGTTAGTAGAAAAATCTCACGATTTGCCCTCGGCACCAACACTGCCCCCCTGCCCTAATCTTGTGCAGGCGTCTCTGGTTATAGCAAATGCGACCACAAGGCAATGCGACCATCAGTGATCTTCATTAGTTTACGATATTGTTTTTCTTTATGATTTTGATTTATATTTTATTAATATTCTACACGGTGTTTTTAGGAAAGTCATTTAAGTTCATTGAAGATTTTCGAAAGGATTCCGATATGAAGTTATTAGATTAATGAGATGAGAGTTGATCAGCTGTTTCGGTGCGAACAGTTATTCAGAAACCCTAGAATATTATTGAATATTCTAAACTGTGAAAGTCACTGCTAACCTATCAATAACCTATCAATGGGCTCTTCCATAGAGGTAAATCCATCATGGATGTAAAGAGATCGTTAGATGCTAGAAAAAGCCGTAGGAATATTGTATACTTTTCACAAAATGTTAATTGTGTGATCTTGCCTGAAGGGGTCTTTTTGGCAAAATGTTCTATTCACAATAACGTGCTGTCTCTCTGTTTATCTTTGTAGATTAATGTTTATTAAAGAATTAGGCTTTAAATTTTAGCACATTACTACGGTTTTAATTTTTATTTGCAATAATGTAGAAAAGAGAAAGTTGAACCAAAAACAATTTCATAAATGCTAGATATTTCAGATAGAAGAAAAAACCCGGGCACTTTTTAAGGAAATTTACGAAGATTAAAGTGATAAATTTTGCTATCATTGTTTTTTGTTGTTACTATTCAATAGCTTTTTTCTCATTTCTGCAGTTGTTCTACGCCACATGACAGCTGAAGAACTTACGGGAAAGAAAAGTCCATACATACCACAAAACATCAGAGTATGCAATATTTTTGTTTAAAAATCATTCTAAGAGTTTATTAAGATGCAGTGTTGAAAGTGTCTCATTTTGGCCAAGCTTTGAGATGGATGAAATGTCTAAAAGCTAATGGATTTTGAATTAGATTAAGTCTAACACATTGATAAATAAAGCCTGCCGCGTGTCTTATAATTATATCTCTACAGCTTGTACAGAGTGAACCAATACTGTGCTATTTTGCTTTCATATTCAATCAATGTTTCCGTTGCACAGTTAAGTCACATGTTCAGTTGTGTCACATGTTCAGTTGTGTCACATGTTCAGTAAAGTCACATGCTCAGTTAAGTCACATGTGCAGTTAAATCACATGTTCAGTTAAGTCGCATGTTCTGTAAGTCGCATGTTCAGTTAAGTCACATGTTCAGTCAAATCCTGTTTTCTTAGTGAATGCATTTTCCTGGCAATGTGTTTGCTGTCAAAATGTAGTGTGACGCTCATATTGTTTGTTAATTTGTTTCTGTTTATGTTACAAGTGTGTTGATCACGTTTGAAGTTAGTCTTACTACTTGTAACACATTCAAATGATTTTGCACATTTAGAGTTATTTCATAATGCTATTTTGGAATATATGGTCAAAGTGGAAAATTCTAAAAAACTTTTGATGACGTCATCACTTTGGTACTCTATAGCGATAAGATCAACGAACAAGTATCTTTTGTGTGCTATTTAATCAGAACCTAGGCCCATTGTCCTAGCCCACCCATTCACTGACATAATTACCGTCATAAGAAGAACCAAAGATCTTTACAACTGTGAATCTAATTCGTCCTTAAAGTTTGCGTAACACTTATCAAATCTTCTTATCCTTGCAGATAATGAGTGATTCGGTAGGTTTCGGCTTCGTTGTTCGTGGCGATGGCCCGTGTTATGTTCAGACAGTCGACCCAAGCGGGCCAGCAGCATCAGCTGGTCTTAAGGTAAAAAGAGTATCTAAGTAATATTCAAGGAATGAAGTATTAATCGGCTTAGTTGGCTAATCAAACATGCTTTGGCTCTTTCTGTCAACAGCTGAAGGCCCAAATATAAACCTTGTGGAATTCTTCGAATTGATCTCTTTCGTAGTCTGTTGAAGATATCTTGTTTTGGTTCAACTTATACTGAGATTGCCAATAATATATAAAAACTCAAGTATTTTTGACAACATTTGATAGGATCCTGTTTATTATTTGAAACTGCAAAGAATTCTGAAGTAACAATGCAATGATCGTATTACCAATAGGCCTAAAGTCAGTGTATTTTTATATTTTGCTCTTTTTGTTCATTCAACCGTATTTTGAGGCACTGAATGAAGTTTTAAAGACGCAGGGATGGCGGTATGGGATGTCATGAGCTGCCCCCCCCCCCAAAAAAAAGTTCCCAATAACACCCCGTCGGCAGCCCAGTATAAAAAGGAAAAAGAACTGTCGGCATTTTGAAACTGTTGAAGGAGGAATTTATTTTTTTATAAGAACAATTAAATTGACGTTCAGCCTGGCTTTTTGAGTTTCAGACTTATAGGGGAGTGTTCAGGCACCATTTGTAAACAAAGTTTGAACAATTCAGCGTCAACTTGACAAATCTGAATCAATTGAAAATAGCAAATTTGGAGGCTCTTGTTTTTATAAAATGTCCTTTTGAGTAAAGATTCTATCAAAGACTGTCGCCCAGGTCCGTGGTTGATTAGGAATCTGAGAGGCATCAAATAACCAGGGCTGCAAAGAGGGGGCAAGGGGACAAAGGGGCAAGGGAGAAATTTCCCCTAGGGTTTCAACCCTTCAAGGTTCTATGGGGCCTTTAAAAGTAATGAATTCAATTTTTAAGAATGGGATTATTCAAGCATAAAAAGATTATACCCAAGAAAAGTAAAATTTTCGAACAAATGGAAAAGATGGCTCCAAGAAATATTATGGAATGTATTTTCTGCTGAACTTAAGGGCATGGTCACAAATTTTTTCTGCTCGCTTCGCTCGCAGGGAAGTCTTTCCTTTTGTCTTGCCCCAGGACTTGTGTAACTATTAAAGGCCTACCCATTTTCACTGTCAACAAGATTTTTCCATGATATTCAGTCAAAGCTGGGTAAGATGCTTGACCTTTACGTTGTCGTCAATCTTTTTAAAAGAAGGTATACACGATTTGATTGACAGATAAAAGCATTTTTTCTTTCATTTCCAAAACATTTTAGGATTTAAAGATACTTTAACGGGGAGTTCATGAAATATGTCGGCAACCATGTTTATACTCATCGGCACATGTTTATACTTGATTTCTAAGATTGTCGGCACATCGTGTTTTTGTTTCTAGCACCACCCCTGTAAAGACGTCAACAATTGTCGTAAGAAGTAGCACAAAGAGTCAATGGGAAGTCACAGCCCCTACTAATAATTAGAAAAGAGGGCCCACGACGAAGCAGTTTGTGGGAGAGTTGATCCTGTTTTCTGCTAACCTTGAAAAATATCCTTTTTTGCTAGCACAGTTTTAGAAACGTCAGCCCATCTACCTCGAGATGTGTTTCCTCTTTTGTAAATGCCTCTTTTGAGTTTCAGCCTCCATTTGTCTGGTTTATTTGTACCATAGGATCAAAGTTTTCAAAGGTACACTTTGGCAAAAAGTTTGAAGTAAATAGCGAATCCAAGTTTTTATTTATGGAAGTTCCTGAAGTCCTAATCAATGTCCTTCCTTCCGTAGGTACGACAATACATACAAGCCGTCAATGGTCGCAATGCGCTTACTATGAATCATAAAGAACTAGCTAAAGAAATCATGAAGGGACCAATGGTAGATTTAGTTACCCTTGTACATTTCCGAAGCATATCTCACGAGTAATTAAGAGCCGCCTGCGCAGGAGGGATATCCTAGCAACAACTGCTGATGTGCTACAATCAGTGTGCACGAATTTAGTGCTTTAAAAACGCTGTAGCTCCATTATCCTAGCAAAGAACTAGATGTGCAGTAAAGATAGCTTGAATTAATGAGATTTTTCGCGCCTAACTTTAAGATCTTCTGCTCATACCCAGTACCCTACTCTAACCACATTAACATGAAGCTTATGAACGACGACAAGACACCGCAACCTATTTTCAGAACTTACATGAAATAAAAAACCTTTTGAAAAATGAAAAACAATTTCTTGAACAAAGTTTACGTGAAAGATTTCTTGTTCTGGAAATATCATCTGGCTGCATAGATATAATGCGTTCTATACAGGCTGTTTGGAAATGTACTTGCTTAGTGTTGGCCTTACTGCTGCTTACTTCCTTTCTATCTGTAATGAGTCTGATTGGTCAGTCAACAGCCTATCAATCAAATATCGACAGATGAAGGTGCATTTTGACCTCGACTAGGCCAACAAGAATTTTTCAAGTAGATGAATACAAGTGACCGAAATCATTCAAGTTACAACAACTGATTATTGTGGACCAAAACTGTCTTTCTGTAATTGGAAATTGTTTCCTTTGGCGTATCTGCTTTTAGCAGTACTGTTATGAATCTGATTGGCCAAACTTGACATTTAAATCCAGCCTTTCCTCTATCCCCTCACGTGCATTTGAAAAATTGTCTTCACTTTTCTTTCATTTTTGCTCAAATCTTGGGTAAAAAACGGGTAGCAATATGCACATCTTGAAGTTGATATTAAAAATGAACACTTGATGAGCCTATTTGGGCGATATCCCTTCTTGATCATCTAGAGCTTTGATAATTGTCCACCTGCTTGCCAGCCGTTTTTTTCTCAAATTTGTGGTTTCTACTCGCGAAACAGTTGCTCTTACTCACCAAAATCTCAGTCTTTAACCTCGCAAAGTTTGTCTTATCCCACTCTAATCTTGTAGTTTATGTTGACAGCTGTTGTTTCAGTTCTTTTTTAAGTAGGACCGTCCTTCACAGGCCGTGATATTGTGCTGCTTTCCCATCTAAAGTCTCATGTTTGAAATTGATTTTTATGCTGGGTTTCCTTCTCCGAATCCCTTAGTTGCAGCAGGCGCTAAGGATTTACATCCCCCCTTCTTTCAGTGACCTGCTGTTTTAATTTAACAACTAACCATGATTAATTTCATTTCGGCCCCAAACTAACCGTAAAACACGTCTGTTTTAAAAACAGTAGACATTGGCCCTAAAATTATACAAGGTTCCCCTCTTTTAAGCAGGGCCTGCACCACTGGAGGGGCCAGGGTAGCCATGCCCCCCCTCCCACTTTTTTGCGAAGCAAGTAGTTTTAAAACTGCAATAAAAGGGGTAAGAAGCCCTGGCCCCCTAAAATATAAGCCTTGCCCCCCCCCCCACTTTAAAATTCGTGGCGGGGGCCCTGTTAAGGCTGCAATGATAGAAGATTTGGTTGTAGCTCTGTTCTGAATGTACATTGAAAACTCTAAAAATAAACATTAACATTTGCTAAAAGTTCGTATTTGACATAATGAAATTATCCATCCCCAAACTTCCCTGGCCGAACCATGTCCTATGTTTAAATGTTCAGAATAAAAAATAGCCTTTATATATGCCAGTTATCAATGGATAATCTGTTGGGCCTTTTTATGAATTTTTAAGATTCCTACCACTGTGTCCTCTCCATAAAGACCTGAAAAAGCGTTGTTGACGTTGTTAAATTTGTAATGATACAGCAAATTATACTGCTTGCATTTTTTGTTTTTCCTATTTTAAGGAATTTTTAAACCTTGTTTACTTTGTAAAACTCGGTTGTTATATTTTCTGTATATTGTATCTTAAATTTGTATCTTAAAGCTTTTGTCGGTTTATTAAGAGCTCAAATAATTTACTTATATTGTGTTGAATAGATTGGGGAGTATTTTTAATATATCACGTGACAGCGAGGATTCGTTTAATAAGTGTTAAGCATTTTTAAGTGTTTGACAATGGCACGAAATAGCGGAACCATAGCATTTTCAAGTGTAGCTTGGCTATTCTCGGAATCAGCAGCTTTGAGGCGCCTAACATGTGGGCCCCTTCTGTATCTTCATTTGAAAACTTCACATTTCAAGGTCAACCACGTGAAAGCTATAGAAACCTAAGAGCAGGCAATTAAATCCTTCAGAAAACAAAAAAGGTATTCTTTTTTCGGTACCTTTAACCAAAAATCGTCCATTCCCCTTCTTCTAATTCGATGCGTGCTTCCAAAATTAGTGTTGCTTGCTTTTCTAGCTGTTGGTGTCAAATATTATGTCGCCAACAGTAACCTCGTTCATGACGAAAGCGATCTGCTGTGCTACAGGGTGTAGTTCTAGCTCCTTTGTTGCTTATAATTTCTTAAAGTTTAAGATTTCGTTAGATGGTATAAATCTACATTCGACAAAGTAATCAAATTACGATTTAATGGATGTAAAATCTTGAAATTAATAACGACTGTTAAGGGAAAAGACGTTTTTCAAATTTACTTTTTTCGTTTTCATTCACGTTATCACGCTACTGTTTTACTGTTCAATGCTTGCCTCTTCAGTTCTATCAACAGCAGAATTTCAGTCAGCAGTTAATGTGACAGTTCTGTGGCCGGCCACCGTCTCTCGTTGCTATAATGCAGTCTGAAATACAAAATTGTAGATTATGATACGCTAATGTTTACTGTATTGGGAAATGGGGAGTATTGTTGTGAGCTGGATATTAGAATCTTCGATATCAAGCTAAATAATATAAAAGTCCGTAATTATGTATCCTAAAAGTGACGTTTGGTTATAAATTGATATTAGATGGAAATTTAATATTATGTTGTTGAATTGTTACGTAATTCTGGTTTTTCGTCAGCTTTTACAGAACAGATGTATTTTTTTCACTCTGCTCTTCATCAGTTTGGTACGGCTACATGAATTGCTGTCTCTTAAACTATTTTTTTTATCATCGTAAAACCTGCTACGTGACTTATGTTGTGTGACGTTCGCTTGAAGGAGACTTGCAGCTGGAAATAAGCGGAACCCTGCAAACCACAAACCTATGAGGTCTTTACTGGTGACATAATAGGAGCCAGCTTTCATATATTGTCTGTAAACACTTAGTCAAGGATAGAATCCCAAAATTTCAGCAAAATCATGTGCTCTTTGAACAGATGAAATCAGCTTATCTTGCAATAATTTTCAGCAAAAATAATTCTTATCTATTTCTCAAATTGATTTGTGTAGAAATTCAAATAATTTAACACTGAAATTCTTTGATAAAAGGAAAAACTTTTAAACATACAAGTTTTTGCATTACTGAAATATTTGTTTTTTGTTTTCACTTTGGAAGTCCTGCGGAGGAACAACCAGGCGCCATGCTTTTCTTGGGCATTCAAAATGGCGGGCGAGATGGTGAAAAGTGACGCAACAGAAAACAAAAAAGACGAAGCAAAAAATGGGGCCAAAGAAACTTCGAGAGAGGAGCAAAGTGCACCTCAAGACGAGCACAAACATACTGGCAGACGGAAGAGCTCGACTAGAGAATCGAAGCTATCGCCCGGAGATCATACGGTCGTGAGAAGAGCAGATGGGACATGGTGTAAGTATAGGCCGACCTTAATTCTTTTCCATTTTTGTTCTCTAAAGCTTTTGCTCTTCAAATTTACTACAGCTCTTTGGAATAAAGCAGTGAACATTAATTGCCGGAAACAAAGTGTTGCGGTGCTTGCCGTCCTTAATCTACAATGCTTGACTTGAGGTTCTGTTTTTGGCAGTTGTTTGCATCACACCCTGCAAAGCTGACATGTAAAAGTTAAAAGTAGACTTTTTGTACGTCAATAAGCATATCAGAGTTTGCAGTATTCTATTTTTCCGAGCTAAAAGATACTGTATTTTATTTTCACTTTGGTTCAATGTCACATCTTGTAGTTGTAGAGGGCATTTAAAAGTTTTGAAAGCGACAAGTTTTGGTTGTTTCACTTCCGATCCACTCCTATTCGCCACTTAAAAACAAAATCAATTGGCACAAAAATAGCTTTCAATTATTCTTACGCCATTTCACCTCCTTTGAGGTGGTGCAATACTTTTGTGAGAGGAGTGTACATACATAAATATAGTATGATAAACATGACAGATAGTTTTTGTGAGTCAGATGCAAGCAAAAAGTCAGATGCAAGCAAAAAGTTCTGCAAATGGTTTTGAACTGTTTGTGCAGAGGGTGGTGCAGTTGTTAGAGGCGCTGACTACAGACCCAAGGGTCCATGATTTTAGTCCCTGGCTTGACAAAACTTTCACCCAGAGTGGGGAGAGTTGCCAGCTCTCTGAAATTCCAGGCGTATGAATCAAAAGGTGTGGTAGCATCGAGAGAAAGGAACAGGACATTGCTCATTAAGCAAAGCTTTTCAGTGTTAATTACCTTTGGGTGCTAGGTAGAAACAAATACAAATGGTTTTGAATTTTCTGGAAAATTTCTGCTGATCTTACATAGAATTTTTCCATGAAGGCAAAATGAAACTGTGAAAACAAAATAGTATTTTTAAATGGCTGTGAGGGTTTACTTTTTTGTTTCTCAATGGAGAGTCATGTGTACAGTATTTCCTATAATGACCACTGCCTGCTGATAAAGGCCACTCTCTATTAAACACTGCATCAAAAAGTTGAATTTTGTTATAAACTCTGTGGCACTCTTTAAAGGAAATGTAGTAATTGTCCTCTGTATATGATGAGCCAAATCTGGTAGCACTAGAATTACGCAACTCTTAGAAATATATTTTTTTGGGAAAAATCCAAGAAAAAAAATATAATTATATAACTTGTCAAATTAAAAGAGCTTCTAAACCTTTTATCCTGCTTTACACTTCCCTAAATTTAAGAATAAAAAAGTTGAAGTGTTAAGAATGATTATCAAACAAATTGGGATAAATTGATTTTTCATTGTTTGTTTTTATCTAGTAATGTCTCTCTATGCCAGAAACATGTTCCAGTTTTGTATCTACGGTTTGTTATACCAAGCATTTGTGCCAAAATCTTTTCACAGATCTTGTTGCCTTTGCTGGATTCAAAGATTTTTCTCATTGATATTACTTTAATAACCTCCAATGAAAAAAGAGACACAAATTAATAAGAAATTATTATAATAAGAAGAAAATATTCAATTTGTTTACTGTAGACTTCCTTTTAAAGTATGACTCTATACTCACCAGCATTGAAGGATTTATTTCGTATTCATGTCATTGAATTAGTAACATTTTCATGTTGGCTGCCAGTGAAATTGAAAAGAAATTGTCTCTTGATACACCCTTAATTTTGTTGTTTACTCTATGATACATCATCTCAATATGATTATGTTGTACCAAACATTATATATAAAGCTACAATATTGCCTTATTTCTAGATCCGGCCGATGTTATACAGGCAAGGACATCAAGTGACAACAAAACAGAATATTATGTGCATTATGATGGATGTGAGTTCCTTTTTGCCTTTTTATTTGAAATGTTTGTGCAATTCCAAGTCTTTTTCTTTTTACTCTGTAAAATTTATTGGTTGTTCAAGTCAGTGACAAAGGTGGTTCAGAAAATTCCCAGCATGTGGGGTGTAGCTACTGGGAAAGCCATGAGTAGCCATTGCCTTTTAAACTCCAAGTAAAAGGGGGGAAGTCCTTTTAGGAATCAAACAAATTTAGTAAAGGGGGGAAAGTCCTTTTGGAATCAAACATTTTTTTGTTGGATGTTGGTTTAAGGTTATTTTTAAGATTTCAAAATGTTCTAGTTTTGCCTACCTGCACCGAGAAAGTTATGTTTGATAAAGCTCAAGGGTCCTGACCCACCTACCTATCCCTCATACATATGCACTTATTCTTTGTGGAGATCTTCAATAAAGAGATTGTCTTTGTTTTTACAGTCAACAGAAGACTTGATGAGTGGGTAAGTGAGGATCGAGTTGACAAACCTGTCTCTGAAGATGAAGGAAAACAAAACCCATCTGAACCTTTGGCAGAAAGTGAACTGGGTGACAGAAAAATTACAAGAAATCAGAAAAGAAAACATGATGAGTTCAACCATGTTCAAAAGGTACCTTTTGTTATTTTGTTATATATTTTAAGAATTTTTGAAATAATTGTAATATTACTATCATAGAGTTTTGCATGTAGATATATATTTTTAGTGTTTATAGCTGGTGCACAATGTGGACTAAATACACTACAGGTTTGTACAAAATTGATGTGCTATTGCACATGCCCGATTGAGTAAAAATGGCTTTGAGATTATAGAGCTGTAAGTGCATAGCAACCACAGGCCTACATGTCAACTCTCCTTTTTATGAGGCTCCATGACCGCACGGCAGCCAGTAATTTTTTCCTTTTCTAGGCTTGCGCAAGTAAAAACAGAGAATGAACTCAGATTTCTTTGATTAGCCATGCTATGAATCTTATTGTTTTGCTTAGAATCTTCTTTCTTATCAATTTTTCTCCAACTTCTAGTCTTACGATGACATGGATCCAACCACTGCTGCCCTTGAAAAGGAACACGAAGCTGTAAGTTTTTAATATCTGTTAGTTACAGTTTTTGTACCAAGCGTTTGAAATCATTTTGAATATTACAGATATGTGCAGGGGCGTATGTAGATTTCAAATGAGAGTGCTGAATTTGGTTTGGTAGGGGTATTTTTCAGGCCTAAGGTGCAACTTTTACCTCAAAAGGTGCTCTATTTTTGAGCTTTGTGTTGTAAAACCCCCTATTAGGGTCAAACCCTGTTCCTTAAAACTCCCTGTCTTCCCTGTTTATTTTGACCTTCCTCAGAGTAATGCAGAATTGTTTCATCTGAGGCTAGACGTGTTCTTATGACGTAGGCAAAATCGTTGCTCTGTGTTCTTATTACCTTTAGTGTGTTCTTTAAAATTGATTCAAATTTGGACCAGCCCTTTTCTTATGTCAACTACTGTTGTCTTGAACGTTTTTTTGAAGATGTACATATATTTTGATAGTATTTTGTTTGGTAAAACGAATTCCTGTGTTAATAAAATGGCTGTCGAGCAGTGTAACCGGGCTTAGATCATGGATTATCAGTAGCATTTGATATTCACAATCAATTCCATTGCCTTCTTTTGGGTACAAAGCCAAAGGGCTGTTGCATTTCTCAACTTTAGTGATGGCTACGAAACTATACCCTTAAATTTTGTGTTCTTCTTCTCTAAATGTCCACGAATCTGTATGTTCTGGAAATTACGACAATGGCCGCCACTGGGATTGCGATTTTAAGCAATGCATAAATTTTCCGATTTGATGTGAACTGATCCCCCTTCCTCTCTTAAACAATGTTGGAAAGGAAGATCAACATTTCGCTAACCCTTTGATTCACCTTCACCCCTTCTTCATTTCAAAGTCTGAATCCAACATTGGATAGGGGGTGGATAGGGGGCGGATAGGGGGAGGTGAAACATTGAGTATGAAAGTTTATGAGAGTGTTCCAACACTTTTAGCTTTCTTTGCATCTTTTGACATTTAATATGAGTATTTAATATCTTCATAGATAACACGGATAAAGTATGTGGACAAAATCGAAATTGGGAAATATGAAATCGACACGTGGTATTTTTCACCGTTTCCTGACGAGTATGGAAAGCAAGTGAAGCTGTTCATTTGTGAATACTGCGTAAAATATATGAAATTCGAAAAGACGTATCGCCACCATCAGGTAATTATGTATTCTGTTGCTCTTCTCAGAATAGCCAGAATCATGGTTGCTTCATTAAGCACAGGGTACAATGCATGCTAAAACTCCTCATTTCATGACCTACTCCTACCCCCTTATGTTTCACCCTCTGTGTTTCATGTTCCACCATCCTGTGCTCCACCCCCTCTGCTCCACCCCCCACTGCTCCACCCCTCTGCCCCACCCTTTTTGCTCCCACCCCTCTGCTCCATCCCCTCTGCTCCACCCTTTTTGCTCCCACCCCTCTGCTCCACCTTCTCTGCTCCACCCTTTCTGCTCCCACCCGCAGTGCTCTACCCCCGGTGTTTCAGGCTGTTTTAATCAGCGTACGACAACATGTCTCATTTCAGTATACATTATCAGTGTTTTAAAAAACTTACTTTTAGAAGTTTTTGACAATACTTTTTTGTTATATTCATTTTCTGTTGTCTTCAAATACTACTCATGCGATTACCTTGGCTTGATTATTTTTTCATAGTTTTTAAAGTGTTATTTAAAGTGGCTTTAAAAAAAGCAAACATTTTATAACATATTGGCTGAAAGCTTTTTCTCCTGACACTCATCAGAGCATAAAACATCAGAATAAGGGTGCGAAAGAACACGATGAAAAATATATATACCCAGTTGTGAATCGAAATAGGCCAATCAGAAAAACGCAAGCACAAGACCGGTATAGTTGACCAATCAGTGCCGCGTGCCTAAAGAAAAATTACCACTGAAATATCCAAGAGAGAAAACGAACTCCTTCTGTCTACACAATGGCGGCTTTTTCGTTTGTATGTAGATCGATTCCAAAACTGCTAGATGGAAGGACGACCGGGCTCTGCCAATTATCCGAAACATATCGTCATTATAAAGTTTTGCACAATCTGGGTTGTCTAAAAGATGTTGACCGATGGCAGAATCACTTGTTTTACCAGTGTTTCTTGACCTACAAGATCGAGGAGGCTGTTTTCTTTGAGGGGCAGTTTTGTTTCTAATGTTGAAAGGAACATGCTGTTTTATCCTATCCCCCAATCTTTGGGTTGTGCGTCCTACGTAGCCAGGATCACTGGCAAGTAAATTCATAAACAACTTTTTTGTTTGGTAGGAACGCAATCCTTTTGAATGGATGGAGGGCTGGGTATGCCACGATCAATATCCCTTGCATTCTCCAATCTACTAGGAATATCCTTGTACTCCTTTTGCCTTTAAAGATAACTCATACACACACACTAGTGAACGATCCGAAATTCACCTAATACTTCCATCAAGCATTGGTATTCTAATAGACTATGTTACATATTTTAGAAAACATGCACACACAGGCAGCCGCCAGGAAAAGAGATTTATAGAAAAGGACGAATATCTGTTTTTGAAGTGGATGGGAAAGAACACAAGGTAAGACAATCTTTCAGGTTTTTCTGCTCAGACAATCTTTCACTACTAAATCTTAGTTGGTATGCAATAACTAAGAACTGAGTATATCTTTAAAAATTTTTTGGGTGGAGGGATGGGGCTCAAGCCCCTTAGCCCCCCAGCTATGTCGGTCCTTGCTATTTATCGGGGAAAGAAGCCATCAAATTAAGCACCATAGAACCATTCTTGGTTTCTGATACTTTAAGGTTCATCCCGACAGAAGAGAACAGGAAATGGCAAATATTTATCAATAGATTTTTCTTTCCAACGTGCGCTTGAAAGGCTAAAGTATTTCAAGTCTTCTTTTCATTCTTTTTTGCTCTTTTATTAAAACTTAGCGAATTCATGAACTTTTATTCAATTGAAGACACTATCTGTGTAAAACCTTGATGATAGTAAAAGATACGACGATCGTCGTAAAAGAGACAAAGTCAGCTCATTCTATGAAAGTTATTAATTCAATTGACATTTCCGGTAAATTCAGAAATGTTTTTTTCAATTAATCGATGTAAACTGTTAGCTAAGAGGACTGCTCGTTTACATGCAATTTTAATTCTGTTGAGAAATTTCAACCCGGGCTGAGATTTGAGCTCGTCCCGGGTTGAGATTTTATCATCAGCAAGATTGCAAAACCAGCACTTGATTTGTCTTTTTTTCACGCAAAAAAGGCCTCTTACATCAAAAGGCCTCAACAAGTTTTTAATTTAAACTCAAAAAGCTTGAAAGCATTGTTTGGCAGAGTGGTAGGCCTTTGCAGAACCCACGCAATCGGTGCTGTTGAAACTCCGCCCTTTGTGAGATAAAGACGTATCTGTTATATAATGCTTCTATTTTGAATCTGCATATCTGACTTTTATCTAATCACCTCTTTGATATTCTGCAGCACTTTTTGGCTATATGACGCACGTAAAGGCTTTGTGCTTTTGTTCTGTTCCTTTAGTTTCTGCTACTAACTGATTAAAATCTATCCTGTATGATTCTAACCTTTCAAAGAGGCTTATAACTGAGGCCTAAAGAGCTCTTATGATATTACTAGGAATATTAAATTGGCTCATAACATCAGAGCAAACGGCTAATGCCCATATTTTTCAGTAAGCCTTCTAGCTACACCCACTTCTCAAACATTTAGTAAACAGAATCGTGGCTTCTACTTTGGAACATCGACCAACAGAAAACAACACTCGCGTGCTTCTGCTCTGACCAAATGCAGTTCCCTCTTAAAGGCTCTTGCGCAACCGGCATGCATAGCAGCAGCTGTCTTGAGAAATTGATTGTATTTCGTATTTTTGTGCAGTGCGATATTAGGCCGGTTTTCAAAACATAGTCGCAAAGCATGCCGGTTTTGCAAGAGCCTTTAATATTTTTTATTCATGTAGGATATCTAGTTAAGAAAATTACGTTGCCTGATGATCGCATTAAGCCTGAAACTCAGACAAGCAACTCAGAACCACCCTGTTCTATACACGGAATACCTAGTTTAATATCTAGTTTATTTAGTTTAATAGGAAAGCAAAATCGTTACCGTGGCCACCAACTGTTGAAAGTTTGAGATCAAACGATAGACACCCTCCCGAACTTCTTACGTTGCTTTTTGAAACATTGTTGGGGAAGAACCGTAGCAGTACAAGCCTGTCTAGTGAACGTCTGATTGGCTCTTTCTGCCAGGACGTACTATATGCAGTTTCAAAAGGAAATTTTCTAACATACAAGCATGCATCCATAGGTTTAGGCCTACACAGTCTAACTGGTCAGAAATTGCCACTTGTAATTTTGTCTCGACTTGGATATTCCATTACATATGACCGAATATGTGAGACAGAAACAGCGCAGGCTGAGCTTGTACAGCAGTTGTAATGTGGAATATCTAGTTTAATATGAGGCACTTGCTGATGAATATATTTCATGTTTCTTTTTTCAGATTTACTGTCAAAACATGTGTCTACTGGCAAAGCTGTTTCTGGATCATAAAACCCTGTACTTTGACGTGGAGCCGTTTCTTTTCTACATTTTGACAGAAGTTGACCGCGATGGGTGTCATCTTGTTGGCTATTTTTCCAAGGTATATACGCTACCCCCAAGTTTCTCTAAAGTCACTATTGCCTTTATTTCAATATCATTCAGTCAGAAGCAGTCTGCTCATTAGAATTCTACACAAAAAGGGATCAATAAGAATGGAGGGAAGTCTTTGCGAGTCTAGAGGGGGAGGAACCCATAGAAGGGGAGATCTCTTTAGAGAGGGGGTTCTCCGTAGAGTAGGTTGTATTCCGTAACTGAGATTCTCAATTCATTTATCCTATAAAGAGTATCTGAAATGAGCTATTTATGTTGCTTAGGTTAGTCAAAAGTATAAAATTAAGAGAGTGCTTTACATAAAGTCTACATGGAAAGTTTTCTTTTGTAGTTTCTTAAGGCTAAAGCTAAATGAGAAAAGATCTCCGCTCTGGACAGAGTAAAGACGAGACATCTAGGTTTTCAAACTTGGTGAAATTTGACCAGAACATAATTCCGAAAAAATTCTAGGGAAAATAGAGTTTGGACACTGAAAGGCAAATAACGACAGGGAAGGCTTTACAAAGCGTACAGAGTTTTAAAAGGCCACGGTCGAAGCAAATGTAAAGCAAGAAGGTGCTTACAAAAGTATCTTAGGGTCACTGGCCACGGTCGAAGCATTTTGATATCGTAGACCCATACCACCGTTTGTTTTTTCTGTAGGAAAAGGAGTCTCCGGATGGAAACAACGTCGCGTGCATTCTCACCCTGCCTCCTTATCAGAGAAAGGGATACGGAAAATTCCTCATAGCCTTCAGTAAGTCGAATTTCCTTGCGTGTTTGAAGCAAGTTCTTCTGGGCTGTTCACTCATCTTATGAGGTCGTAAATAGAGCTTCTTTTTTTACGAACTGTCATTTCCATTCAATTATATATTTCGTATGACCCGATTCCGATTTGATGGGGATTTCTTGTTTATGTGTCGTGTAAAATGTCAAACTATCCATGAATGTTGTTTAAGTTTTTTGTTAAGTCTTATGGATCCTTTTTAAGGTCTGCTTTGTTTGAAGGATGGTATTTTAAGTTGGACAAAGGCCCACGTTGTCTCCAACACCTTCTAGCGTTATCGATAACGCTAGAGAGCTGAATTGGTTTCTTATGCAAGTTACTACTTTTTTTCAGCCGTTTTTAGATTCAAAGCTCACGCGTGTGCCCTTTTTTCGTATGTAAAGACCAGAAATTATACCAGTTTGATAATGACTCTTTTTTTCAGAAACCCTTCTTACTTTCACACTGTCTTTGTATTGTTTAATAGTTATGGTTCCAATTAATAGCTTTATGTAAAAATGATTTCACAATTTTAAAATGTTAATTGTCAATTTATAAACAGATGAAGAATAACCCATCTAGGTTGAAGTTTGTCAAAAAGCCTGACTCCGGAAATGGTCGTTCTATCGTAGAAAAAATAACTCACTAGTTTGAATACAAATGTCATTGCACTGTAGTTCCAAAATGTCTTATGTCACAGCTATTTGTGATATAGCTAATGGAAGCATATGCAGGAAACGTGGTTCTTCAGCAGACTAAAAATGTAGTCTTGCAATACATCTCTCATTTTTATTGAATTCCTTCTTCTTCAACGTTAACCCATGTGCCATATTCTCACAGCTTAAACTCAATTTTCTGTTTTTCCTCCTTTTAATAAACAAGGACATAGATTGCTGGGATCTAGAAATCGATTTAATTGTTGTTCATATTAACGTGAGTTTCCAACATGTGCACGGGACATTTCTCAATCATGCTACGCTCATTCCGGTGTTAATTCAGTTTTCTTCATCCCTGTTCTTTAGTAGGTTGGTGTTTCCTTGTTTGTGCAAGCGCTTGTGGTTTTACTTTTTGCTCTATTCTTTTGCACATTTGACTGTGGGATCTTCACTGGTGGAATTAAGGGGAGTTTTTTTTCATTCAGGAACTCGTATGATTTTCTGTGCCGTTTTTTGACGTTTGCGTATCCTTGAAAAACAAGTAATCAGAGTTTCTTCGGCACGGCAATCCTTAACCTAGCCTACGCCGTAAACCCACCCTTCCAAAGGAGGGAGGGGGGTTGGAAGGGAAGGGCTCTTATATTCATATTCATATATATTTTCATATTTGATTTGTTTAAGGAGTATTGCCCTTCAACGGAAGTTGTTTTCAAGGGGCCCTCCAATTAAAACTAATTACAATATACAATTAAAATACTACAAAAAAAACCATAATATTAAAAACCTGTTTACAATTGCATAGTATTATTCAGTATAAAAGGAACTAGTCAACCCTGTATTGATTTTTTGAAGCCGCCCAGGGAGGAGGCTCTACTGCGTAGGCTATCCCCTAAACACATATGATCTAAGATATGTCCCGTCAGTCAACCGGTACAATAGGCCCTACAGTAACTTTGTAGGCAAGTAATCTTTGAGAATTAGTTCCGCTTTGGCGATTGGAATGTTATACAATAACCTATTGTATAATTCAACCAATGGAATTTTAGTTGACCACCGAAGTTCATCGGAACATAATGCCTATAAAAGGAGTGTCTTTGCCTACCTTATCTGTTATCCGCATACCAGAATTAAGTTGAAAGTGGGCTCTAATTTTTCTAATTTGTTATTTCACAAGAGATACACTGAGTAAAAGTTTAGATTTATGCAGCCAAGAAATACTAAGGGCCTTCCTTTGGCAGAGAAAGCATTATCCGAATGCACTTAGGAGCCTCGAAATGGTTATGAAACTATAGACTTTGGCCTACTGTACCCCTGTGCCAGTGACGCTGAGCCTGATCTAGGCGCTCAAATCTTTAACCATGTTGTTTTTAGTGCCCAAACTCTATCGCGCGTTAAATACTCTATCCTTACCAGTAACGCTTTTGTTCGGTTTCCAATACATTGCATGACTCGAGATTTGTCAAAATTGCTGACTTTTTTTCATTATTTTTGGTGTAAACTCATTGGCTTTCGTGCGAGTTCCGGATGAGTGATAACCTGTAAGATCACGCTGTGTTATCATAGGACTCTGTTGGTTGATCTTTATGGCTATACCCAGTGCTGAACGGTCAATACAAATCAGGCAATCGGCCCAAACTATGGGTAACATGCACGAAAAGTTTACCGATAAATCTTCTTTCGTTTCGACTTGTCCTTGGGGCTGCTTGAGGTTGCTCCAATTGTGGATAAGGTTCTTTGCTCACCCCTCTGCAAAGTGGCCCCTCGGCAAGCAAAGCATCTGTGAAACAGCTCTTGATGGTCCTCTTACTTTTCAGTTTGGAAAAGTTTTCACTCACCCTGGCCTCCCAGCGATGGTCTAGGGATTTCAGCAGTGGTCAACCACTTCCTTTTTGTATCTTTAGAGATTCCTTCGTTAGTGTGCCTGTTCTACTAGAACTAATACTCGAGTATATCCTTCCTTACACTTTGATACGTAGGCTATGAGTTATCAAAAATTGAACAGACTGTTGGGTCGCCAGAGAAACCTTTATCAGATCTCGGGAAGTTAAGTTACCGAAGTTATTGGACCTGGATCTTGTTGGACATAATGAGGACGGAAAAAGGCACCTTGTCAATAAAGGATTTAAGGTTTGTTTTTCTCTTTATATTTCTGTTTTGATTTTGCCTTTTTTCCCTGTTAATAGCATCAGACAATTTCAAGAAATATACCTAAGAATTACCTGTCTGCATAAATGGTTTTTTGATGCACAGGGGAATAAATATGTCAATTTCATTTTTGTTTCTCACGTTGAAGAAAACTGTAAAGACTGAAATCAGTCTGTGTCGCAGTTTGTAGTTTCTAGTAGAATTATAATTCTAAGTATCGAAAGTAACAGTTTCAGTTCGGTTTAGAATTTCTGATTCAGATTGAATTTCTGTATTATTAGTAGCAACATTAGTCGCTGAGATTTAGAGCCAATGTCAGTGTATTTGTGGAGCCATGTGTGTTTTGTTGCAACAATACTGTTTTTGTGTTATTATGACCTTAAATTGTGTTTTGAATAATCATCATGCGTGTTCTTTGTTTCCTGCACTCGGCTTGTCCACCTGATTTAATGTATCAAGCAAGTGCCAGTATATTTTTCTTATCATGTATCCATCACGTGAAATGGAAAACGATGCTCCACATGAATCGTTTATTGTGCCATTGCTTATGCCTTCTTTGAACATTTATTTACTCGCGTATCTCAGATTGTCGACATAGTCTAGTGTGTTAAGCAAGTGTCGGTATTTTTTTTAATTCCTTGTATCTGTCACAAAGAAATTAAAAAAATGCTGCTCCACAAGGATCTCTTCTTGTGGCAGTGCTTATGCCTGCTTAATACATTTATTTAAGCACTTAGTTTAGATTTTCAACATCGTCTAGTGTAGTTGTCTACAAAGAAGTAAGAGTGGTGCTCCACAAGGATCTCTCCTTGAGACAGTGCTTATTCTTGAATTGAAGATAGATTTGCTTAACAACTTATATACCTTTGAGTACTGGTTTCTCGTCGTCAATTCTCCTCTTTTGCTTACAGTACACAAACAAGCATCACTCAGGATGACATCATTAGCACACTACAGACGCTGAATATGGTCAAGTACTGGAAAGGGCAACACGTCATCATTGTTACTCCTAGACTTGTTGAAGAACATTTGAATAGTGCTCAGTACAAGAGGCCACCAATAACAGTAGATAGGTGCTGCTTAAGATGGTCACCTCCTTACAAGAAACTTAAGACCAAGATCAAATAAATCTAAGTGTATTTTATGCTGTAAATAGTCAAGTATTAGCTTTCTTTAAATGATGTAACAATCTGCATTATCTTAATTCAACAAATCCTCTTAGATGTATCCATCTTTATTTATTGCCTTGATCCTCTTTTTACTGACCCAGCGAGCTTTTAGAGGCCTGGGCTGGAGCTAACAATTGAAATGAATCAAACGATGACGTCACAAAACTCTGCATATCATCTGAAGATATATACCGGGGCTCCTTAAATGATTAAGTCCAATTTTCTGTGAGATTTGAAAGCTTAAAGCTTAAAGGCTAGAATGTAAAGTATTAGCTTATTTAACTGTCCAAGCATTTTGATTCTCTCCTTCTGTCCTCACAAAATGTCGAAACCTTCTTGTACCCAGCGTTGTATTTCTGGCCTAGCTACCCACACTTTTTATAAAGATTTTTCTCTTTTCCAAACTTCAATAATGTTTAACTGTTCGGTAATACAACAGCAAATACCAAAAAAAGGAAGTGGTCACATCGAGAGGTAGGACCAGGACACTGCTCGAAAAGCACTGCTTCTCAGTGTCCTACGAACTACCTTCGGGTGCTAGGAAGAAATACAATACAGTACAATACAATACAATACAATACAATACAATACAATACAATACAATACAATACAATACAGCAAAATATAATCTTTTGTGTTGAATGTGTCGAAGCCGTACGATAATGAGGGACTCGGGTTTTCTTTTCTTTTTTATTACGAAAGTATACCTATGTTCTCATTCAAAATATAATAAGGCTTGAAGAATATTGAGGTTAAAAAAATTGAGGTAGAGCCTAATCTCAATAACATGTACCCTCAATAACTCGAACGTTTGTTACCTCGAGCCGTTTCCATCATTTCTTTGAAGTTTCGAGATATAAGGAAAACCCTTGATTTTTAAAGCGAAGAGTGTATACAACAAACACGACAATTGTTCTTGAAATCGCCATACATAGTCCCGCTTTTCTTGATGCAAAGTACGCCACCGGGTAATCGCCTCATGGGCGGAAAGCAACCCAACCGTCTCTCCCCCCAGTTATCATTGTATTTCTAAAATCAATGTGTAAACTTTCTCAATTTTGGTAAAACATTACAGAGATATGAGCAAAGACGAGAAAAATTAGCACTTTTTAAGCTTTGTGACACAAAAGTCTGAAATGTCAGGGGCTCTCAAATATACCACCACCCCACTATCTCAGATATACCGCTATAGCTGACAACGGGTACTACCCAGTTACATTTGGTTTTTTTTTGGGGGGGGGGGGTTACCACCTCTGAAAAAGTTGTTTGACTTAAAAGGCTATTTTTAGAGCTTTTTTATTTTGTGACAATGTTGACGCAAATTCAATGTTCCAATCAAACAGGATTCCAAAAAATTGTTGATCACTTCTCCAGATAAAGCCCTACTCTGAAAGCTTGCTCTAGAAATACCATGAAACAAAATGAGGTCCGGAAAAGTAACAATATTTCACTGAAAAACCTTGGTTGGGATTTTTCCTAGACCATGTGACCAACAAGGACCATGTTCGTATTGGGATGACGGAACATGTTTGCCCAACAAACTCCAACGCAAAAGGCAGATTTGCAATCAATGCGAATTTTCTTATTTCACTTAAACTGTTTGAATATGTCCATAACATGAATGGCTTTATCTGCTTTTGGGACATTTTCAGCAAGCCCTATGATTTCGTCAACCCCGTGTACTTTGATTTTTCCTGAGCAAAGGTTTCGTTTTCAATAGATAAGAAGGCTTGAAAACACGCAGAAATTCGCGGGAAGCTGCGTTGTTCTTATTATTCATGAAACAGCTGCCCTTGTGTACGTTAAGAGCAGGTATACTCAATATCAGTTGCTCTCTACTAAGCCTTCACTGATGAATGAACGGGAAACACAATCTGGATCCAAGGATGCCAAGAAGAATTTTCATTCATAGAATTCTTTAATGTCAAGCAGAATCGAACAGATTGGTAAGTATTCACTAATTTGCTTCTTTCTGAGAACAGAAAATTTATTTTGCTTAGATCGCTCTTCTTACGGTATTGTTTGCTCGAGATACCTGTAAATCAAAAAGTCTTATGCTGTGGAAGCTGTTAATAAATGCTTTTATAGACATCTTGCAATTCAATCGGTGTCCTACAAGATATGCTTTTGATCTCAAAGACCTTATTTTTTCTACGTAATCATGGGAAATAAAACAGAATTAAAACAGTCTATAGTATTTATGGATTGTTTCAAATCTGGCAACTGACTTTGCAATTTCTAAGCTACTTCATAAGTCAAATGGATTCATTTTGAAGAAACATGGCTTGAAATTCACGTCAGTATCAAAGATATTTTATTAACTTTTTGGTATGAATATTGTTTTGCGTGTCCCTACGTTTGGTGCGAAGCAGTTCCATCATACATGAATTTCATACTTACTGCAGAAACCTACTTTGAAACTTTATAAGCATCTTCCTAGCATTTATTAACTATGTAAGCATCTTCCTAACATCCTTACATGATTTTAATTCCTTTAGAAAATGCTTTTCGTAGTTTCTAGAAAATTTGAAGTAGACAAGATTGAAAATGCTCATCGTAGTAACGTGAACTAGAAGATTTCTTTCTCATTTTTTGATCTAGAGAGTTTTTCATACGCAGGCAAGAATATTTTCACAGAGCTGCAAAGTCAGTACCCCAAAGATTACATATTTCTTCTCGAAAATCCTTCAGAAGAAGATATCCACCTCAGAGAATTCTAAGGCATGATCTATTAAGAAACCGAAGCCTTATATTTACGAGTTGAACTAGTCGCTGCTTTGTCGGGGCTTGATTGTGTTCTGCCAATCATTCTTAACCGAATCTTGAAAAAATCTGAATTCGTTGATTTATCTGTACCTAGCTTTAATATATTTGGTTATAGTGTAATGACGTGTTAGATAATGTTGAAGTTCAGTGGCATGGCCAAGTTGGGGGAGAGTGAGAGGGCGACCCCATCCCCGTTAGTGACAAGCCATGACAGACAAAATAATTTTGCTGAATTCTCCCAGATAAATTTAGAGAAAGGTGATAAGACCTTCTTCTCAAATACTGTTATAGTCTGTTGCTATATATATATCTCTTCACATATTGGAGGCCGTTATTCATAACTGGATGAGTGTATTGGCAGGATAATGTATTAACTGGCGTAGTGAAGTCTGAGCAAGGGCCAATGCACTGGGGATGTGGGGTGTAATACCCTCCCAAATAACAAACTGTCAAGTCCGCTGGGCATTTCAGAACATTAGCCTTACATTAGACAATACCCTTTGTTAATCTCCTTGTTTCAATGCTTTCTCGAAATGAAGACTGCATGAGCTGCTAAGCATTGCAACTACCGCTAAGAAGGAATTATGGCTGTTGCAAAAGCAAAACCCTTACAATCTTCCTCCTCCTCTCCCTCCAAAAAGCCTATATTTCCACCCCTGTGTCTGTTGTGTATCGAAATATACAGTGTCGGGTAGTGCATTGCTAAGTTGTGCATGGCAATGTCGTGTCGTGTCGTGTCGTGTCGTGTCGTGTCGTGCCGTGTCGTGTCGTGCCGTGTCGTGCCGTGTCGTGCCGTGTCATATTCTGTAGTGTTAAGTATTGTCAGATGTATCGCATTCTCGCGTGTCATTTTAACTTCTACCCTTGCATAAGTAAGTAAGTAACTTGTATAAGTAAGGTTCATTTTCAACCTATTTTGTGTCATTACACCCTATCAACCTATTTTAATTTTTTTTAATTGATTAGATGTAGTGCTGTAGACAACTTTCAGATGTGTGGCTTTAAGCAGATGTGTGGCTTTGAGCATCGAGTATTGATAACTGTGGCTGAAAAATCTACGTCAAGTGATATTTCCAATGAATAATTCAGCAAACTTGAATTACAAATATGCACTTTGTGTCTGTTATGGAGAAACTGCAGGCAGCTTGCAGTCATACGTGTGTTTTTAAGCAGAATGTTGGTGTGGGTGACATCTTTTCTTTTTATAAATAGCAAAGAGAAGATACCTTACATTTGAGTTGATCGCAACGCTGAATCACGCTTTTCTGCCAACCTATCTTGCAATCTTTTATAACAATTTTCGCAAGTAAAGATACGTCCAATAATAAAACTTTATATAATTAGAATGATATCATTTTTATTCATCAAACTTAAATTGTTTTGAGGGAGTGTCATCGAAAATCCAATCAGTTTCACTCAATTAGTCTGACTCATTTTGACAAATGCGAATAATTGAAGCTTTGCTCTTATCATACAGTGACAACCAACATACTGGTTTTCAAACGTCAACATCTCTTCGTTGCCGTGGTTGCCATTAAATGTTGACTCTAGCATAAAAAACGTTTTAAATTGTTATTTTACGTGCTGAAATAAAATATTAATGACCTGCTGGTTGTGTTGAAGCTGTTTCTGTCAAAGCCTCGAGTTTGTGAGCAACTGACAACGTCTTTGACCAATTTCATGACGCCTCACCGTGCCAGAGTAACTGCTAGCTGCTTGCACGAAAGGTTATTTAAATGTTGAAATTGCTGTTTTATGTCATGCTAGTATTGTAAAGCAAAGCAAAGTATAGCAAAGTATAGCAAAGTATAGCATAGCATAGCATAGCATAGCAAAGCATAGCATAGCATAGCATAGCATAGCATAGCATAGCATAGCATAGCATAGCATAGCATAGCATAGCATAGCATAGCATAGCCATAAGCGCATAGGCAATAGCAATACGCATTAGCATAGCATGCATAGCAAATAGCATATGCATAGATAAGCATAGCATAAGCATAGCATAGCATAGCATAGCATAGATAGGCATAGCATAGCATAGCATAGCATAGCATAGCATAGCATAGCATAGCATAGCATAGCATAGCATAGCATAGCATAGCATAGCATAGCATAGCATAGCATAGCATAGCATAGCATAGCATTGCATTGCATAGCATTGCATAGCATAGCATATTTATCTTGAGCGTAAGATCAAAACTACGTTTTAAATCTATAAAAACCTGTTTCGTGAATCACTAACTCGTCGGAAACTCTTCATTCACTTTGAAGAGTGAGTTATTCACGAAACAGTCAATATATATCGCGCTTTACGTGTACACATATTGAGCACTGTGCGAACTGAATGATCTAACTACAGTCTTCTTATATTCAAATTTGTATATATTTATATATATTTTTACAGAGATTTATTCATGTGTCAGTATTAATCAATGAAGACTTCCGATGGAGAAGGCAATCCTCGTGTAGCCGTGAAAGTATGGCAAATGGGGAACGCTTGCAAAAAAAGTCAGACTGTCCCATGCTTTCGCGTTGAACCAGACACAACAAATTACGGAACAGATGCCGACAAAGACAAAAAAGTGTACTGCTTACCTTGGGAAGAGCGAGAGAAGACAGTCCAAAGAGGTGGAGAACCTCGTTGCTTCTGCTGGTGTTGCTTTTGCACATGTAGCCTGTATGTATCCTCATATAAACGTTACCAATTTATCAAAGCAGCCATTCCCTATTTTCTATTTTGCAGGACAATTAGCTTAGATACAAAATAATGCATCGTGTATTAGCTCTTTGCACGTAGACTCTTCGCTTCAAGAATTTTCTGGTCTTTTAGTTATCTATCTATATACTATTGTAACCTACCATGGCAAGGGAGAAATTCGAAGCATTGTTGATTAGATTTATCGTCATTTCATACTGCTTTTCAATTGTATCCCGGGTTTTAGAGTAGCCAAAGCACTTGATCTTCGTGAATGAACGCTTATCTGCCTCTCTCCTGCTTCAACCTTTTAGCAATGCGCCAAAAATCCCACTCCAACGAAAGACATATCCTGGTCACGGCACCATTTTTTAGACTGGCCAAAGAGAGCACATTGTGTCTAGAAATCAAATATATACAAATCATCAAAGCATTTACACGAGAACTTACATAGATAAGCCTAACTGTGGTAACAAATGTAGAAGCAATTAATCAAACTTATATCTGTTATGTAACTCCCTGCCATGTCACTTTACAATTGCACCATTTATCCTTGGATGCTTTATTTGCATTTGCTCCCTTCAACAGTAGACAAACTTTCCATCTAGACAATTTTTTCATTAATGCGCAACAAACTACCACAATGATCCTTTATTGCTCCTTTGCTTTGCTGGTATAGTCTTGCATTGTGTTAACTTCTATCACCCTTTCACCAGCCCTTTTATGAAGCTTTCAGGAGTGACAATATTAATGGAAATGAGCAAACCAACTGCAGGGGTTCTTTCAATTGATGCTTGAAGGCTTTGCTAACTTAGTTATTATTGTATCTTTCCAGAAAGTCTTCAGGTAGTGTAAGTTCCGTCAGAGGTACTGGTGGTTCGCTGCTTGATATAGCAAAATACGGAATCAACGATCAAAGGTACAAAATTAGATATTTGCTCTTAGAACATTTATGTATAGTACAGTATGTAAGAGAGTACATTTACGTAACAAAATTAGATGTGCCTAATAAGCATCTGCAAATAAATTACTGCATCTAGGAAACATGATAGCTCAATGAATATGTGCTGCTAGATTTTTTGAACGGCGGAAATGAAGAATCCAGATGGATATCATGTTAGCTAGATGTCATATTTTAGGAGAGCGTTCCTTGACCCTAGGCGACATGTGATTCGTAGATGCAATCAAAAAACTCCTTGATTTGTATGACACGAGGTTTATCGGATTATCCGAACCGGATTCTTCACCTTCGCCTTTTTAAACTATTATACATAGACAGGTTTTATGAGAAAATGTTTTTATCCAGTCAACCTTCAAAGTCAATGATAAAAAATTTAGTAAGCGGAAAGTATTTATGTGAGGGGAAAGGGGGAAGGGGAAGGGGAAGGGGGAGGGGGAAGGGAAGGGAAGGGGGAAGGGGGGTAATTTATTAGGGTACCTGAGAGTAGTTTGTGTCTCAATGATTAGACTTGTCTTTATCTTTGCTTTATCTTACTTTATGTTTGCATTGCTTCTTCAGAGTAAGTGCTGAGAAAGTGAAACGCTGGATGTTTGATTTCGAATCACTAATAACCGACGAAGGTAACAATCTCTCTACCTTGAGCTTTTCTCTTTGATCGCCATCTGTAAGTAATCTGGTTATCTTTCCAATGGAAAGTTATATCGTGCACATTCATATAATCGTAGGTACATTCATATAATGAGGGTACCCAATATGATTTCTTCGGGGAAGTAGGAATCGTCTTTTTTGGAATAGGAAATTGGCAGAATTCGGGGATCAATAACACCTGGATTCGGAAATTCATGGTCGGATATCGGGTTTCGGCCTTAAAACGTAGCTGAAATTTAGGAATTATGGGGCCTTTTTGGTACCCTCTTTAAATTGACATGGTGTGCAACAGTGGGACCATTGTCCTTCTTCCCCTGTTGTAAAATTTGCTATCTCTCGGGTCTGTTGGACAATTCGAGTAAGAAATTTTTACAAAATGCTAGCATCGACAATATTATCTTTTCCGTACTCTAATGATAAAAAATTGTGAAAAGCTTGTTCCCTCCCTTGAATTTCGATCGCCGCACCGCGTTCACATATAATCACAAATGGCACCTGTTGCTTGTTTATTTACTTTTTGCTTCTCGATCTCACTTAAAAAAGAAGAGATTACTAATAAATGGAGAAATGTTTTTATTTCATCATTCTTTATTTTGGATTGTAACAGACTGTATAAAGAGCGAGTTAGAGACTGTTGAAACGGACAAAGGGAGCTTAAATTTGGCAAAACAGACGATGTCTTCCTAAGCATTCAATTTTGACCCTAAATGCCCGAAAACTTTGCTAAACCTTCGCCAAGTGTATTAAATGATGAAAACCATCCCCTCTCCCCAATATTTTATGCACATGTATTAAAACTAACAATCAAGAGAAATATTTAGAGACTCTACTTAGTTTTTCCTCTGATTATTGCTTTCAGTTGGTAAAGCATTATTTGAGAGCTTCCTCAGACATGAATTCAGTGATGAAAATTTAAAATTCTGGTCGGATGTCGAGCGGATGAAGTCTACTAAAGAAAACACTGCAAGATACATTTTAATCAGAAGAATATATCGAGAATATGTGCAGCCAAGGTCTATAAATGAGGTGAATTTTCTAGTATGATTGTTTATCTAAGACGATTTGATAAGATAGGCTACGCTAGTACACATGATAATGCGAGTCTGTGTGAATAAATCTGTTGTGTTAGGGCGATTATAACCATAATTTGACGATTACAAGTGTTAGTTGGAGTTGTAAGGAGGATTCCATATTCAAGTAGGTTTCCTTGAGGTTGCAGTCAAGGTACAATCCGGAAATGTTAGGAGGGGGGCTGTTCTGTAAGCAACTTCTTAAGGGTTTTCTGTCATGTATAGGAAATAGTTCAAACTTTCAACAACTCAATAAGACGATATTCACAGCATAATAAAGGGTTGCAAGCACATACTTCATCTATCCTAACATGCGCTAACTTGTTAAGGGGGGCTGAGCCCTGACAACCCCCTCCAGAAAATCTGTCTAAATTGTAACAAGGGGGCTGCAGCACTCTGAGCCCCCCCCTTCCATAACACCTCTGGTTGCAATGTAACTTCTTTCCCGAGTTGATAAGATTTAACTTGACAAAAGTAACATTGCAATGCTTGTTATAATAAATCATACAATTATATTCATTTTCAGATCAACATAGAGGCCTGGATTCGAAAGTCAATCGAAGACAATATCGATCAACCTGATATCAGTATTTTTGATCCGGCACAGACGCAGGTGTGTATTGTATATTACTCTATAAATATTTGTGATTTAAGACCTGTTGATAAGCTGCCTTTTAAAGATATCCAGCTGCTGTCCAAACTTTTCTATTGAGTTTCAAAGTTTCAGAATCAGTAGTCATTTAAACGAATTGGTGTCTTTGACAAGTTCACAAGATTAAAATAAGTCAGCGTTGATAAAATGTTATCTTGGGCGCTCAAGAAATAAAGATTCCTTACAAGCTTGTGCTTAGTATTGTCCTATCCTTTAGTTGCATGTTTGATCACGTGTGCATCGTGGGTTACAGTTGTATTAGACAGTCGCGTTAGATTCTAAGATTTCTTGCTATAATATTTCGCTTGAATATTAAATGATTGAGAAAAAGAGTATGCTATTTTTCTCTTTGCTGTTAAAGTCACCAATCTGCAGCTAAGTTTTATTTTCATTCCATATTT
Organism: Rhopilema esculentum; assembly: GCF_013076305.1. The sequence goes on from NW_027019597.1 coordinate 3,906,991, forward strand.
TCTTTCAGGTTTATCTCCTTATGTACCGCCAAAGCTGGCCTAGGTTCTTGGCTTCAAGTGCCTACAAGAATCTTTTATTAACTTTCCCTGTATGACCCTTTACAGTATCGACAAGTGAAATTCACAAGTTTTCCCTCTGGTAGATGAAGCTGACGTTTGGCAAATCGGCCAAGAATTTCACTAAAAACTTTTGCTACAAGGAGTTCAAGATATAGAAGAGCAAACTAGATGTTTTCAGTAGCAAGATATGTTGCTGAAAACGACAGTTGTAGATGTCATTATTTTTGAAAGTATGTAGATATTCAATATAAATAGGAGAACGTTATTCAAGTGTTTATAATTTATGTTGTTATAATTTTTGTTGGCATAGTTCAAAGCAAGAGGTGATATACGGATAAGGTTTTACATTATTTGAATGGATAGAAACGATCTTAAAATGTGAAATACTGTTTCCAAAATAAGAATTTTATTTTCAATGGATATGGCCTATTAAAATACTGTTTCAATAGATCCCTGTCAATGCATCCCTGCGTATCATCCCTGCCTTGCAAGACGTATGGCTATGCTATCAATCATATTGCATTTGAAAGATGATTTCTTCGAGTTGTCAACTTTTTAAAACGTAAATGCACGCTGCTTTGTTAGGTAGATATCCACTTTGTACGTTTTTAAGCAACTCGTAAAGGAGCACGTCAATGTTGTTTCATTAGGAAAATTCGTTTTAGAATTGCTATGTCACTATTTCAGGGATGGCAGAAGCGAGGGTGAGGGTGCTTAGGCTGAGCCTACCCCAAATTGTTGCCAAGGTGTACATAAACAATACAATGAGGAATCTTGCCCACGATTTCTAGCATCCTGAGCCCCCTCCTCAAACTTCTGAGCCCCTCCCTCAATCTATAATATGCTCCAAGGAAACTGTATTTGATCGGGGCTTGCTCTGCAGTCTGCACCAGATGTGTCACCAATTGGGGACAGTTGATGGTACATCCTTGTCCGATTTGACTATAAAATCCTTTAAAAATTCCTTCTCTTGATTATAGAAAGTGTTACCTGTTTTTGTGGTATTAAGAATCCTGTTTTACTGCATCAAATGCATAAATAGTAAAAATGCGTTTGGAATACAGTTGAAAGATACTTTTTGATTTATCAACGTTATTTTTCCTTATATGTAATAAATAAATAAAGGAAGCTATATCTAAGAGAATACTCTGTATACGTTTGAGTTGTTCGGTTGGATACTCTACCATACAAAAGTATAAATATTTCCTTGAGATCCTTCGCATAAACTTCAACTTGGGTTGTGTTTTGCTTGGCGTTAAAAGTCAGGCTTCTGCTAACACAAGATTTTCATGAACGGGTTGGTTTCAGCTCTTTTGATTTTTAGTATCCGAGTTCTTTACGTCCTCAACAGGCCGCTGTTGAGAAGATTTTTTTTACATTAGATCTTTATCTCTGAGTATAATCCCAACCCGGGTTGAGATTTTCTATTTAAACGAATTCAACAAAAACAAAGGATTTCCAGAATCGGTAGGCAACCCGGGTAGAATTTTATTATGTGAAGAGCCTCTCAACCACTCAAAACTATAGAAAACCGGTGGCTTTTTTGTGCATTTTCATCAATTCTCATTCAATACTGATAACTTTTATCTACATCTACATATGCCAAATACTGTTTTCTTTCTAAAAAGAAGATTCCGACAGGGGTGACAGCCAGAGTGGATGGAGAGCTAATACTTGAAAAATTTGGGAAGCATCAAATCAGCCCATTTTTTTGGAGGAAGTTCCCATGCAGGGTAATTTTTTTGTGGGGTAATGGCCTTTTCTGCGGGGTAATTGCCCTTTTGGTCTAATAAGCAGCTAATGGAATAGTCGCTGGTGTCAATGAAGCATTAACAGTGATGCCACACCCAAACAACACCCTTTTATATTCCAGGTTTGGGTTTAAGTTACAAGGCTGGTATTTTTCTTTTTAGACACATGTTCTGCATTTTTTTAGCTTTTCTGTTGCTCAATGTATTTTAAGCCCTCTGACTGTATAACTATTGTTTATAAGTGCAAATATGCTCAATCGATTGGAGTAAACAAGTCCTAGGAAGTTGATTTATAGAACATATACAACATATGGTGGTTTTTATTCTCAAACATAATTAAATTGCCGTTACAATCTCTTTTTATAAGAATAATTTTATAAGAACAAGGGCTTCAAAATTGGTCAAAAGTTGAAAAAAATTAAGAGCAAGCTGAGCAAATTAAGGCTCAGCTCTACTTCAAAATGTAACTTCGTGTTACTGGTAGTCTGTATCATTTTAATTTTGGAGCAGACAAATTATAAGCATAACCTACTTTCTTGTTACAGTTACATAAGATAAACAACAAAACAGATCCAGTGGTAGAAAACATTTGCCCTGCAAAAATCAGTTTTGCCCTGCGAAAAGGTCCTACTTTTGTGGTTGGGGGTGAACAACCCCCCCCCCCCCCATACCCCCCTAAAATGACGCTCCTGATCAAATTAGAGGCATCTGTGAAATCTTTGATGGCATGTCTTCGTCCCAGGAAAATTTTCTTTAGATCAGTGCCCAGATCTTTTCGTAACATTTTCTTCACAACGAGGCTGGATACATCTGCCTCGATGTGGCCAGAGTCAGCATAATTTCATTCATGGCGGATGGGACCTTGTGTTGCAAGTTGTAGGTTAAAACATTGCAGATAAAGCAAGATATAGACCAATCAGGGAAAGTTTTGATACAGAGAGAGTTTGAGGATTTAAGGATTGAGTTTTCAGAATTATTGGCTAGTTTCAATCAATTTAAGCTGCAAAAATGGTAAGTGTTGTAATCAGTGGTAAGACTTTACCAAAGTCTTGAAACTTTCAATGTTCATTCGTTGAAATTGATTTTTAAAAACCAACTAAAGTTTCTAGTTAAGTTTTGGAGATATTTTTTAAGATTCGTAGCCAAGTTGTAGCAAACTAGGATCTAGCTAGATGCATGCTTCTCGTGCATTTCTCATAGAAACTTAATTAAAAGTCATCAACGCTTTATCATAAGAACTATTTTCGTAAGAAAAGGAAATATATTTAACTAAGGCCTAAACCTGCTTGGTATAGGAGAGAAATATTCTAAGCACTGTTGCTTGAAAATTTATCAATTTAACAATTGAAAATGAAATTGCAATGAATGAATTGAGTGTGAAGTTGCAATTAAATTGAATTGATGAATGAACAGTTTAACTAGATAATCCAGGTCTAAATGATTTTTAAAGAATATGGAAGGGCTGTTTAATGTTTTTATTACAGTCTTTGAACAAACCAATAATTGAGTGGAGGCTGACTGGAAAGTTTGCCAAAGGCCACAGTATATTGCCACACAAATTTTCCATCTCATGCTTTTGCTTATTGGCCGCAAAAAGTCCCAAGTTAATAAAAGTTTACATTATTAACACTAAAAATTTATTAATGTGCCTGATTTAATGATGCAGTCCCAAATTTTCAAAACGAACTTGTGCAAAAGAAAAAGAAACAAAGTTTTCTTGTGTGGGAGTGGTTGCCTAAATTTTGAATGTGATGAACTAGGGCTCTTGAATCCTAAAGCTGAATTCACACTGGACGCATCGCAGCACGGCGCATCATGATGCTGACCAAATATGGTTAGCATTTTCGGCAGCTATGTGCACGCAGTGAACAGGCTGTTTTTGATATATTAGCTTCAGATTACACGATGTGTCACACATGATGCTTTATCGAGTGGCACGTTTTCTGTTTTCCAATGCTGTTCACAGCAAACTTGCAAAATTCTCGACAAGTTGTACTGTATTCCTTGCATTGCAAAATCAAGCCAGACATTTAAGTTTGCTACAGAAACAGATGGGACAGTAATCTGAAGCTAATATATCAAAAACCGCACCTTGGCCAAAAAATGAGGTATTCTATGTACTTCAATTAGTCTTGTGTAGTTTCTTTGACATTAACAGCCTGAAAAAGTACATGACGCGATGCTCAATGGCGCTCAGTGACGTGCCACGCCGCGATACTTTATATGGTGTTATGTAACATAAATGATTTGACTATTTTTGTTTTTCACTTTAGTTGAAGTGCTTCAGTTTTTCTTCTTTTAAGATGTGATGATCTTGTTTACAGATTTGAAAACTTTTTGCCAAAAAATCATACAAGACAACAAACAATTAAGAACCAACTTTCCATGCAATATCTCACAGGCTTTGAAGTTTAAGATCCTTTTTCTAGCAATGTTAATGGTCTATGTTTACTGTAGACAAAAATAGACTGTAGTTTGCATTTTGGCTAATGTATCTTTTCTTGTGACATTGCTTTGAAAATTGTTTTCAATTATCAATTTGAAATCATCTTCTTAGGCTCTGTGAATTTGCTTATTTGAAGATTTCAAGCAGTTTCTAATATTTGTTGCAAGCCTCATTTCTAGCAAGTTCTGTTCAGGTTATTTGTTGTTGTTGTCAATTCCACTACATTGAATAGTCGAACATTATGCAGCTTACAACAACTTGAATAAATACAAATGATGAATTAAAAGATTAAGCATACTTGTTGAACATAAAGAAGTTGAAAAATATAGCTTAATCATGACTAGATTATTTTTATTAAGAGAATTTTTTAAGAATGAGCTGCTTGCCATTTGGTATCTGATTTATTAATGTTTAGAGATACCTATTGTTTGCATCAGGTTAATTGTTTGTTCCCATGATTAGATGCTAACTTTTCGAATAACTTGCTCAGTTATCCAGATTTTTTTTCATGGCTTTTAGTGCTCAAACAATATTTCACATTTAAATTATGCTTTTAGAGTATTATGAGTTATAATGGTGGTGCTATAATAGCAATGAAGGGGAAAGAATGTGTTGCCATTGCATCAGACATGAGATATGGAATTCAAGCACAGACTGTTGCATTTGACTTCCAGAAGCTTTTTCAAATGAACGATAAACTTTTTCTTGGATTGGCTGGGCTTGCCACCGATGTTCAAACTGTGTAAGTCTTCTGACGTAAATAAATTTTATGCTATTGTGTTTCATTTCCAAAAATTTTGCTCTTTTTCATTCACCAAAACACCCCTCCCAGAGATTTGCAATAGACCTTGGGTATCTTAATGAAAATTTATGAGAATTGTAAAAGAGATTCTTAATTTGAAAGGAATTACAGACAGTACTCTTCTTTAATAATTTTTCCTCTAGGGTGATTGATTACCCTTAGCCAACAAGGGCCTATAGGATTTGGAGGAAGCAATTTGCAAAAAATAACTGATGCAAAGTAACAAGACCTGAGTAAAGAGCTCCCTCAACTCACTAGCTTCAATGAAATTTGTGAAATATCACCAACTGCTATTATCAGTTTCTAGTATCATGCTATCATGATTCAGGAAATGTGGTAGAATGATCTTAAAAACTCCTTCTTTGCTGAAATCACCAGAAACAATAAGATATTCTCCCAAAATGTCTTGCCTCTAGTGATATTAATTTGTTTATCTATATACCCCTGTGTGAAAAGTGTTCCTGCAGGTTCGAATTCTATTCAAGAAGCTTATTAAGTATCAGGGTGAATCATCTTATTCATTGTTCACTGTTTACAGATCAAATGCTGTCAAATTGAGACTCAATATATACCAACTAGAAGAAAATAGGCAGATAAAGCCTCACTCATTCATGAGTATGGTATCCAATTTGTTATACAGTAGAAGGTAAGAACTTTGTCAAAATTATCTTTTGTTGTGTTGCAATGGTTACTTTATAATGGTTTTTAAAATTGCATGTTTCTATCACCAGGTTATACAGCTGTACTTTGAACTATGTTACTTAGGGAGTAATTATTTAAGTTTTATTTAGTAAGAAAACTTTTACAGAAGTATTGAGAGATAATTTGAGAAACACACATTCTTTGGAGATAATTTTTTCCATTAGTTCTTAAGGTGCTCATCTGGCCATTACTAATTTCATGGTTGTCCAGAAATGTATCTGCCAAGGCCTATTATGGATCTTGTTTATTGTTCTTATTCAACCCCAAGAGTCTTAATGAGTGCCAGAAAAAATATTCTGAGCTCTATATACTTACAAGGTAGTTAGCTTAACGGATAAAAATAAATTGTTCGCAATTTTTGGCTGCCTGGAATTTAAAAGGGGTTGTCAACCCATAGTTCCTTTTCACAATAAAAATGGACAAAAGTTTTTCCATTGCCCATTCTACATAACCCCACAATAAAATTCAGGCAGATGAAAACAGAAAAAAAACACAATTATATAGCATAGTCTCATAACAAAATGGCAACCATTTTGAATTTTATCCCAATGAATTATTTCATTATTTTATACTAGATCAATGTGAAGACTAATTGTTCTTAAACAAATCATAAATTGACTTAGAGCTAGAAATGGATGCATGTTTTGAATATTGATCAAAACAAAAATGGTCAACAAATATTTTGGGACAGTGTGAATGCAGCCTCAAATTTCAATATGGTTTAGAATTTTGTGAAAATGGAAGGCTTTTTGAAAAGTCAGCAGTTTCCTGATAGTCTCTTCATACATGGAACATGGAGTAGAAACTTAGAACCATCTTGTCCTTTACATTAAAAGCATTCACACAGATCATGTAGCTTTCTTGTTTCATCATGCATGTCCAATGTAGAATTTAGGGAAACAATAATGGGAACCAATTATGTTATAGACCAACTGCATAATTTTTAAAGAAATCTTATTGCAGGGATATATTTTCAAAATGGTTTTCTTACAATTTGCTGCAGTAGCTGTGTTATTGGGCAGATTTGTTTGGCTCCCTTAAAATGTCCCTGGCTCAGTCATTCAACATCCCCTGAATTCTTTCATAATCTGGGAATTTACAAAAACTACTTTCAACAAATATAAAGGTGCAATGTCACAATTGTCTTTGGCCAGTTGTCCTTCTAGAAATTATCATACTTGCTTAAATGACATGTGGAAATGTGTCTGATAGGAATTCTTGCCCAGAGGTCATACTGATAGAAGAAAACGTTTTGCCAAATGTTCCATCTCATGACACTCAAGTTCACTAACTACAAAGCTACTAACTAATAGGGATGTACCGGATATCCGGTAGACCGGATAATCCGGCGCCGGATCGCTGATTTTTTGAAAATCCGGTTCCGGCAGGATTTGTTTCCGAAATCCGGCCAGTTGCCGGATTTTCCAGAACTTTAATCAAAACTAAGAAAATTTGGAAAACCAAGTCAGACTCCCTTCATACAGTGATTAAAAATGGATTTTCCAGAACTAAACAATATAGATGATAAAACAAGCGCCTTGAAAACAGATTTGAAATGAAAGTGCTCGTCATCACGAAACAGGAAGACTGGATGATATAATTCACAAATTTGATCGGCTTTTTAGGCCAAATTTTTCATTTTTGGTTTTTAGACTTAGATTGCCTGGAAAAATTGTTTTTTGCTTACTACTTAAATTTGACCTTGTTGGCCTTTTCAGCAGACATCCAAAATTAATAAGTAATTACTACATTCATAGAATAATTAGTAGTTAACTACAAAGTGTTAACCATATTTCAAATTTTATCACCTAACCTAAATATTATCTTGATATTAGCAAAGGGTTTTGGAAAAAAGTAAGATTCTTATCTAAGTTAAGAAATTATCTAACAGGCACAAGCATAGAAATATAACCAGTGCCTGCTCGATGGATTCTTGAGAGAGTTTTTGATTTGGCCTTTTTATGAGCATTTTGGCTTGAATTGCTCACCAGTCTAGCCTTCGTTTGTAAATTCAATCTGGCAACCCTGAATAGGTCTCTTTGATCTTCTCGCTATACATTTTTTCGCAAAGTGGCTCAAAACTTTTTATTACTGAAAATTCTATAAATGGTCAGATTATCTGGTAGAATCCGGCCGGATATTCCACGAAGAAATCCGGTTCCGGCTGGATTCTGAAAATCCTGATCCGGTACACCCCTATTAACTAATGCGAACATGCAAAAACAAGCTTTTGTGTAAGATAAACTAGTATGAAATAACAATGCAGACTCAGACTTCGTGTGAAAAAGAACTTGGGTGGCATTGTTTTTTCATAGCATGCCTTAAGATTGTTTTTCTTAACCGTGTCAATCCTAAATTATAATGTGGAAAACATTAGGAAATTTCTAAAAGTTTTTGGGACCTTGAAAGAAAGTGCATTTGGGTAACCATAGCCTTGAATTCCTGTATTGCAGGTTTGGTCCATATTTCATTGAGCCAGTCATAGCAGGATTGGATCCAAAAACGAATGAACCATTTGTTGCATCATGTGATCTTATTGGATGTCCTATGATTCCTGAAGATTTTGTGGTGACGGGAACTTGCTCAGAGCAGCTTTATGGCATGTGTGAGTCATTATGGGAACCTGATATGGTATGTTTTATTGTCTTTTTTCATCTAAGTAATGACTGTATCAAAATTGCACATCATGTTAGAGAATTTTCCAGCAGATGAGATTAATTACCATCAGGTTTCCCAGGAAAGTAAGCAAAAATTGCTGGTGCTGCTCCTAGTCTGTTCTTCTTCTTTTTTAATTTTGCAAGCAGTAATCTTCATATGGAGGCCCAGAGATTAAAAAATGTTTGTTGCCAAAGACAGCAGCTGATTCTAGTAATTAGATTTGAGGGCCTTGATTTTTTCTGCTTTGAAACATCTTTACAGTCTACATCTTAAGTTTTACAGTTTATAAATAACTAGAAACAAGAAGTATCAAGAAAAAGAAGGAGGGAAACTAAAAAGTGTCATAAAAACAACATTTTTGCACTTTAGATTATTGATAACCTTCCATTCAATCATTAAAATGTATTTCAAAAATATATAATCACTACTTAAAGATCAGTTGGAGTAATACATGCACATTGCTACAGAATATATGTTTTCTTATTAGGCTTTAATTATATCTTCGATTTTGTAGGATACTTTCATGAAACATTAGGATAAAGATCTAAGTTGGTTGACTAATTTTTCTTATTGCAGGAACCAGATGATCTTTTTGAGACAATTTCACAGGCTCTGTTGAATGCAGTAGATCGAGATGCTGTCAGTGGATGGGGAGCAACGGTCCACATTATGTAAGAGTCTTTGCAATCACATTCTGTCTCCTTGCTTGGGGCCAATTGTGTTCCACTAACAGTGCAATCAGAACAAACTTTATATTGGGGGTCGTCCATTGTTTTCCTTCTAATTCAATTTTCTTAAAATATTTGTATGTTTATAATATCCATCTGTAAGACAATTATTTATTTTTCAGAGAAAAAGATAAAGTAACTACCAAGACATTACGTGGGAGGATGGACTAGGATGAAGGCTCCTTTGACTTTTAAATTAATTAGTTAGATCTCTTATAAGGATCATACTTGTTTATTAAGAACTACATGTTGTCTTGTTTGTTCTTCTACTGCAGATCCAAAAATATCCCTAAAGCTTAAAAATTATCATATTACCATATGCAATTTATTTTTGTATATTTGTACGGACAGGGATGCACTGGTTGTGCTCTTTGGTTTCTATAAAGTTTTCATTGGTCAGTTTTGAATTACTTATCAAAGTAGAAAGCCATTGACCCATTTATATGTTCTTGAAACAAAGATCACAGCAAAGGAAGCAAGAAATACGCTTCCGTGTAAAAGGATTGAAACCAGGATGTCAAGCAAACTTATATTTGGTGGGCCACAGACAGAAGCTAATTTTGGGTGGGCCACAGACAAAACCTTACTGCACAGGTGGGCCAGATGAATAACTATGTAAATTATAACAATAATGTATTGAACAGTGGCCCCATCTGGCCTGTAGACCATCTGAAGAACATATTTGGAGCAGCTTTTCTGGAAGATAAAATTTGTCATCAAAAAAGGTCAAACAAATTCAGGTTGGCATGCTGAAACAGTTGTTTTTCTTATAGTGGCTAAAACTAAATTTTGTTGATTTTATTTATTATTGATTGCATAGAAATAGAATGTAATTGTTGACAGCATTTCCAACCTGAATTTCTTCCCCAAAAAGATTGACTTCCTAAATGTAGTGTGGTGGATAAACCAAGTTCTAAAGTACCGAGACTCCATCACTAGCACAGAAAAGATGTGAGTAAAATTGGTCAAACCTATGTTTCCATAAAATTTTCATTCAAAACATTTGAACACAGGGAAAAAAATTAGTTTAGATTGTGAAAATGTAATGATGAAGTATCTAACCCAAGGACATTACCTATCAAACTGGGATTTATAAAGTTCAGTGCTGAGTTAATAGGTAGTATTAATTGTACACTGAAACCTGTTTAATTTTAGCCCATGTTCTTTCATTCATAAAATTGTTCCAAGTAGAGAAGGTTTTCCATCCTTGTTTTAGACCATGCATATGGTTAAACATTTTATTAGCAAAATGCTTATGAAACTCGGATTCATGTAATTCAGCAAAATATTTACAATTTATCGAATAAAAGTTAGCCAAAGATATATTAATAAATGATACAAAGTTATGGATCAACGGATACAATATGCTCTATCAAAAAAAATTGTTGTTAGATGCCCAGGACACTGAGACAGCCAAAAAGGTTTTCAAGTCCAGTGCCTGATATGTAAGTTACAATTGGTTTTTGGTGCAGACTACTTTTTTAAGGCTTCAATAAGTTTTGACAGGGATTTTAATAGGTTTAGGAAGAAATTGGTCCATTAATACGGAAATTTATACATAATTTTTTCAAAGATTATTTTAAACTTTTACAAAATAACTTATACTGGGATTTAGTCAAGTGGGGATTAACTTTTGGGGCCTAACAGATGAAATTTTAGGTCTTAGATTTCTTGACACAAAGTGCTCTCACAAAATTACTTTATCCCTGGGAATCTAGGTAACTGAACAAAAGAAAGAACTAAAGAAACAATTTATATTAAGCAAAATTTGAACCAAACATTATTCAATTTCTAGCTTCTTGCCGAAAATTAGAGTTCTAAAAACCTATATTGTTAAATTTTGATTTCTTGTAGGAGTCAATATTACAGAGTTACTAAGTTTTGGCAAAGCTTTTAAATTTTGGGAAACTCGTTGACTCGACGATGCTATCCACGCTCAGTTGCAAAACAGATAGTCCTTCGATTGCCACTCTGTAATCATGTAATGTGTCTTTTATTGAATCGAAAGTTCTTTTGAATATCGGCGTACAATACTTCAGTTTTTCACTTGAATTATCATAAGTCTCTAAGGTATTTTCCACTACGGCACAGCGCAAATAGAAGTTATTTTCTCGTAGCCTTTTGTGAAACGGTGATTTGAACTTAGGCCGCCTGTACTCATCACGAAATTTGGTAGATTGTTGTGTCGAAGCAGTATTTTCATGGGTTGCACCAGGCAAATTAGAAGGTTCTGGGAAACTTGCTACAAGAGAAGGGAAGTCCCTTGCACCGACAGCTTTCGTATATTCAGTTGGTTCTTCATCACTTTCCGAAGCTTCGCCAGATATGACAACCCCGCTGCTCCTCTCTGCCAAGGCCTGCGCTGGCTGTTCTATGCTAGCTTTGGTTGGAAACTCGGCAACCATGGTATTCTGTATAAATGATGGATAATCGGTGACCTCTTCATCGCTCTCGGACGCCTCTCCTTCAAGTATTGTCGAGCTTTGCTTATCCATTAGTCAGCCGACTCCTTCCTTACCCTAAACAAAATTAGGCCCTGTTGTCAATGATGACTGCATGACGTCATAAGTCCACAACAACTTCCTTTTTGATCATTTCAAATAATAAAGCGAGGGTATACTCGATAATCTTTAATTATTTCCCAATATACCTAGATTGTCGAGGATCCCTAGCCACCAAGATAACTTGCTTAGATTTTAAATTTTTCTTTTACAACAAATTTTTTCAAAGTTCAAAAGTAGGTAAAAATCTTCATACCTTTTTAAGAAACTTAGATTCATTGATTTGTTGAACGCTTCTGTTGTAATTTTGATTTAGTAATTGTTAATTAAGGAAGTTAAAATGTTTTCATTTTGAAATTAAAAAATTACATTATACTGCAACAGCCTCGGCTTGATTTAACAGCCTCGATATAACATTGACATCCGAGTGAAAGTTGAAGAAATTTGTTAGGTAGCAAAAACCTCCAGAAAACGGTGGAAAATGTATTCAGGAATGCCTGGAGGAGGTCCTCAAACAAATTGTGAGTTTCATTTTGTTATTTTAGAATTTTGTTGTATTTCAGTGTTCAAAATGTGTCCCGAACGCAGTTCAAATTTCGTTAGGACAGAATTTTTTTCGATATCTTCCCTGCCTTCAATTGATAACTTTCATGATAAACTTCACAATTTTTTAAATATTTTTAATGGTAGTGCAGTAAATTGTATGCCTCACATTTTGTAGTTTAATATTTTATCTGTATCCTTGTAAAGGTTGTTCAAATTTTACCCACATGTCTGTCTAGAAGGTAGATTTTTTTATTTTGGCAAATCTTTTTAAAAGGCGAGAACCGAAAGCCTTTTGAGGAAGTCTTTATACCAAGATAATATTTTGATTATCTAGTTATTTATAAAAGCATTTTCCTTTTTCAGCTGTAAGACCAGAACTGCTTGAGGTATGTTTAAACTCTTTTGATTTAAGTTGGTTTTCATATACCAACAATTTAAAGCAGACAAAGCATTTTTTTCTGTATCCCAGACCATTGTGGAATCCATGTAACCTACTCTGGAACCAGGGTGGAATCTATGTAACTTACAATGGAGATACCTGGCATGGACTTCATAAATCCTTGGTGTATTGATGTATAAAGAAGAAAAAATAATGTGTTGCCGAAAAGGTGGATAGGTTAGTGCCTGTGTTTGGGCCAACCTATGACTTATATCAACCAGTGATGGTGAAAAGGATTATTAATAGTTTCTATTATGCGTCAAATCATAATAATTTGCTGGCCAATATCCAGCATGTGGTCTACATGGATTCCTCCCTGGCTCCAGAAACATCTGGTGTGGACTTCTAATTTCACTATTTCCTTGGTGTACTGGCATAAAATGAAGAAAAAACAGTATGTTGGCCTGAAGGTGGATGGATTTGTATTTGGGTCAATATTTCTTTTTGCCAACAATAACTGTTTATATAAGTCATATAAGTCAGATTTATATTTTCAATTATGCATTGTACCATACAACATATAGGAGTTAGCATCAAGATGAAGATCATGGCTTTTCTGGATTCCTTTTTCAATACCACAGGAACCCTAAGTCTTGACAATTCTGCTTTCTCTGGCATGCTCTTGTGTAGTGCATGCCAGAGAAAGCATCTTATATATCGCTGCTTGAAAGACTTCTAGATGTGTATATATAATTATGGGTATATATTCTTTTGGCGGTGGAGGACTTGAAAATGGCTTTGAAAAAAGCAAACATTTTACAGCATGTTGGCTAAAAGCTTTTTTATCTGACATTCCTCAGAGCATAAAACGTCAGAATAAGGGTCCGAAAGAACACAATGAAAAATATATACCCAGTTGTGGATCGAAATAGGCCAATCAGAAAAACGCAAGCACAAAGACCGGTATAGTGGACCAATCAGTGCTGCGTGCCTAAAGAAAAATTACCACTGAAGTCCAAGAGAGAAAACAAACTCCTTCTGTCCGACACAATGGCGGCTTTTATGTTTGTATGTAGATCGTTTCCAAATCTGCTAGATGGAAGGACCACCGGGCTCTGCCAATTATCCAAAACATGTTGTCATTATAGAGTTTTGCACAATCTGGGTTGTCTAAAAGATGTTGACCGATGGCAGAATGACTTGTTTTAACAGAGTGTTTCTAGACCTATAAGTTTTGTTTCTTATGTTGGAAGGAACATGCTGTTTTATCCTATCCCCCCAATCTTTGGGTTGTGCGTTCTACGTAGCCAGAATCACACTGGCACGTAAATTCATAAATGATGGAACTTTTTTGGTTGGTAGGAAGGCAATCATTTTGAATGGATGGAAAGGCTCGCCTAGTGCTGTAAACAATACGAGGATTGACAGCAAAGAAACATTTAGTTATGGCTTGCCTAATCTGGCTCTCAAATCCTATAAGAAATGTTACCGTCTCGCAAGGAAGTGTTACCAATCCATTGTAGTTGCAAATAAACTTAGCACTTTTGCAGACCAAACTTTTGAACAGCCCAAAACTTGCAATCTTCTCCTTAGTATAAGATAAAATGATATCTTCTGGATAGCCATTGTCCAGAAATATTGTTTTAAGTTTTTCCAGTTCAGCGTGCAGTTATGGCTATATAGCAAATAGCTTATTGAATTATTTTAATTATTAATTAGTTAATAAAAGTTAATTAGTTAATTAATTAATTAGAAAAATTGAAACAATATAAACTTCCTTTATCACAATGTTGAAGTGTCCCTAAAGATCAATTTGTATCATAAGATATTTAAATATAATATTTCAAAATAGTTGAAACCTGTAATAATTTTCAAGGGCTTTATTTATTCATTCCTTTTATTTATTATAAAAACCTTTTAGGAAAATTATTTATCAAGTCTTTTGTACTTTTCTAATCCTCCTGTAGGAAGTAAAACTTCATACAACAGGAAGAGAAAGAGAAAAGTAAGTGTTCAAAATGTTTTCTTTAAAAACTAGAAAGTCACTAGAGATAAAAAGAAGTTGCCAAATTTTTCTTTTCAAAATCAAGCTAATAAATGTATACATATTTACTTGTTTTGACTGTTTTAGGTATGACAACATGGCAGAGTTATTTGCAGTCATTAACACATTGCAATGTCTAGAAAAAGCATATATCAAAGATGCTGTCACGCCTAAAGAGTAAGTCAGTATATAATCTGTATATAATCTCTGATTATTTAAAGGGCCTCTCCAGCCAAAAAAAAATTTTTTTTATTGACTAAAAAGCTAGCATCTGGTGCGTGTATTATGGCAAAGTTGTTGTTTTTGCAAAATTCCAATTAGTTTTGAAGTTATGAGGCTTTAAAGTTGCACCTTTCCGAGAAAAAAAAGACAAAAGCTGAATCAGTTTGATGACATTCTGACGTCACAGTGTGCGGCTCTCGTTCGTCATGAATCATAAAGAAGTCATGGTCATGCGTTGATAACTGCATCTAAATCTACAGCAGGAGCTTTTTAGGATTAAAAAATATTAAATGTTTACAAGCATTCTAAGTCTGCGGGTTGGAATGTGTCCATAGTGTGACACGACTTTGTTTTGATCACCTGTATAGGCCCACAAAGCTATGGCTTCCTGTTCCAGCTCTTCCCTGGCGTCTAATTAATCGAAATTGATACTCATGGTGTTCTCCAGAAATGATGAACAACTAAAGGCTTCAGAATTTGTGTCTGAAATGCTCAAACTAAAAGCCGGTGGAACAGAACTGAGAGTACCATCACTTGCAGTGTTCAATTTATTCTCGCCTTCATTCGATTCGGTTAGAGGCGAGACTAACGAAATACACAGTGATGTCAAAATTGCATCACAGTGTCACCAAACCAAAAACTTTTTGTTGGTTAATTCAATTCAATTATCAAAATGCAAGAGCTTATATCTCACAAACTGTAACAAATATCGAAAAACAAATAACGAATTCGTGATTAGCAGGTTCAACTCCTTTAGATTAGCCAATGAAATGCAAGTGCAAAATTTGGCTGGAGAGGCCCTTTAATTATAGAGAAAGTTCTTAGCACATTTAAACTGTTAGTGTACTTTAGGCTTGTTTATCAGTTTTTAGACAAAGATTTTTGCTAGGTTTTTATCAGGGCATGAATTATGTGGAAGCTAGATGACAACTGGTCACCTCAAAATTTTATATGACACTGAAAATTTACCACAAAATCATATATTTTGTATAGGAAATTTGAGCTGGACAATTCCAAAAAAATGGTGGTCCCTAGTGGGAGACCATTTGCTCTTCCAGTGGTCTCCCGCATATGACCTGTGGTCTCCTAAAATGGAATTCGGGTGACAAGGGTAGACATTTCTAGTAAAAATTTGTTTGCCCCAGATAGGGTGCATGGGAGACTGGACTGTCTTCACCTGAGAGGATAGAACATAAAGACCATATCAAACATAAAAACTTAGTAAATCACTGTGCACTCAAAAAATCAATTTCGGCCACAGGTTTCTGATGCCTTCATAAGTTTCTTAAAGAGCTTTTTTGCAATAGTACCTGTTGTTCTCTCATGAAACTCAAAGCCCAATAAATTCGTTTTGTTTTATTCTATAGTTTATGAATAAAGTCTAATTTGCATAATGTTGTCTGTTTATAAATTCAGTGATTTTACTGGGATTTGCCAAGAGGGTGAGCTTCTTTACCAAATCAAGCATTATTGTTCCTATCCTTAAGCTGAACTTTGTAACCAAATTTGGAGGAAGTATGTACAGTTAAATCCCCTCAACTGGTACTCATGATAACTCCATTGGATTTTTCTACCTTGTTCAAGTCAAAAGTTTATCCCAGAATGAGCCAGATATTTGCTAAGTGGGAACATTTCCTTACCCTTTTGAAAGTCTCATTTAATGGGACTCAACAGTATTTATTTGATTTTTTAGTCTTTCTTGATAAATATATGATGGAGATTGATTTCATTTTCAAGGGATGTACCCATTCCCACATACCTTTTTGCACCACTAAGTATATTTTAAGGGGAAACAACAGATACAAAATTGGCCTAAGCCATCTATCAATCAAAATTAGCCAATCAATAAGCATGTAAGTGTGATCACACTCACTGATTGGTCAATTTTTGTTTGAAAGATGGTTTATGCATCTTCAGTATCTTACACTTCAGCTGCACCATTGAAATGTAATCCATTCTGTTTTGCAGATATACAGCTGCTTGCTCAAAACTACTTGTCCAGTATAAGGTATGTAATAGATGCCACAATGCTATTTCAGAGGTCCAAAGAGAATGATATTTGAGGTCTTCCTACCTGTCATATGCAGTAATGTGTATTATCAGGATGAACTTCATCTCTAAAAAACTCCTTGATAACCAAATATTGTCAGGTAAAGCTTTTTCCATGAAAAAACTGCCACAACACAAGATTGTAAAAATTATAATTGGCTGTAGTAAAAAAGATTGAAGTTGGTTCAAGTGGGTTTCAATTTTAATAATTTGCCAAAAAGCAAGATAACAATCAAACATCAAAGTTTCTCCTAAACATTTCATGGATGTAGAATAACTTTCAAATTACACACTGGACAATTTTTACTCCAACTGTGAGCCAAAACACATTTTCATTCTGCTCTGTTGCTGTTTTTTCTGGCTCTATAAGTACCAGCAGGCATATGAATACAAAATTACTAATCTGTTTCAGGTTTTTCTTTAAAAATCTGTTGCGGTATGTCTGAAAATTATTTCATCATATCTTTCTTCTTTTTGGTTTCTCTCAGGTTAATGGTTAGAATATTATAAGAATATTAGTAATTGATAGGTACAACTTCTTTCCTACTGACTTGGTTGTACTATTTTTTGTCTAGGTTCAGTAAATTCATAATCGCGCCTAATTTGCATTAGAATAAATGCATTAGTTTGGCTGGCCAACCTTAAAACCTTAAAGCCAGACTATTAAGTTTCATATCAGATCAAATATTCATGACGGAAGACAGAGAAATTACGAAATCACCCTCAGAATATGAAGGAAAATGTAATGTAAT
The DNA here is from genome assembly GCF_013076305.1 of Rhopilema esculentum. The sequence continues at coordinate 3,924,631 of NW_027019597.1, forward strand.
TCGGGAAATGCCCTGTAAAGCAACACGCTTGCTTCACATACTTTCTAGAGCTTTTGCAAATCGTCTAGACGTATCTAAGTGCAACTGATCTACTGACAGCCAGGATTTTCTCAAGTCACGTGGAATACAACCTGGAACGAGACTGTTCTCAAGTCTATGCACTTAAAGTTATGTCTGTAGAACAGGACAGCTCAAAGTTGCTGCTACAAGTTCCACTATTAAGCGTGTACAGCTTTGCCTCTACGGCACCAAGCTCACTGTACCAAGTCTGCTAACAATAAATCTCCAACACTTCAATAGTTTTTACATATCCTAAACATTTTTCTTACCGTAGTAGCATTGATTTACGTTAGACTAATGTTGCAAAATATGAACATGATAATCGTGTGGAAGTATAAGCACCAGAATGGTTTGTTAATCTAGCAATGGCGGCAACACGCAAGTGAACCATTTATCACGACATATGGTCAGAAATGACCGAAGTATAATTTTTATGAAGTAAACAATGCATCATATTAACCCGAATTACCGAAAAGTTATTAAATAAATCCCTGTTTGCCGGGGTGAAGTTTTGGTTAATTTTATTCATACCTTTTCCTAATAAGAAAGTCATTTCTCGTTGTATGGTATTGTTCTATGTCGATTTTTCATTACCACTACACACCTTTGTTCTCTTTAGGCTGCATTCAAGCAGGTTCAAAGCGATAGATTTCCCACAGTCGAAGCATTTACGCTGGAATACAGGGTGAGCTTTTATCTTCCCTCAAACTATCTCTAAACCTGCGATATCACTGAGCTTCTTTGAGTAGTTTTTTTGCTTTATAATGCCCCATAATGTGTTTTCTAATTCGGAAAGAATTCGCAGAATGCAGCAAATTTCAAAATCACCCAACAATTTTTTCTGGACATATGATAAAACACTTTTCTATTTTATTGCTCTGTCGTAAGCTACATTTATCACTGCCTGATTTTAAGGCAAGAACTTTTCATTCAACAGACTGCGTAATTTTTTAGGAAAAGATTTTGAATCAGCACCTGTCTAAGAAGGCTGCAGCTTAGTCCTTTCTGCTGCGAATTTTATCTGCTTAGTTCACTAATCCTTCTTATAAAGCGCTGTATGCGTACATATGAAGAGTTTTTGCAGTTTGCTGCTCTCTTCTGAGATCTTTTTTGCAAGGAAATTAAACATTCTTTGTTCATTATAGAGTTTCACAAAATAAAACCTATCCTTCTCGTGATATGAAGCCAATGAATACAGAGTTATATGCAAATTAGGAAGCTTCTGTTTTGAAAAACTTTGCCACCGAAAGGAAATCAAAACTGTGTATTGTACTGAAAATATTTTTTTCCGATGGTCTTCAGAAGGCAAAACGTTTTAAAATGCCTGAAAGTACAACGGTAATTTATATCCGTGTAAGGATGAACATTGACGCGAGAGAGCAACACGTTCTTGTGATTGTTTCCTTGTTTGAATGATCGGTGGTCTATAGCTCTTCATAAGGTCCATGGACCGACAGAATAGTTCTTTCCTTGCGTGTTTACACGATTTTTGCTTTTCTTTGCAACCCTGAAATGTATCAAAGATACTCTTTAAGAGGAAAATAAGACTTTTTATGCCAGCTTTTTTCCCATCAAATCTATTTTTGTAATGGCAGACGGTGTAATTGAAGAAATATAACGAATTAAGCGTTTGCAGTTATGTCCCTATTTCGTAAAACGGTCCTATTTTTCTTCATTGTTTATGAATTCTGCTAATGGTATATCTGTGTAAACATTTAGAGAGAGACTTTGCTTTTCATTCAGTCAAAATAACCATCTAACACTGGAGACAAAACAATGGAATGACAAAAATTATGTCATTCTTGATTATTATGAATTATTATTATTATTATTATTATGAATTAGAATATAGCAATACGGGAAGCTTAGAAGACAAATCCATTAAAAGCTGGAATTGTTTGATGCATTTTGCCATGAATCTGTTTTCATCAGAGGAAAAAGCACACTTAGTCATGTTGAAAAGATGGTCACATTTAAAACCTAGTTGTGTTTCATAGTTTCAGACTCAAATGCGGCGAATACCAGAAGAGCATCTGAAGAAGTAATGTCTATTTAACAACCAAAATAGTTTAGGTTTCAACTTGCACTTTGCCAATAATCGACTTTGCATGCATAAACTTGTATATAAAGTCAGCTGTTTTTGGTTTATTTAGTTAGACTGCCCTGCAGCACTAGAACGAATAAGAGAAGACAGGCCTATCACCATTAAAGACGACAAAGGAAGTACAAGTAAATCAATTGCTGATATCGTTTCGGTAAGCTTTTGCCAAGTATATTTTGCATGAATTTCATTTCTTTTGAAGTCCAAGTTTACTTCTTAGCGCAGTTCGTCATTCAATGACTCCGTGTTTAACGTTACATGTGACAATTTTTAGAAATTGATTTTGAAAATGGATATTGACAATTTAGCGTACCATTTAAGGACCCAAATGAAAGTCAGGGGCCTATGACTTTAAAAATCAACGTACTTTAGCTTTTAATGGCTCTGTTTCCAAATTTTGCCATCGAATATTTCCTCGTTTGTAATGTTTGTATATGGCAAAGAAACATAGTACCAGGAAACGTACAATAACAACTGTTGATGTGGAAGAATATACAATGGCAACTGTTGGTTTGAAAGTGAGTCTGATGTTTGCAAAAGCATGCAACGAAGTCTAGAGAGCTTGATTATAACGCAGTTTAAAGCACCTTCGTTTGATAACTAAGGTCCTCTGCTCCAAAGAGGCCCCGAAATATGTTTATACATATGTCCTGAAGCACATAGCTCAGCACTCCCCCTCCTAATTCTTGCTAAAACATATACTGCACCATTCGATAGGACCTTCTAGCAGTCCGTGAATAGGGGCCTCGTCTCAGGTTTTTTCCAAGGGCCCCAGGTGCCTCCGTCATTTCACTGTATCAAGTGTAATACTATAGCAACTCACAGAGTTTTCAACTTGATCAGCAATTTTATCACAATGTTTTCAGCTGTTCATTACCGTTATGGACAAACTTCGACTGCAGATCCGTGCAATGGACGAGGTAAATTTATCAACTTCACTTATACATGCAACTACTTTTTGGGAACCTTTTAAACACCTTTTATAAAATACTTGCGATTCTGTGGAATCGAAACAACTCTACATCCTATCATATTTATGTGACTTGTAATTCAGTTTCTGAGTAACTGACCCTAAATATGGCTTTGAAAAAAGGCAAAAATTTTAAGAATCTGAAATTTTCGTCTGACACTGTTCAGAATATATAACGTCAGAACATAGATCGAAATTTCTAAGCTATGAAATATATAAACCCAGTTGTGAATAAGAAATGTTTGCTTTTTCAAGGCTACTCTTGCATTCTGTATCGCTCAACATTTGTTTGCATACTGATCCCATCTTTGACGTTTGATTCCCTCAGTATCTAGGTCTCCTTGTTCCCCATTTTCTCGTTCCCTTATTCCCTTTACTGGTGCCGTCTCTTTTACTGGTATTTTAAAACATTCTATTCGCTATTTTCAAAAAGTTGAAATTCCTTTGAGAAGTTGAATTTATCCAATTTTTGTTCCTTACTTGCTGTTTCTGCGCCCTGTTTTTAGTAGTAAAGCCTAAGTCTGGCCATACCTCCGCCAATTTGCAACACTCTAAATTTATTCAGTTTGAGATATTCATTTGATGAGATACTCTTTGGTGTTGTTTCGGATAATGTCGTCCCAATTATAACATGTAAAAATACGTTTTGTGACGTCATCAGGTTGCTACTATACTGTTTGCACTTGGCATTAATAAACTTCAGAAACGTCATGTTTCTTTGTATTCTTTGAATCGAATTTCTTTAACTTTCAAAGCACCCTTTAATGCCGTAATATTGAACGTTTCTTGTAGTTTACATAAAAATTCAATTATGAATTCGTGAATTATAAAATCAAAAGGTGTCGATTTTGTCAGCATTTTGCGCTTGAAAGCATAGCAAAGCTCATTATCAACTTTGTTTGTTGTTATTTTTAGTTACTTTATTCAATCAAAGCGTTAAGTTGTTGAATCAATCGATTCATTTTCTACAGTCAGTACCCAGATGTTTTTAGTCTCCAGTTTCTGTGCTAAAGCTTTTCTCTTATCTTGCAATTTTTCTCCTACCTTAATCCAAATCATTCACTCGAGAAAAAAATTAAAAACTTCGTTTCGTGATCTTTCTATTAATATTTTTACTTTCAATGCCTTCTTCGTTCGTTGATTTAGATACACCCTGATATGAGAGAACTGCTTGAAACTATGAACAGATTGAGTATCCTACCAGAAGAGTTCGAGGGCAGAATCAAAGTACAAACTTGGTAAGTTCACAAACCTTTTCTTGCTTAAAACTGTATGAAGGATGTGTCAGTAGCTTAATTTCATTTACACAGACAAATTCCAATAACTCGAACCCCTTATCACTCGATCTTTCTTCAACTCGGCCTATTTTTACGTACAAGTACACATCACAAGTTACAAGGTACAAGGACATTAATCTGTAAGAAGAATCCACCCATCAGCGATGTTTAATTGAAACCGGACCATTGACTTTCTTCACTCATCTGATTGTCATGATTTCTGGTCTGATCTTCGACCTTGTTTTCTGTGAGGTTATTGGACTTTCTTAACTAGAAGTGGGGAGGGGGGAAGTAAGGAATACAGGATTTACCGTAGGAGTAGGGATATAAGGAAGGCCGGCGGGATAGAGTAAGGAAAGTAGAATTAACATAGGGGTAGGGATAATATATGTGTAAAGAAGGGGGGATACAGTAAGGAAAGCATGATTACCGTAGGAGTGGGGATATATTATGAGCAAGGAAGGCGAGATTAAGTAAAGAAAGTAGGAATTGCGGTAGGAGTAGGGATTAAGTATGAATAGGAAGGCGGACCAAAGTGAGAACAGTTTGATTATCGAAGAAGTAGGGATAAAGTATGAATAAGGAAGGCGGGATAACGTAACGAAGGTAGGATCTGCCGTAGGAGTTAGGATTAAGTGTAAGTAAGGAAGGCGGGATAAAGGAAGGTAAGTAGGGTGTAAATAAAAATGTTATTTCCTCTACTTTGACTAACCTCGGGTGACTTTACCAACCGACGGACGAGTTTGTTAGCCAAGTACCAGAAACGTGGGTTGTATCACACAACACTCGTTTCTCCTACCACTTACAGTAAATCCTGTAAAAAAGACCTCACAACCTACAGACTGCTGTTCTTTGTTTATGGACCGTTTGTTAACGAATCTATTTTCCTCATAAATCATAAGTCTTTTATATTGAAGTTCTGACTTTGAACAAGACACTTGAACTACAACAGTCTGACACTTGAAATTACGTGAAAGTTGGCCAAAAAAGTGCGAGAAAGTTGACCAAAAATGTACGAGAAGGTTGACCAAAAAATTACGAGAAAGTTGACCAAAAAAGTAGGAGAAAGTTGACCAAAAAAGTAGGAGAAAGTTGACCAAAAAAGTACGAGAAAGTTGACCAAAAAAGTACGAGAAAGTTGACCAAAAAAGTAGGAGAAAGTTGACCAAAAAAGTACGAGAAAGTTGACCAAAAAAGTACGAGAAAGTTGACCAAAAAAGTACGAGAAAGTTGACCAAAAAAGTACGAGAAAGTTGACCAAAAAAGTACGAGAAAGTTGACCAAAAAAGTAGGAGAAAGTTGACCAAAAAAGTAGGAGAAAGTTGACCAAAAAAGTACGAGAAAGTTGACCAAAAAAGTACGAGAAAGTTGACCAAAATAGTACCAGAAAGTTGACCAAAAAAGTACGAGAAAGTTGACCAAAAAAGTAGGAGAAAGTTGACCAAAAAAGTACGAAAAAGTTGACCAAAAAAGTACGAGAAAGTTGACCAAAAAAGTAGGCTTTTCTTTGCGGGTATCAACTTTTCATGAACAAACTATACTAATTGATACTTTTCCCTCCTTTCCCTCCTGTCTAGGCTGACTACATTGGCTGACATGAGAGCCAGTGATGAGCTCACTGAAGAACAAGCCAGGCAAATGATATTTGATCTCGAACAGTCATACAATGCATTCAACAGGCTGCTTCAGCACACGTGAGCACAAGCCATCGAATTCGAACTTTATATACTTCTTATGATAAGTTATGTTGCACTCGCAAGAACAAATATAAACCAGTTTACTGTACCCATACTGGACGTACTGGGGTTTAAAACATAAATAACGCCCTCACATCCTGTCTTGAACTACTAACGATTGGTTAGACAAGAAAGCTTTGGCTCGTTTATAATTTCACACCGCTTAGTGTTGCAGTGACTTTTCTTATCACATTGATAAGATTTAAAACGAAGATCTGCTTCTTTTCATCCCTTGAAAGCAAGCTTTTATGCCATACATCCATGTAAAGTGCAGTATGATATTTGTCTTTCAGATGGGTACCATCGCTAGGCTTTATAAGTAAGAGCAAGCCTATGTTTCTCTGTATCTAGCATATCTTCCATTCTCATAAATCTACGTCAGAGTTATATGTTCGTGCCTGTATGGTTTCCGTTGCTGTTAAGACGTAAAACGCTTCCTTGTATGTTGTAATCCAATGTTCCAATAATACATAATTTACTGATTGTTCAGTGAGATCGTTAGTTCTGCCTTCAGCTGTCAGAACCAAAGATTGTGTGCACACTGTAGACGGCCCCCTAGAGATATTTAGTATGTTTATCCGGGAGTATGCTTATCAATGTCACACCCTTTTTAAAGCATCATGGGAGCTTGATTCCTTGCTTTTCGTGTTTAATCAGTAAGTGAAAAAAACGGTCATTGGACAGAAACGTGGCTTGAGTAAACAACTAGCTCAGATAGAGAAAAAAGCTTCTTTTATGTTGGGCTTTCCCAGTGTTACCCAAGTACGACTATACCTGCGACTGCTGAATAAACACCTTACCAGTGTTCTGCCCTCCAATCGGGCGCTCAGACGAGCACCATTAGCACTATACTACTTCGCCTAAACATTTGTACTAGGGCACCCTAGGTCTCCTGGTTCCCGAATTCCCGCTACATTTTTTGCCCGATTTCCGATTCCCGACTGTCAATTCCCGAATCCCGGGGCTATCGACTTCCAAATTCCGCTTGCAAAATTTTGCCAATTCCCGATTCCTGACTCTAGAAAATTTCCCCGAAAAACACATTGGATACCTTCTTGTACTGATTCTCCCTTGCCGGTTAGATCCAGGTATTTCTCAGACCAGGTATGTCTAACCAAAACATCGGTAAAGTGATTCGGGCCTCACTAAGATGGAATGAACAGTTGTAGACAAATAAATGCATTTCGGTTCACGCCTCCGCAGCGTCCCATTTTCTCTTTTGCATGAAGTTACCCCCCGGCAATGAACGCCTGCAAACTGTAGCTTATAATTTGATAAAAGATCTTTTCCTCGCAGAAAAGACAACATATTTCTCTCTAAACTCATTCTACAACATATACTATTAGGTACAGTTCTTTTAAAAAAAGATGCACGATGCATCGCTGGATTTTGTGCTTACGTACACTAAGGTCGCAAATAAACGCTCCACCAACTAGACCCCCCTCGTTTATTTTTTCGATATTTTTTAAGACATCCCGCTCTTATTTACACCCTCCCCTGTTTCATTGACGAAAATCTGTGAAATTTTGAATGTCCTTACGATCACTTACAACACCCTCCCGTTGATCAAATTTTGGACATTGAAATTATCTTCCGTTTGTTTCAAACAACTCCCTCACAACCACCCTCCCCCCCCCCCGTTATTCCCGACCTCGTGGTATGCTTTTGCTGTTAATGCCTCGTAATCAGCAAATGCCTCGGAATATCTACATGATTTCTCAGCATCGATTCAGATTGCAGAAGAGAGAAATTATGTTGAATATCTCAAGCTAGTATCTACCATATTACTCAACATTGTTTCTTGTAAGGGTCCTCTTTATGTCCCAGCTTGTCAACAACTGACCAAATGACAGGACATCAGGCCTCATAGAGGCAATGAGCCCTACACCAAACAGTGACGTCACTTCGTGATTATTTGTCATGTTTACCCGAACCACCTGAATCAATTTACTAAATCAACCTGTCTGTGGCTGCATGTCCATTCATATCTCGTAACACGAACCCGTTTCTTCCAGTATGCTCTAGGCCTTGATCACACTTGAAGAACCAAACACAGAAGGTTTTCTTCTGTGAACCGCTTCCTCTGTTCCTGTGCCACCGTCTTATTATCGTGACAACTATTGGTATGATAATGAGGCCAGCTACCAGACCGAGAGCCGCGAAAATTTTTGAATGAAGTGACATTGAGTCATAGAAGCTGCCTGAAATGGAAGAAAGGTGGATTCAGTTGAGGTTTGCAGGTCTCTGATCCATGGTCTCTCACCTCTTCTCTTTACGTAATTTTTAATTGAGTGGTTTATTGCAAATGGAAAATAACATGGAATATGGGCGTTACAGAAGAGAATTTTATAAAAAAGTTCAAAGAAGGACCTAAGCAGGAGGAAGGACGTGCATCATATCCTGGCGATTCTGACGCTGAGATTAATGGGCCCTTGGAGTTGTTTGCCTGCCAGGACTTGGAAATGACAAACTTTCTGAGATACCACATGTCAAACGACGCTCAAATCTGACTTTACTGCATTATGCGATAAATCAAATGGCTGATACTAGGTGGCCATGTTAGCAGCGATCTCTCAAGCCTTCTACCATCCGTTCGCTCCTAGACCCTCCACGTGGCTGCACAGCAGCAATATGTCAAAGTAGCAGCATAGGGTAGAGAATATTTACATTAAACATGTTTTTACTTCATGTTATTTCAATTTAATTGAAGTCCTTAACACAGTGGTTGATAGCTACAGAAAGGAATTTAGATCCCCTGATCGCTGTTTGAAGGTTGGGCCCGTGATAAAAATGAATTTTGTATCGCTTTTCAGTCCGCCACTGGGCTTAAGCCCTGCCTGACCAGTCTTCTTCTTAACAAGATAAAAAATTAAATAAATAAATAGTACCAACTCTCCATTTCGGAGCAGTTACTTTTACCCAAGTGCACCCGGGAAGCAACACAGGTAGTGTTATGATATTTAGTTTATAAATTTGTCCACATATTTTTGTATAATGCAATGCTCAATACTTTTGGATTATTTTTTGTCATGTTCGTAAAATTAGGCAATTTTCTATTTTCAAATAGGGTGTATTCCCACAAATGCTCGCCATATTCCTCATGATCGATCTCCACACCTCCTACAGAAAGCAGTTTCATTTTTTCCCCTAATGTTTGCCTTTAAGTCGCTAGTTAGCTTAGTGTCTGGCACAACAATGGATGTCACTAGGGGTGGATCTCGGCAGATTCGTTAATACCCCTAAGGTCAAGCCTAAGAAAGTGCTTGAATCCTGCTTCAATCATGCTTCCTTTCTTTATTCTTCCTCGCAGGGTACACCCCCCAATCCTCCCACTTTATCGTTGTTTTCGAGGTGCATCTCAGAGGAAAATGTACTCTCAGCTGTCTCGTCTTCTGCAATTCTACATGTAAAGTATTGTTGTTAGAAGAAACTCACAGTCATCCTTTATGTCACTATAATACACTCCAGTTAGAAGAAGCCGCTTCTCTGGGGAAAATTTGTGATCTGGCACGAGATAAACCTAAAATTAAAAAAAATAATAGTTCAATCCTGGTATTTTTCCCAGCAGAAAATGTCGCTCTCCGACTAAAATACAGAAAACACCTGCGTTCAAGAACCTAGTAGACTTGAAAGCTATTGGCTCAAATTTTGAATTAGGCCCTCTTCTGATAAGAAACATTTGAGCCTGAAAATCAAAATAGGCTGTTTTTTGCAGATCATTAGAATTTAAAAATATTAAACCACGTACCAAACACTCAATCGATCTTACGCTGTTTTTTCAACAAATTAAGCAAAATACAAGATTGAAAAGTTTTCTCTCCCCCTGCAACAGTCGGTAGTTTTTTTCAACGTTACCTCAATAAACGGATCATTAGAACTGAAATTGTCCGTTGTAGGGGGTTGCTTCTACAAGGCTTGGACAACAAGATTTAACCTTGGAGCAATATTATTTATCCGTTGTTAGGAGGTGTTTTGCATTAGGATATGCCCGACATTTGGTATTTTCCGTTACAAGAAGATGTCCATCATTAGGAGGTGTCCACCACTCGTTGATGTCCGTTATAAGAAGATGTCCGTCATTAGAAGATGTCCGTTATAAGAAGATTTCCTTCATTAAAAGGTGTCCGTTATAAGAAGATTTCCTTCATCAGGAGGTCTCCGTTATAAGAAGATTTCCTTCATCAGGAGGTCTCCGTTATTAGGAGATAAATTTCATTAGGAGGTGTCCATCATTAGAAGATGTCCGTCATTAGGAGGTTTCCACCATTCGTTGATGTCCGTTATAAGAAGATTTCCTTCATTAGGAGGTGTCCGTTATAAGAAGATTTCCTTCATCAGGAGGTCTCCGTTATTAGGAGATAAATTTCATTAGGAGGTGTCCATCATTAGAAGATGTCCGTCATTAGGAGGTTTCCACCATTCGTTGATGTCCGTTATAAGAAGATTTCCTTCATTAGGAGGTGTCCGTTATAAGAAGATTTCCTTCATCAGGAGGTCTCCGTTATTAGGAGATAAATTTCATTAGGAGGTGTCCATCATTAGAAGATGTCCGTCATTAGGAGGTTTCCACCATTCGTTGATGTCCGTTATAAGAAGATTTCCTTCATTAGGAGGTGTCCGTTATAAGAAGATTTCCTTCATCAGGAGGTCTCCGTTATTAGGAGATAAATTTCATTAGGAGGTGTCCATCATTAGAAGATGTCCGTCATTAGGAGGTTTCCACCATTCGTTGATGTCCGTTATAAGAAGATTTCCTTCATTAGGAGGTGTCCGTTATAAGAAGATTTCCTTCATCAGGAGGTCTCCGTTATTAGGAGATAAATTTCATTAGGAGGTGTCCATCATTAGAAGATGTCCGTCATTAGGAGGTTTCCACCATTCGTTGATGTCCGTTATAAGAAGATTTCCTTCATTAGGAGGTGTCCGTTATAAGAAGATTTCCTTCATCAGGAGGTCTCCGTTATTAGGAGATAAATTTCATTAGGAGGTGTCCATCATTAGAAGATGTCCGTCATTAGGAGGTTTCCACCATTCGTTGATGTCCGTTATAAGAAGATTTCCTTCATTAGGAGGTGTCCGTTATAAGAAGATTTCCTTCATTAGGAGGTCTCCGTTATTAGGAGATAACTTTCATTAGGAGGTGTCCATCATTAGAAGATGTCCGTCATTAGGAGGTGTCCGTTATTGGCGGTGTCCGTCATTAGGAGGTGTCCGTCACTGGCAGAGGTGTTCTAATTGGGAGGTATCCTTTTTTGAGATTATCTACTATTTGAACGGATTTTTTATTGAATGAATTCTTTCAATTGTTGTTTTGCCCAACTTTGTTGCACATATTTCAGGTCTACTGGTTCTTTTACACATTGCTAGATTTTTCAAGCAATTTCTAAGCGTTTTAAGCCATGTACATACGAGATAAATTTCTAAATGGCTTTGAAAAAAGCAAACATTTTGAAACATAGTACTAAAGTTTTTCGCCTGACACTCCTCAGTCTATAAAACGTCAGGACATTGATTGAAAACTTCTACTAACTTTACTAACATATTCTCTTCTTCTATTTCAAACCGTCTATTTTCCCCTTTCTCCAGCTTACTAGATGTCAAAGTATCAATAAGCTAATCAAGACTATCCGATATATCAAATAGATTTCCATTCCAGTCGTAGATCGAAACAGCGGATGTCACTTATGTCAGGACTAGCTTTAAGTTGAATAACAATCACAAACATTTCTTGATCCATGTTACAACCATGACTCGCAAGGCTTTTTGATTGAAGTGCGTTTCGCTATTAATCGAGCATTTTGATCAATGGTGTCTATAAGCCCTAAATGCGTAGATCTTAAATGAAAGGCAAAGAAGGGGTGAGGTCTTGCTGTCTGAGCCTTGTCCAAACTTTGATTTTAACTACAATTGATTTGATTGCATCCGTGAGACACTTGCATTCACCCTCTCTAGTTACGCCCTTTAGTTAGAAAGAACTGAGATAAAGTTCAAAGATAAAGTTCCATCTAAATTACTCATTCCTTCCTTCTCCCTTTGCATAAACAAGAACTAAATCCATTGATTTTGATAATAACAAACTGTTTCCTTGGATTTTTTAAAACCATGCTTAATCCGTGATGAATGATGTGCAGTTCGCGGGTTTTGTTTATTCTGAAGACCCAACCAGACAGTTTTCATGGAGATTCCAGCCATAGCTGATCTTGTTACTTATTATGTTCTTTAAATAGCTTTCAAGTAATTTCCTGAATCGCAGGCAAGTGGTAAGATTCATAACTAATGCGGGAAATTAAACGAAGCAAAAACAGAATTGGTGTCAGAAATCAATATGCAGGTCACTGGTGTTCAAAACAGCTCAAAACAACAATTGTCCTAAAGCTTTTTCACTGACCTGGTGTAAAGAGAACTTTTAAAATGCACAATGAACCTTTCTTTAAGGTCTCTGCTTTATTTTGCATAAATAGTATTGTTTTTAAAGACCTCAGCTCTATTTTGCATAAGTAGTGTTGTTTTTAAAGGCTTTGAATTTAAATCCCAGCTAAACGAAACAAAAATATCTTAGACCAGCAAAAAGAAAGCTCGATAACCCATTAGTTGGTTAGCGATGATTGAAAATTATTTCGAACCGACCTATATCATGGGCTCCGACAAAGGTTGAAAAGTGGGTGGGCCACGGAAAAATTTAACACCCATAACAAAAGATTTTGAAAAAACTCTATTGTTTTGCAAAAAAGCGGGGAGGCCAAGGCCTCCCGGCCTCCCCTTCGTCGGAGGCCCTGTATATTTTATACAGGTTGCAACTGAGCAGAAATGGTTTGTGATACAGAAAATTGGAAGAGAACAGAGAAAAGTATCATTTTACAATAGTAATGAAGGTGTAAAGAAAAAAGAAAACGAAAAACACTTTTCGTAAGGCACTCGTCCCTATCCAGGCATGATCTCAAGAGTGCAACCAGAAGGAATCATCCGAGGATAGCCCGTAGTTTCTTCAACTGAGAAGAAGCTTGGTTCACGCTCGTCTTACTGCAAACTAAGCTTGTCTCGATTTGGTTAGGTTCTAATCCTTGCCTCTCTTTTCACTGAGCCCTTGGTCCAGTGCAATGGCCATTGCTTATGATCTATTTAAATTTTTTCTTTTATTCATTTCATGCGTTACATATGTAGACTTTTGCAAAGATTGCGTGGCCATTGCATTAGGTATGAAATTCAGCGTTGCTGCTTAGAACCGCCCTGTACTATATGTTAAGCGTGTACAGCTCTGCTTATCCGGAATTTAGCACTTCGTAACAGACCTGTAAGCATAATTTTTTTATTTAAATCCATTCAAATTAGAACTTTATCCGACTTACCAAAACCCGAACGCTAGGCCTGACACCTATTTTCTTGTTTCCTTTCACGATTTTGAAGTCCAGATCCAGTCTTGCCAAGACACCCGTGTACAGTCTAGTCCTGCAAGATACAACAGTGCAAAAATAATACTTGCTACGAACTTCAAGATTGTTAAACAGACTAGTAATCAATTATCTTGAGAAGAGCTATATATTCTTTTATTTCTTACTTATGAAGCGAAATGGTGAAAGCCGGTTTATCTTTTTTCAAAAAGGCATATGTCACGTTAGCAGTTGGCTAATGCAACAGAAACACATGGAATGGAATTCCATTGTTTTTAATGACTTTTCGATTCTGCTTCATGAATTTTTACTCTCGCAAAAGCTCATCCTCGACCGCGCCCTTTGCACTAAATAAAATAGATAATAGTTTTGTATAAGCCAACCAGGTTCACGAAAATGCCCTTTCAGAACCTTTCAAAATATTCCATTATTTGCAAGTTAATCGGCCAAAACGGAGGCTTCTTAACCGGTTCAATGATACTCGATTAACCGATTAATTGTCCCATTATGTTGATTGATTCTTCATGTCTCGCAGGTTTGAGATAAATATACTTTGAACTCGGTTAGCTTGTTCGTAGCTGCTTGGTTAACTTGCTAAGTCGAGGAAAGTTTGATGGCTATTCTGGTTCAGTTAGTTGAACCACTCAAATGAATCTCGGTTAATTCGTTCATATGTACTTGGTTGACCGGTTTACTTGAGGAAGGTTAGATTGTGTTTTCGTTCACTCAGTCAGTCAATACAATAGCCTTGTTGCTGCTTGATTTTATAACCGGTTAACTCGTTCATATGTACCTGGTTGACCCGCTTAGTTGAAGAAGATAAGATGGTATTTTTTTCAGTTTGCCGGTCAATAAAAAGGCCTTTGTACCGCTTGATTTTATAACCGGTTAACTCGTTCATATGTACCTGGTTGACCGGCTTAGTTGAAGAAGATAAGATGGTATTTTTTTCAGTTAGCCGGTCAATACAAAGGCCTTTGTACCGCTTAATTTTATAACCGGTTAATTCGTTCACATGTACCTGGTTGACCGGCTTAGTTGAAGAAGGTTAGATTGTGTTTTTTCAGTTAGCCAGTCAATACAAAGGCCATGTTACCTCGGTTAATTCGTTTATAGGCAATTCGATCTTGTACCCGGTTAAATATCCAATATGTTATCAGTTCACTGGTGGGGTTTGGAAATTAATTCCTCAATGTAAAAACGCATAAACTAAAGTTCTGTATGCGTTTTGCATTGGCTGTTCTGCAAGACATTCTCCAATCCTATTGAGAGCACGATTGATATTATCGTATGTAATTTGATTGTGACAGAACGATTGATAATAATTGTATCATTTATCGTATGAATTCATAACTCCCATATTAAAAACTGCTATATGTATTGAATAGGTTTTTATTATTAGAGTGTTCGAAAGGGCTTTTGCTTTGCTAATGTGCTGTGGTTGTCTTTAACTCGTTTTTGCTTCAGCCATGCCCGCAGCTAGGCCCTGCTTGGCCGCCATTGCACTGTAAGTCGGAACATTCATAAACGCGTTCCCATGCAGAAACACTTACTAGCAATACGCTACAAAAGCATTGGAGCTCCTACAAAAAAATGAGTGACAAAAGCTTTAGTATGGGCCCACTTGAACCCAACACCACGAAAAATACCGAAGTAATTATAAGAGTTCTAAACGTACTTGATCTTTTTGTACTTGGGATTGAAATACGTGTTTATCTCGTCGACTCCGTAGAAATTCCTGATGAACAGTTGGACAGTTGGTATTTCTTGGCAATGGAGAAAAGTCAGTTCAAAAACCGTCTCTGATGCCCAGTTCGGTTGCCACAATCTGCACGTAAATGGTCTAGGCGTCTGTGTAATGTAAGTTGGTAGGCCATAGCACAAGGTGTTGATTTTCTTCTCCCCTGAAACTAGAAATATCAAACAGGCTCTTTTTAGGGACATTCGAAAGGTTTTAAATATTCTTCAATATTTGAACACAAAGTCAAAAAAGTTCTTAATTTAACAGATATTAGGCCTTCGTGTTGTTGATACGCTTTCAAGATAATATAAGCACACAATTCCTATATACTCACTGTAGTAATTACGTCATTAAAACCTATGCAATGTTCAAAGTGTTGGTCCAACTTGGACCTTCCAAGATGTAATAAAGTTTTCCTTGTTTAAGGATCGCTTTTTATGAGCTATTTTCTTTTATGAAAAGTCTACTGCTCAACCCTTTCTCAGGGACATTGGAACCGCGGGCGTGTGCCCTCTTCTCCTTTTGGTGAAATGTCCCGTTTCTGCCCTCAGCCTGTTACCAGCCCATTATTCCAAAGACGTATTCCTATTTCCTTCAAAATTGGGTCTATTCAACAGGCTAACTGTCCTCCTAAAACCTTTTGGAGCAGTGCCCCTTCATACATGTGCCCCTTCAACTCGAATTGCTTCCACAATTCCTGCTTTGTGTCCAACACGGTTGTGTTATAAGTGAGAAGTAGCCGTGGTCAGTTTGGTCTTTCTTCGAACATAAGTCAAGAACCTCTCGCCAATAAGGTCAAGATTAACCTTATCATTTTCAAGGTAGAAATATTTGATACAGAGAAGATCAGAGAAAATTGGAGATTGATGACCAAATAGTCGAATGATCGTATAAAAAGATATGCCGTAGGAATGATAGAATTATCGGAAGACAATTGGAAACAATAGGAGAAAGAAGGTTCGCTTATTGGATGCAAAGAATTTTTGTAACTTTGAAGGGGCTCGAGTCCCCTGAAAGTAATCATGCCCCTGATCACATTTGATTATACTATAATTTTGTTAAGGAGAGAGACTGTGCTCCCTAATGTTCTGTGACAAGTGTGGATTTATCACCAAACATTAACGATAGTTTGTGGAGCAAATTGGAGCAAATCATGGATCAGTCTGACAGATTTTAATCATTTTGTCACAATAAAATAGGGACAATAGTTTAACTCTACAGAACTCTGATTGTATAGTAGACTGGATTGTTGGAACGCGAAACACAATCATTGAATGGCTTTTGGCAAACATTGTAGAACTGATTGGCCCTGCTGTCTTCTAGCATTATATAAGAGGAGGCTTTCGGGGTCAGGGTTATGTAAAGTTTCTAAAGCACTCGAACAAGGATTGCTCTGACAAGATATGAAATGAACCTCGAGCATAGATAAACATTGTGGCTAGCTTGGGGAATTACTGATAAGCGAACACTAATTCATGTTGACAATCAAGGGCAACCACTATCTTTGTAATATTATATACTGCCATCAAGGTTCTTTGAAAGTTCAGCTTATAACCTGGATGATGAAAGATTTATGTAGCTGTGATAGTCACGAATCTGATAGGAAGGGAAATTCTCCACGACTCCGTTTTTGATTACCAAAGATCAACACGGTTACATGAACTGTTGTGTGGTATTGCGCTTCATCCTCAGGCATGTAGCCTCATCCTCAGGCATGTAGCCTTTGTTTCTTGATAGGCAGGGGGTGCTAAGCAACGAAGCATATTAAAAATCGAGGGGGCTAAAATGTTGTTTTTGGGGCCTAAACATGCTTAAAGCCAAGGGCAGGGTGAATTTTGGTATGGTTGTGGCGATTCAATACAAAGTTGTTTGTTTTTAAAGGCAAAACGGATCGTGGCATTCAAATCCCCCGGTAATGGCCGTTGTTACAAAACTTGCAAAGCAGAGACAAAGGTCTATTGTCTTTAAGAAACGTCTCTGGGCCTGGAAGGGTGGTTGCCACCCTGCTAGTATGTTAGAAAAGGCCATCACTTTGGTTTCTGGTATGTTCCTGAATGTTATGAAGTTTCTTTTTTGCATATGCTTATAGTAATTTTGGTAATCATTTACTCGTGAGAAATGCAAATCAAAAACTGGCGGTGAAAAAGAAGGGTCAGAGTAGATTGAAGAAGGTTGTTTCCCAGAATGGATGCTAATATTCAGGTCAGCGCCACGAAATTGAAAGTGGCGGGCCAAGGCTAAAAAAGTAGGGGACAAGGCTTCTTAACACTTTTACTGCAGCTTTAAAACTACTTACATCGCAAAAAAGTGGGGGGGCGTGGGGGGGGCGTGGGCCCTTATATTTCTCAAGTTAGGCTTAGTTTGCTTTGCTTTTTCCGTACTATGCTTGACTTTTACTATTTGTTTTGGCAAGCAATGCATAGAACAGCTTAAGGATGACAGTTATCTAGAAAATGAATTCGAGTATGGATGCATCAAATCTCCAAAGCAAGGGGTTGAATTAAAGAAATCAATTGTATCGATGAATCTAAATAAAAAAACTGTAGCTTTCATTACCGCTAAATGTTTTGCAACACAAACGCCGGTTTTCAAGAGTGAATTTAACTAGGGGACGTTAGTATTTGGAAAAACAAGTAAGACATATATAGAGGAGACTTTCAAGCTCGTGGGTGTTCATACTCGTGGGTGTTCATACTGATGGGTGTTCTATGGCAGGAATGGTAGTCCTTTGTTTATAAAAGCATGCCGTTTTTTTGGCAATCTTCTCGTTTCGCTTCTTCATCTATCCTACCAACTGGAGTGCACACCCTACTCGCTGCCTGTGCTACCGGAGATGGCTTACGTTGTCTTTTGTCTGCCAGCAATGCTAGACACGCTTTTGAAAATTTTTTGTTATGTCATGCAAGCCCGTTCTCTTTTGTATTGTGTCCTTGTTCCCTCAAGTCTTATTCCAGACTTCCTACACGAAATCCCATTCAACAGTTAATATTCCAGCAAAACCCAAAAACCAGCTAATGCTACTATTTCCGACGCTTTGGGGACGTTGGAACGACAAAGGGGTAAGGGCAGGCAGACTCCAGGACAATGGGCGTTTGAGAATTAAATGCTTCTACTAAATATTTCGTTACTGATATTCTTATTTCGATGTACTCTGTTGGTATCTTGACATTAACCAGGATATAATGAATAAAATGACTAGACATCGTCATCAAAGCAAATTATCCCCACAAATTTAACATGATACTCCATTCAGAAAGCCGGTATTACTATGGCCAATCTCAAAGTCACTTTCATAAGAGCAGCATCCCGCACCCCTCCCCCCCTAACAAAAGAGCAAAAAGCTTCTCTTGCCCGTGGTTCCTCTTCTGCAATGGTCCTAATTAAACCTAGTTCCACAAAAAGTGACGTAGGCTACAACATAAACATTCATCATACTCTTAATGATTTCTTAATTTAATAATTCTCTAATCTCTCTTATCTGCCTATTAATTTCATAAACAGCTTCTGTTTCAGAACTAAAATTTCAAAAAGCGCAAATTCAGCAGTAGCAAATCCCCCAGAGTCATTTTGATCCTATACATTAAAAGCTATTCCTGCAAATGAAAAAGTGGTCCTTGTTTCTTGTCGGTTCCCACTTACACTTGCTTCTAAAATGTTTTTGGACGTTTAGCATCGCATAATGACTTATCGCCACTTGCTCTTCTGTTAAACTCTTTTGCTGACATTTCCTCCGCTTGCAAACAATCCCAATGGAAGACAACTAGGGAAAAGTACAGAAGTACCAAGACTTCTGTTACCATTGCAGACAAGAAAAATATTGGGAAACACACTTACCATTAATTGTAGCTATTCCTAGCAGCGCTAGTAGATATCCGAATGCTTTTGCCATATTTCCAAAATCGACCTACGTTTCTAATGAGAAAGCACAGGTAATTTGCATATCTAAGAGGATATTTCGTTTCGGTTAAGGTACCTCGAGGTCAGAATGTGGGTACTGTTTGTCCAGCGGGTTTCGTGCAGTACTGGAGTGCAATTCAAGCACGCCGTGTAACGGGGGTGTTGTATGTCTTATGCCTTGAAAAATGCGCCAGGAAACCGGATCTGTTTCAATATGGGACGAACTTCTCTGATTATTATGTTCAAGCCAGTGTGGAACATGGAGATTTTAAGGATTTTTAAGAGTTTTACCACCTGGAGATGAAAACAAAATATCCCTCCTATTCGACCCTTGCAGAGATAAGCAGACAAAGTCAACCTTTAAGCCGATTTTCTGGAAGATATGATCTATCAAAGATTTGCAGCGAATGGTGGCATCAAAATCTTTATTAATAAATGATATTCAACTTATCTTGAACTCATTTTGCAAGGAAGAACCTCATAGTCTTTTCTAAAATAAATTATTTGGGGACAAAAGCCTTTGTTTCTTTAAGGAGAGGCGGTTATGGCGCGCATACACCGCCAAAAATAGCTCTTTCTAAAATTTCACCAACTTTCTAAAAGTTTAGTGATCTTCTAAAAGTTCAGTCTAGTCTTGAAATTTCTGTCATTTCCAAAGTTTCAATCACCGTTCAACATTTTCTAAAATTTCAATTACTTAAGCGACGTTTCTAAAATTCCAATCGCTTGCTCTGCGAGATTTCTAAAATTTCAGTCATGCTAGGTTAGTTCTAATATTGCAACCATATCTAAAGTTTGAACCCCCGCTCGACATTTTCTAAAATTTCAATCACTCTAAAGTTTCAGTGGCTTTTCCAAAATTTCAATGGTGAATGTTGATAGCCTCTTCCTGAACTTTGCCAAGCAGCCTCCTTTGCCACCATTTCCCCGAGAAAGTAAGTGCCGGTGGCAGCATGGCTGGCAAAAAATCCTTGACCCCGGATATGCAAAAAAAAAATTTTCTAGAAAATTTTTTTTTGATTCGAAACAACCTAAAAAGTTTTAAAATACGTCCGCAACACCATTTGTGGAGTTTCTGATGAATTTCAGGCCCGTACCTCTCAAAAAGTTGATCTTTCGCAATCAATTCTCATTCTTCTGATCATCAACATTCACCATTGAAATTTTGGAAAAGCCACTGAAACTTTAAAGTGATTGAAATTTTAGAAAATTTCGAGCGGGGGTTCAAACTCTAGATATGGTTGCAATATTAGAACTAACCTAGCATGACTGAAATTTTAGAAATCTCGCAGAGCAAGCGATTGGAATTTTAGAAACGTCGCTTAAGTAATTGAAATTTTAGAAAATGTTGAACGGTGGTTGAAACTTTGGAAATGACAGAAATTTCAAGACTAGACAGAGCAACTGAACTTTTAGAAGATCACTAAACTTTTAAAAAGTTGGTGAAATTTTAGAAAGAGCTATTTTTGGCGGTGTATGCGCGCCATAGGCGATAGCGAGGAAAATCACACGAAAGGAAGTCACAAGGACTAAACGGGCTATTGCCCTCTCCTCCAGCTAGAATGCAAAAATGACCCTGAAGGGCCTTATCCAGAATGCTTGGCGGATGCACTCGGTTGGACTGTGGTTCAACCGCCCATATCAATTTTTTTTAGATTCTAAAATAAGGAAATCTTAATAATTGATATAGCTCTTGTCGGAAATTAATATGATTATTATTATTATCAATATGATTTATCCAAGGTTGCTGTGGAGCCAAACCTACCCCCATTTTTTTCCGGGCAAAAGCATTGGGGTAGATTTTGTATGGGGGTAGGTTTTGCTCCACAGTAACTGTGTTTTGGATTGATCTTCTTCTACATGATGCAGTTCTTCACTCGTGAAATCTTTAAACTCTCTGAAATTCATGATGAATCAGATTCAATTACAATGTGATAAATAGAACATTTTCTTACTGATATGGTATAATCAAATACTTTTTTGCCATGTTAGAACAAAAATAAATTTTATGTAATTTATAAGTTTAAAGGCCTGCAAGTTCTTGAAAAAGTTGGTTCCAAGGACAATAGTTGGATAATCGTCAAACTGTCCGGGTACTTTCGTTGCACACTTTTTCTTCTTAAATTTCTTTAATTCTTGCTGAGCCTTAATATTCTAACTATTATGCGATCCTGCGCCAAAAATCATTCTTAAACGACATTATGTAAATTTGGTAAGAATTGAGAAAAGCATATCTTTTCTTTTTACTATCTTTCTTCATCATGCAAACATTTTTAGAAATGAAACATACTAGCAGGGCCGTCGCTAGCTGTTGTGCTCAAGAGGGGTTTTCGAGTCCCATTTGCTGACAAAATGGGTGAGCCACACACACCCACATCAGTCCACTCGTTTTTATTCTCCTCACACCCACACACCCACATCAGCCGTAGTGATGACCTTGCACCCGTGGTGATTTTTTGCAGGAAAATCACGATTGCCGTGCCTGCTTAAAATTCCCCGATTAATAAAGGTTTACGTTTTAATTTGATTTTATTCCATGACCTTAACCAGGTAACATTTTGCACATCATTATTTTTCAAAACTTTTCTTACTAGCAAAGCATGTAACTTCTTAGGGTTTACAGTCTTTGGAGGATCATTGTGTGTTTTTATATTCGTGCTTAAAACCTTCATGTTATTAACTGTCGAGTGATCTGTTTTAATTGTTTTAAGTAAACCTTGTAAATAAACAGATTTTGAAGTTCCCGTGATTTTCCCAAGAAGAGTGTCAGTTCTCACATCTCACAATTTGCAGGCTTCAAAATCTGCAAACGTTTAGCATTTTGCACAGAATTTCTGTCGTTCTGCATGATAAAACTAATGCCCCGACGGGAGGCTTGTGCCCTTCCTTGGCCCCCCTGTGCGCCCGTGATAATGAGCCTATGTCCAGAAATAGAGGAAACTTTAAAGCGTTTTGAAAATGTCACATTCCAGACTAAACTATAAATAATGAAAATGTCCCCTTCTACGGCTCTGGGATCGGGTGAGAGCAATGCAAGAGAGAATATCGGTCTATTGATAAGCACGAAAACAAAGCCAAAGAGGTAAGTCAGTGGAGTTGGTACTATGTACTAACCAATATGTAGTAGAGCTTACCTGTTGTTCGTCTAACGGCTCCCAGGAAGGTTTGTTCTTGTCTTGAACAAATGAGATGACCGAATAGCAAACTCTTTGATCTGCCTTTGACCATTTAATTGACAAATCTTTGAATTCATTGAATTAAGTATGACATATAGACAAAATGAGCTAGCAGTGATTATAAGAATATGTCATTTATTTGCAAAACTATTTCATCAAACTATAAGGAAATATTTAAAGAGCTAAATAAGACACAACAGTTAAGAGAATTAGGATGACTTAATCTTTTTTGTCAAATTCAATGTATACACCTTAAAGAAAAAAATCGGGACATCTTCTCGTTAGATACATGAATTCAATGTGATGTGTTTAGAGTCATCTTTTTTCCTTCTTGAATAAAATAATACGAGTTGGTTTCGTTTTGTTTTAGGTTTTGTATCCACCTTTTTAGCTTTATTTCTTGTTAAAGCCTGGTTCACATGTGTTAAGCCCGAGCTGAAAGAGAAGGAAGCGTAGAAGCAGAGGCAAGTGGGATGTGAACACACATGAAGCAAATGAAGAAAGCAGGAAACATGAGGGGTGCGTTGAAGTAAGAATATAAAAAGATTTGATTGTACGTTCGTGGAATTGTCTTGGATTCGGACGCAAATTGGAAAGTAAGCGGCCGAGGGTAAGTTACAGACCCATAAAATGATATTTTGCACAAAAGCTTTATTGTTTTGCCAGCAAGTGGGAAGCATGACCCACTCGCCAGATGCCTTGATTAAACTGAACTGTTTGTTTATATGGTTCCTAGATGGCAAGCAGAGTCAAAGAGGAAGCTTCCAAAATGAAATTTTTTTCGCGGGACATGGCCCCGGGCCTTCTATGTCAATGCTGTTTGCTGTGCCCTAGGCAAGAAGACTTGGGCTGTTAACATTGGTACATGTGTAATTCGAATTGTGACGTCATCAAACGCATGCGCAGATGCCGAAAACATGGAAAACAATATGTATCTTTTGCAGCATCACTTTTGTGCTGATTTTGATAAGTCGGTCAGAGAAAAGCCAACATCTGTATTTGGGCATTGGATAATCATAACCATCAGTAACCAGTATCTCTGATGAACAGTAAAACTCGCAATAGGACTGATAATTAAGATTCTAAAGAAACGAAATCGACGATTTTCAGTGCATGAAAAGTCTCCTTAGCAATGGTCTGTCAGCAAACTTGCCGATTACTTCATCATAGCCGAGTGTCATATAAGTCAAGCTCGACATTTGTTTAACCTCTCTCTTGGCCCATTGTTGATTACAACCTATTTTTTACACATTCGAGCTACCCGCATATAGTAATACCAATTGGCAAGCTTGCTATTTCCTGCACAAATGTACAGATATGGATAGGCAATTAACGGTACGGTACATAACGATAAGTTGTCGGAGGTCCTAGGTATATCGGAAACAACAGGCTTTGCTTCGAGCGAAGTGATCAGAAAATTTTTGTCACCACACCCTTTAGATAAGCTTAAAATACATTTCAGAACATTTTTTGCAGTGATTTTCTTGCAATAATTTAAAACATTTTGCTATTTTTAAGGCATGCTTTTAGTACGTTTGATTAATTTCAGTCTTAAAATGGAATTCATTAGGCCCCATAGACCTTCTATTCCTTGGAAAATAGGCAATGAATGGATTTATCGCACTTTTCTTTTCTTTTATTCTTTTCATTTTCTTAAAAAAGTTTTTTGCAAAAAAGTGGGGTGGGGGGGCTGGAGCCGCCCATGCAGTACCAACCAATGCAAAATTCTTTGATAGTATCAAGCTTCAGTGGCGGCGCCAGCTACTGCAGAGTGGCAGGGCAATGGGTGTGGCTAGTGGGACCAAGCCCGTACCCTACCTAGCGCTTTTTTAATCAATTTCTAGAAAGAAATGTAGACCATGTTTTGACAAAAGTGGGGGGGGGGGTTGCCCCCTATATCCTATACTGCCAATCTTTTTCTTCCTCTTCTGCAGCTTTTACCATCTTTGTATGGAGTCTTTGTTCCTCGAGAGTTTCTTTCATTCTTCTCTATCTCCTGCTTGGCAGGGACCGCGCACCAGTTTAAATGTGGGAGAGCTGAAAAGGGCGTGACAGAGTTCTTTTTAAGGCCACGCCAACTAGAACGCCGGAAAACGCCCCTTTAAAAAATACTGGCTTATTTCTACTGTGATTTTATAAACAATCTTGTTCAGAGAAGGTATCAATAGCTATAAACATAGATAAAATTAGCTTGGGGATGATAAAACAGCAAGAAAAACACCTAGAAAATGAACAAGAAGGGTTCCCAGTTAAGAAAAACTGCTACTTCTTAGGAGTATACGATTCAATGTTGCGTTAAAGCATAGTTAGAGTAAACTTTCCAAAAAGTTTTCTAACCTATTGTTGCAAAAAAGTGGAGGGGCTATAGTCCCTGCTAGCCCAATGGCTGCGCGGTGCCTGCTACTTGTTGTTCATTGGGGTTATTTTCCCGCATATCTACTTTTAGTCTGTCCTTCCATCTAAATTTAGATCGCCCACTTCTAAATTTAGGCGCCACCACTACCAATGTTGGCAGATTTTTCACAGTTCCAGTGCAGTTAACCTTTCTACCCACAGCTGCATTATTTTTGAACAAAAAACAATCCCCTAAAGTTATCTCGTATAAATATAATAAAATACTTTGTTTGTATAAGGCCTGCACAATTTCTATGGATCGTCTTTCACAATTTTTCCGCGCATCTGAAAAGGCTTCGGAGCAAAAAAATTTTCATACTTTTCTAAAATGAGAAAGGATTTAAAACGTCTTTTTTCACCATGTGGTGTATTTAAAGAGCTCCAAATTTCCAAGGCTATCTGAGTGTTACACCACCAATGTGTTATTTGGTTTTGAACATAGTTTTGGGTTGGGTGCCTTTTCCAATTTCCAGTGACCTCCCCCATTCCTCCCCCAAATACAGAAGGCCGTAAGGTTAGATACATCTGTTTTTCGCCTCGCTTGCAGCTCATGTGATCGAAAATGTAGGCTGCAAAAGATCAACATTTGGTCATTCACTTGATCCAGCAGCAAGTGACTAGCCTGCCGTTTGATGGTCAAATTGAAACAGCCATCCAGAGCTGGTAAGTGTTATGCCTTTATTTGTAACCTAACGTTATTCATCAGTTGCTTGTTCTTGGTACTGAAAATGCAAAATTTGCATTCTATTTGCATTTTTTTTACCATATTAGCCCCTTTTAGAAGTGGACTTTATTTACTTGCATCTCTTGAACTCGGTAGTTGAAGTATAATCCGACCATTATAGTCAATATAGCCTCTTTTTGTTCAAAATTGATGCTAAAAGTAAGAAATTTTACACTAGCTCAATCGATCAATGAAATTGCAGGCCACATATTTTAAACCATTATTATAATAACTATTAAGTATTTTTAGAGTCTATCGACTGCACAGTGTAGTTATGTTCTGGCAATATACAGTGTAAATCCAATGATGTAATGAGGTAGCATAGAAAGTATGAAAGTAACAAGAGGTAACAGCTTTATCTGCCATAAGAAGCATAACAGCTACATCACATTTAGCTATGATGACTTAGTACCCAGTGAGCTGTTTGCCTCTCATACATTCCGGTCTAAAAAACGTATAATATTTAGGCTACAAGAATCTGCAACCAACAGCACCCTTTCAGCCCATTGTGGTCTTCATGGCAGTTTTTGACGAGGTCTTGGGAGTACACAAGACATTACCTGGGAGTGCAAGTGTGCATTTTTTATGAGCATGCACATTTGAATATGCACGAAATTTCCCAGTGATTCTTGAGTTTGTGCATATTTTCCTGGCACATATCCTGTTTACATCAATTTCACATCTCAGGGAAATTCAATTGATTAAGAGTTAACTATGAATCTTATCTACCACTACCATTTGTGGCTTTTATTCAAACTCCTGAAGGTTCTGCAAGTAAAGGAATAATTTTAGAAATGATGTTTAAAAAGGCCAAAGACATGATTATCCTAAAGGATTATCTCAAGCAGGGACGTGTGGGGTGGACATGGTTCTAATTGCCCAACGTGTCTCAAGGTGTAGAGAGCCTCATAAAGAAATTCTATTTAAGAATGGAATTAATCAAATGTAACAGAAGCATGCCTAAAAATTTTTAAAACATTTTAAACAATTGCAAGAAAATGACTGCAAAAAATATTCTGAAGTGTATTTAAGCTAATCTAAAGAACCTGATTACAAAAGTTTAGAAGCCCAGAATTTCATTGCAAAAATGAGGAGTTTCTGCCATGAAGAGGTGCTTCTGCCATGAAGAGGTGCTTCTGCCATGAAGAGGTGCTTCTGCCATGAAGAGAGACACTATCATTTTTTAATATTCAACATAGTTTTTAAGGTATTGATCATCAAAGTTAGTCACCCAACATGTTCCGAGCACTGACAAGTTTGCTCAAGCCTGCTGCATAATTGTGATGTCACAAACACCATATTTAAACCACTTGAACAGCACAACAGTCTGGAAGGCAGTACTTATGATTTTGCGGAAGAGCATTGCTATATAGATTAAGTAGGTTGTGGCTACATTTTGACAACCTGATTGGAAAATAGATTATAACTTCTTTGCAAACCTTTCATAAAAGGACTGGTAAGAATATCATGTTATTCAATGCATTTGAGGCCCTGCCTCCGTCTTGCAGGATCCAGTGTATGGCTGCCCAACATATCAAATAAAGGTAGCGATAAATAAACTGGCAGAATTTTTTTTTCTGGAAACCCAA
The DNA here is from genome assembly GCF_013076305.1 of Rhopilema esculentum. The sequence goes on from NW_027019597.1 coordinate 3,951,684, forward strand.
GTAAAATACTTTCTTTTTGTAAAATACGGCTGCTGTTACACTAATTTATTAAGGCTGCCCCCTCCCCCCTAACAATAAGTTGTATCTCTGTCTTTGATCCTGATTAACTTCAATACATATTGTAAAGATTTCGAATTTAAGTCACCCTTTTTTGGCATAGTCTTTATTCAATAGCATGAAAGATTTTCAAGGGCTAAGAACCTGTTACAATTGAGTTATTATTTGCAGGAAAACAACTTTGTAGAAATTTCAACCCCCAAGCCACTGCACCCCTGTAACTCGGGTGAGCCAATGAGTTTGCAAATTCAAAACAATGTTCATAATTTATTTGGATGTAGAAATGATGTATTAATATTTTAGTAATATTATTTTGGATTTATTCGAAAAAAAATTACTGGATTCATGATAAAATGAAAAAATTCTAATATTTGTACTCATGATTGACTTTAGAATTTTCTTCAAATAGCAAATCCTGCCAAACTTAAATTGCCTCCTAACATAACGCAGTTCCAGCCAGCACATATCCTTCATTCGTACATTTCATTAGCCTGGAATTTTCATATATTTTGGATCAAGGGCTACATAGATCTCCTTGAATAGTAACTGAACAAGATGAACTGAACTGTCCAGTTTGATTAACTGAAAACTTGAAATTAAGATTTCTTGCATCCTTTTCTGCATTATATCAAAAAATTGTTTTGTGAGTCAGTTCACCTTAAAAATGCAAGTTTGAAACAGGTTTTTATGTATGAAAAGTTTTCATGCTGGAAGGATCATAAACTAACCTCGGTCTTGAGTCACAGGGATTCTTGACTCTGGTTTTTCCAGGATGCCAGTCTCTTCATGTTTGTTTCAGAGGACAGGTCGGAAGTTGCTGTTGGCAGACAAAAAGTATACTAGGGCAAGAAAAATGCATAGGTTATGTATTTTTCCATTTTTTTATCCCCAGTTTGTATTGCTGTTTTCTTTTCTTGGTGTTTTTACCATACAAAGTTGTACTTGTTACTATAGGATCTAAAGCCTCATATGTAATGTCAGTAGGATCATTTTCCTAAATGCCTATTTTTTAAGCCCTGAACTTTAACAAATATTTTGTTTTTTAGATGAGTGTAATGATGAGTGACTTAGCACTAAGAGAACCCCTAACAGATCATGATGATAATAATGATGATGGTGCTAAAAGATCATTTAGTGAAACATTCAGAAGGCTTGGAAATAAGTGCTTCTGTGGAAGAAAATTGACACTGGCATTGCAAGTCCTGCATTTTGGCATCTCAATGTTCTTCCTCTGGGCAGGTCTAGTTGAGTTTGTGAATCATCCTCCTTATTTTGATGCATATGGTGATGCCAAGAAAAGAACTGATTTACTTCCAAGATTATTTAAGGTGAATTATTTTTTCTCTATTTTAGATCATTTGATTTATTATTATTAATTTTTTATATATGAAGGGTTTTTGGAAATTGGTTCAGTCAAGGAGTTTGGTAGATGACCATTGGTCATAACTTTGCCTGAAAGCACACATTGAGTGACCTACAGAGGGTAACACATTTGGTGTGAGTATCATGTATTTGAGAATGTGAAGGGATTAGTCAGTAGTAGAATAAAAACAATGAAATAATTAGGTGGAACAATAAAAGACATACATTTATAAGCAAAGTTTTGCACGTATAGTTTTTCACTCTAGGCCATTCCATTTGTGGGACCTCTCCAAACCCCCGATTCTCATGGGAAAAGGAACTTGGAGTATTTTGAATAAAACATTAATGTGTAAAGCTAAGTATGATGATAAAAGATTAAGATTGCAAGACCAAAAAATTTGTAGTAACCAATCTTTGTAAATATGTTGTGGAATAAGGCCAGTGGTGGCGCCAGGGGAGGGCTAGGTAGGCTACAGCCCCTCCGTCGGAAGTATCTAGCCCTCCCCATCGGAGGAAATTTTAGGTTATTGTCGGAGCAAATTTGACAAAATAACGTACGAAAACTGCTTATTTTAGTCATTTTAGCCCCCCTGTCGGAAGCTCCAGCCCGTCTGTCGGAAGATTTCTGGCGCCACCTCTGCCTCAGGCCATAACATGAAGTTAAAACCACAATTGGCCGTCTCAAACCACATGTCACACGAATCTTATCAATCAGAAAATTTGGTTTGGATTACTTTTGGGAACATCGCAAGTATTATATGACATCTGATTTTGAACAGATTTTTAAAATAGAAAGTTAAAACAAAAAAGAATAGAGCCAAAAAGGGACTTTACTTGAAATAGGAAATGTCATAAGACTAAAGGCTAAAAACATAATAGGGCATGTCAAGTGTACTAAGACCACAAAGATTTTCTGGCATTTTTGTAGCAATACCATCAATGCAGTGGAATTACAAGCATTCCAAATCTTTACCAAAAATAGCTTTAATTGACTGAATCCTAAACTTTGAATGATTATTTTAATTAAAATACCCTAGAAATTGTCAATGAGCTTCTGGTTTCATTTTATCTTTATTTTGCAGAATGATCCAAGATTTACCGAGACAGTCAGTATTTTTTCATAAATTTTTCACTTATTTATGCAATAGTAATTGAAATACCTTTGTCCTGTTTTTACGTTATAGGCGTTGTCACTTTGTGTGAATCGTAGCTGTTGAATTTCCTCATGAATATCTAGGTGTAGTTTTATTCTATCATTTATTGATATAGGTATTAGAAGAGCTTTTTCTTGGCCTACTAAAGTTTCGCTTTTGTTTTTATCGCCAAAGTCTCGTGGGATAGATTATCTTAGCCAGTGAAGTTATTATTGACAAATCTTTGGAACGATTGGATTTTAACAATAAGGTTTCTTCTTTTTCATTTTCTTTCTTCCTTCTTTACTTCCTCTCGTGTTTTATTTGATTTTTATTAATTGAAAATCAAAATTAAGCATTTAATAAGCATTCTAATGCGGGATGGAAAATTGCTTGATAGTCTGTCTGCTAGGTTTCTGAAATGCAAGTCGACGAGCAGTGCCATTTAAATAAAGAACGAGAGTGCAACTCGTTGTAGCAATATTATCTTTTTTAAAATATTTCTGTAATGCAAGTTGCTCGATCTTTGAATTTTTTTGTTCCTGTTGCGAACTTTTGCTGTTTATCTATACTTTATACCGTACCGTAGGGAGTAGGAGGCGAGAGAGGTCAGACAACCCCCCCCCCCCCTAATGGCAAAAATTATCTTTGAAAAAAGGTGTTTCAAAGGGTATGGGCCTCCATTTTCCCTCGCTCAACTCACCTTTGTACCCCTGTACAAATTATTAAGAAGAAAGCTCTTTGTTTTTGTAGGAGCTGCTAAGGATTATGGATCTTCCAATCCTGTTGATCTTGGTGGTATGCCACTTTCAGATTTGTTTCTATTCTTTATCCATAATGGTTCAAATTTACGTGTAAGCATAGGCATACGGGACGGGGGGCTGGGGGCTTCAGAATGGGGGCTCTTGTAATTGATGAAACATCTTACTTTCGTCAGCACGAACAAATATCAGATTGGGCCAGCTTTGCACTGAATGGTGTCCGAAAGGAAGTCTTTGCTAAATTTTACAAAAATCAGCCTTCAGCTATTGTAAAAATTGGGCTTAAAAGCGTACGTAGAAACTTGTTGGCAAATGCTTCGGCAGTCTAAAATGAGTGGCTGTTTTCCGCTGAGCATCTATGTCCACTGCCTTAGATGTTAGTTGAATCTTGCAGAAAATGAGTCAAGGAGAATTGGACCTGGTGTTTGTAGTAGTTATTATTATTATTATTACCGTATGACGTCATGTGCCTGCGCACATGATTTGATTGTATTCTTATATTAAGCAATCTCCCAAACAGACGTGTTTATCGTGTTTATCTCTTGCTTACGAAGTATTGAGGCCAACACAAAAAGACATGTAATTTCAAGAGAACGTGAACCGTCATATAGGTAATAGGGACAAAGCGCAACGGACTGGGCTTGCCAGTGGGAGTCAGTAAAGGCAGTGGACAGGACACTTATTTTTCTTTGCAAGGATAAAGACCCCATAACCCAACTAGAAAGCAATGCTCTATTCAATTGTTTCTACAATGTAATGTATAAAGCTTTGAAAGAGATCTTACACGATTTAATGATAGTGACTATCACATTTCATGTGCTTTGGCGTGACGGAGGCATCTTGGACCCTAAGCAAAAAACTGCTACAGGACTTCTATTCACGGACAGCAAAAAGATTCATTTTAGAGCTTCAGTTGAAAAACGTTCAAAGTTTTCAAAAGTTATTTGAACTTGAGCAAAGCTTTAAAGATATGGACGTAAAAGCACCTTGGGCCATTTTCGTCGGGGGCCCTTGGTTATCAAACTAAGGCAATGTTTTCAACCACTATGTCACGACACACTAGCATGCCTTTAGGTATTGCCTAGTGTGCCTTGAACAATTTTCCAATTTCACTTAATTGGTCTAAAAATAGAAAAAAGGTTGGAAAACTCTGAATCAAGGTGCCCTAAACTGCGTTGCGCCACTGGCCGTGATAAGGGAATGCAAGTGTGATGCAAGCTTGAATGCCAACCCTTCGACAGAAATCATCAAAAAGGTTTGCTTCTTCTACAAAATAGATTATATGAGTTTCTGACCTCCTAGAAATGAAACAAGCTGTTCAATAATCACAAGAATTGGCAGATAAGCAAAAAAGTGCGTGAATTGCTGAAAATGATGCAAATCATATTCACGAAAAGATATCGATAAAATAATCGATATATTTGGTCTCTGTCGTGAAAGAGATACGCTTTTTTAATGAAAATGTGTAAAGTTTTAGGAATGGTTATTAGTTAACATTTTTTGAATGAAGTTTCATTTTAATCATTTCTTGACAAACATAAGAAGCTCACATCTGTTAGAGTATACTCCGTAAATATTTGGGCGTTATTATTTTTCGGGCAGAAAAACTTCAGCCCCCCCCCCTACCTGAACTCACCCCGTACACCTATGCCTGTAAGTATAGAAAGGAGGAAGCTAAATCCTGAAAGCAATTAAATGATAATCATAACATGGTGAAAAAGACCTACCCCAGCAATACGTCATAGGTGTATTGCATCCGCGTTTTTTTGCTAAGCCCCTGAATATTTGCCTGAAACAACGCTCAAATTCTTTCATGCTTCAGAACGATTTTAAATATTCCATTGCTGCACACTCCTATACATAAGCATCTACTTTTTGTCTGTTTACTCTGTATTCGTAATTAGTTTACCTAGTTTTAGTTATATTTCTTTCTATCTTTGTTTAATGTTGTGCGTTTTTATGTATCGGCCATGGGGTAGTCATTGTCTTTCGCTCTTCATGGTATCGTCCCCGTAGTGTAGTACAGTATTTAGGGTAGTATAGTCAATGTAAAATTGTATTGTTATTAATTTCTGTGAATAAGAAAAAAGTTATGCTTATTTACTTCAAACACCTTGCTTTCTGTGCAACATTGTTTTTTATTTCTCAAACTTTCATGAGTTATCAAGTATATTATTGAAAATAAAGTGGAACATATCGAGCATCACTCCTCCAGTATCTTCAAAATTCTCGCCAAAAAGCCAGTCTCTCAGGAAATCAGGTTTAGATAAATGCCAGATGGTGGCAACGATAAGGATAAAAAATTTCTTCAGACAGACCGTTAAGATGAGTTTTTAAAGAAGCCACAGTGGAAAAACAAGATTGAGCAAAATAATTGCAATCAAGGAAACAGCTTAGTAACAGCGTTTGGGCCTTTGAGCTCATCTGCATCTTTGATCAGACTGCCAGAATTTAGAATTTCAGAGAAATTAGGGAATTTGCTGTTCGGTATACTCAATGGAAATCTTCACTTGATGCTATGAAATTTCATGCAGTAATTTCCAAGGCTAGTTTCCTCGCACTTGGAAAGAAAAATACAAATTTGTGATACGCTAATGAGGAAATTTAGGCAGAGATCTCTTGATGCAGAAGACTTAACATAGGCCTATTTATCCATACATTATGGTTCAAATTACGGTTTGATGAGAAGCACTGGACGGTTTCAAGTTGCTACTCCAACGCTTGATATGATCATCAGGCAACTGCTGGCTCAATAATGTTGTTTTGCAGTATTTTGCCGGCTTTTTTATGTTCTACGTCGTACTAGCAAAGTATCTTGATCTTAAATAGATACCTTACACTACTTAACAGGTTTTTTGTTTATTTCTTTTTCACATTGTTGATTACATAGTACCCTATAAATTTCGACCGTTTCCAGGTAGTTTGTGTACTGTATCCTTTACTTTTTGTCAAAAACAGGTAGTTGATGTGGTTTGTTGCAACGAGGCTCTTCACCAACAGTGTGATCTGCTCAGTACTTAACTACAGGAGTTTCCCTGTACCTCATTAAATTTTCCAAGAATTGCGTTTACCTAAACTTATTCCACGGGCTCCGACGTAAATTGCACATTGGGTGGAAGGGGGGGGGGGCATTGGCAATTTATAGACTAACACAGCAAATGATTTCCCAAAAAGCTGCGAAAAATTATGGGGCCCCATATAAGCTTAAGAATAGACTATTGAGAGATATGAATACCTAAAATAGACAACTTGTTTCTCAATTTAATTTCAATTTGTTTCTTTTCAGATGTATCAGCTTGTCTGTTTTTGGCTGAAATTCAAAGGCCTCTCTTGGATAATGACATTCAGCCTCTTGTTGACATTGGTTAGCTTCTGGGTGGTCAATTTTGCAGGACTTGAACAGTTCGCGTGGAGGTATCTTCTTAAATTTCTGTTCTGATTAAAGAATTCAAAATCTCCTTTATTCTGTTGAGACAGGATCAAAAATATTGTTTCTTAAGTGTGGTCAAAGGCAGTTAGGCCACAATGGCAATGAAACTCTAAACGGCTATAATACCAAATTCAGCGGTTTACTAAAGTTAATGTAAACAGCCTTTTAAGTACACAGGGCTCTTTTCTGATTTTCTCTTCTACTGGAACCCAACTCTTCTACTTCTCTATTTTATTGCCTGTTGGATCTTTGAAATTCGATGCCATTTCCGAAGAAAATTTATATTAGAAGATAAAAGAACTAGCTTAATCAAAAGTAAGCAAAATCAGATAATTGATATCAACTGGCAGAACTGAATATTAACTAATAACACGAAGTAAGAATGTAAACCAAACTGAGCATACAGTATCTCTAAATAGTATATAAAGGAGTTGGTCTATGCTGGTTGCATAATTTGCTGCAGTATGGGATTGAAGATTTTTTATTTGTCTGTCAAAGATTTCTACATTGTTGGTTATTCCACACCTGACTGCATCTTTAAGAAAATGCATCTTTGTTTAGGGATAGACTTTCCTAAAGTCAATTTTTTGTTAATTTCGTAAGGCATTCTTCCTACTGCGAGGGCATATCTAAGCTGCGGAGAAGACAATAAAAGGCGAAGGAAAGTCGTTCCTACTTGTGAAAATCAATAGGAAATTGACAGACAAGGGTATTAAGCCATCTTTCAATCATAAATTGACCAATCAATGATTGTGATTACATACACACGCACATTGATTGGCTAATATTGATTGAAAGAGGGCCTACGCCACTTCTAAATCTGTCGATGCCTTTAAACTGCAGCTTTATCATTCCCACAAGAAAGGTTATTAAGTTGCCTTGCTATCTATTTCTGTTTCCCAGCTCAAGTATGCCTCAAAGAAAAAGGCGATTCAACTCACATATGTGCGGAGTAAACCCAAGCAAATTTATATGTGTGCAATTTGAACCTAAGAATATCTCAACTAAACCCAAAAACCTCGAATATGTCTCAAGCAAACTAAAGTACCCCAAGTGAACCATTCTAAACATGTATATACTAAGTAAACCTTAGTAAACTAAATCATATTCAAGTAAACCCATGTAAACTCGAACATATTCCAATTTTACCCATTTAAACTCACGCATATCTCCAGTTTGCCTATTTAAATCCAAGATATCCCAAGTTAACCCAAACAAATTCGAATCGCTATTTCCCCACTTTACCAAGATATTTTTATTGATTATTTGCTCCTTATATTGCCAGTTACTACAGCAAAAGAATGAAAGGCCTCCAGCTGCAAGTGTCCACTATATCGTTATCGGGCACTGTTGTTTTCATGGTAATCTTCTACTCAAGGAAGAAGTTGCCGTTTAAATTCAAGGTTAGTTTGGATTAAAATGTTTAGTGAAACAAATATGACAAAGGAAAGAGTAAATTATTTGAGATTCTTTGGTTTTTAAAGTAATACGTAGATGGTGATAATCATATCTTTCATACAATCCTGCACACAGATGAAAATATTTGACTGTAGCAGATGTACAGCGTTTAGAGGGGTTTAGTTTGGCCTCGCTATCCAATTCTATTCCTTTAGAATAATGCGCTGGTTATCAGGCTTAGTTTGGATCTTGCCAAAAGGATATTGTATCATTGAGATGGAACTGCCTGGGATGGGGGAGGGGGAGCCTGAAATGCAGTTAATGTTGCCTAATTAGTTGGGCTGCAGCCCTCATGATCCTACGCATGCGTGTAGACAAACGCTTCAATGCATGCCGGGTAGGCGGTTACAATCCTATCTCTATCCCGCCCCTTATTAATGGTTTAGGGGTATTTATTTATGTTCTGGGTTTCCAATTTTGAAATTGGATACGATAACAAGGTCAATATCTCAGTTCCATTTCTGAGCGATTTAAAGTCAATGTTTATCAATTCATCGTCAGAGGTAAACCAAAAATAACTAGTCATTATTTCAGAGCAGTGGCAGCCTTTGTTAGCAGCCCCCCTCTATGATTATATCATAATTTCAGTTCTCTGGTTCTAGTTTTACTAAACCTCACCTTATCAACTTCAAGTCTGATTGAGCGAGAGTCATTGCTAGTCTTCACTTCCCTGTAAATGATGAAACTTTACCGGCGCACTGTCCCTGCCATGTGATTTATTTATTTTATATTGAGTCTAATCGTATTCAATATTGAGTCCAATCAGTGGCTCAAAATACCAGTGACCAAAAACGAAATATCGAGATTGGTTCCTTATTTATGTCATTCTAGTTGTTGAAAATTTACAAAAGCCTTTAAAATGTAATTTTAATTCAGTTAATAGCCCAACTTCGAGGTTACTTTACTAAACATATGGTAGCTGTTAATGGTTCCATGTTTATTTGTTTTTACCGAAGTGATTTTTTGTTACGAGCCAGTGGTAAAAATTTCGGAAGGTTTGAATTAGGGGGGCTTGTAACTGCTGTCCAGTTCGGCTTGACTCAGATTATTTACTTTTAAAATCAGGTATTTTTAAATAGGAATTACAAAGAAAAGACCACTCATACATAAACGTTAACTGCGCTTTCCGTATAAAAATTTCCACCACTGTTACGAGCACTCTTGCTAGAGCAGAAATGAACTCGTGTCCTTTTTCTGTCCTTACTGCAGTCCAGTTTACGTATCCAACCAAACTCGAAATTCCACACGTGTTGGAACTTCTTTGCCATATACCTGGTGATGTTTATGTCAATGATTGTATGGTTCATAAAGATGTATGCCTCTTGGGCATTGTTTACATCAAGAGAAGAGATTCTTCAATTATGCAGCACAACGACCGAGGTTGGTAAATTTTATTTCAAGGCGTTGTAATTGACAGTTTGTTTTGAGTGCTGTGTCGAGCCAAGTTATATCTAGCTTGTTCCGCACCGCACGCCCTTATATTTCCATTTTGAAATCGATTCGAAACAACAAAACTCAATGGAACTGTTTGGAGCACGGCTTAGTTCGACTTAAAAGGACAAAATTGTGCCACTCCATGTAAAACTTTACTAATACATGCGTATCTCTGGGTAAAACCGACAAGAAAATGGGAAAATTCAATCGCAGTAAATTAAATAAAAAGACACTGTCGTCATCCATTTTTTATACTAGACTGGGGTCTGCAGTTGTTGTGTTACGTTTGCGTTAGTTAGGTTCTGCAAAGAACGACGCGAGTTCTACCACGGCCGTATTAAACCAAGATGTACCCCATGTTGTACCATATCGAACTTATTTTCTTCCCGTCACGGTTAAACGCATGAAACGGGCCTACACCTATCATCATTGAACAGTTTTATTCTTTGGCGGGCTAATACTCAATTTTACCCAGCAAAATTCTCCTACATCTCAAAACGTTGCAATTACGCCCTTCTGCACAGATTATTGTTGCAGTGCACAAAATTTCTCGTTAATGTTAAACTTTTTTTGTTTCTTTTAAGGTTGAGTGTTACCCTTGTCATAATTTCACCGCATCGGCATTGCGCCACTGTGCACAGCAAAAAAGGCATCATATTTTCACGTGCTCCCAGAACTTCCCGGACTCCGCTGACCAGGTGTGCTTTTTCTTGTTCCCGTTCTCTATCCTTATATTGATATTCACTCTAGTGAAGTCCTATATACTGGGGCGATATTTTACCCCCATTTATTTACAATTTTTAATGTTGAAATCATTTTTTATTGATCTTCTGTCATTCCTGTCTTTCGTCGCTCCTGCATACAGCTTAACATTTCAGTTCTGCAAATTATCACCCTATGTATTATTTTCTCTATTCCTTCTTTCCATGTATTCGTGTTATACACATTCCAGTTCCGTGTTTCCTGGTTTCATAGATCCCTACACTTGATGTCCATCTTCCCTTTTGCTTTGTATATCTTAAACTCCTTTTATTTACTATCTGTTTTTGAAAGGAGACATTTCAATAGGGGACTTCATAATTTTTTCGATATTAAGATCTAATTACAGTATGTAAGCGAATCACAAATATTTAACCATTTAGACTGAACACTATCTGTTAAATTAACTCTCAAAATTCAATTTGAAAGCCTAGAAAACACCCATTTCTCAAGCTCCACCTCAAAAATGTACTTTGCAGCAAATTTTTTGAATCTATCAAAATGTCCTTTCGTCTGAACAGCTTCCCAGGATAAATGGACATTTTCCCGGAACAGCCACTACTTCTATCGATGGGCAAATAATTGATATGAAACTCTTTCCTGTAACAAGTCATTGCATTCCATACTTCTTTGGATGCAGCTTTCAAGATATAATTACGTTCATTTTCTTTGACATCTAAATGCTGGGGTTTAAAAAACTGCATCTATATTCTTTTGCTGCTGTTTTTTAAGTTGACATTATAAATGTTTTTACTAACAAGTCTTTCCTCCTCACTTGTAGGGTTCTTTCTGTGTCTTCAATTTTAATATGAGTGTCTACGGATTCTTACTGAGTAAGTTTGCGCATATTATAATATTAGTTTTAATTTGTTTCTTAGGTACAGTTTTTTCCCAAATCTAAGGTACAATGCTTGCCAAACGTACACGGAACACCAAAGCATTTTTTGTCAGTTCTATATCTATTATCAATTCACCCCTTCCCCAAAGTCAATGTCAGAATTTCTTAAATGCTGGTTCCTTTTCAATAGTGCATTGCATAATCCAGAGAATAATCCATTAAAATGCGAACCACAAAAGTGCTGTTGTTGGAGTTCCCAGACTTTTGGCAGGCATTTTAGCAAAGTAAGCAGCCCTAGGCACCGAATTTTAGTTTTTTCCTAAAGTTGTCTGAAAATATGAAATGGGAATATTATGGAAAAGGGTTTCATATCATTAGCAAGGTGTTCACTGTGCATTTCAAACTCAACAATTGAGAAATAAACGCGTCAAAAAGATCATGATATGCCCTAAATCATGACCTCTAAAATCACCCTTTTTGAATTGTCGTTTTTAAGTCGTGGACATTGTTCCCTGAAAGTTTATTCTGTTTCAAAAAGCTGATTGGGATGTCTGAATCCTTTCCCATTAAGAAATTTTTAAGGGGGCTTGAGCCCCCATATAGTCGAGGCCCATCTAAGAAACTGCATTGTGCTACCAAGATTTCCTGAAAAACTGCTTCCCTGGCCCTTCTAAACCCGATATCGAAGAAAAACTGAATCATCAAACAGAGTCATCGATTGCGAACGTTAGACAACAGGTAGACTGTTGAAAATTTAACATCCAAATGTAAATGGAACATTATCAACTTTTTTGTAAGAATTGCACTGTGCTCGCATGAAATATCTTATGCAAAGTATATTTGCAAAGTTTCTCATCAAATCAATGTCGTGGTCTTTAAAGCGCTGGTAAAGCATTCTTCTGTCTACACCTCCCCGTTGGACTTGGCCTTAATTTTAGTTCATGCTAGTTAGCATACCTTAGTCCCTTCAAATTTCGCCTGCCTTTAATTTTCGCCCCGGAGGGGGCGAGAATTAAAGGGGGCGAATTATGGAAATATTTGATAGGGCGAAAATTAGAGGTAGCGAAAATTAAAAGGTGGTTAAAATATCTATTTTCTATAATAGAATCTTAGTTTTTAGGCCCTTCAAGAAAACTTCAAGTTACCATCTTTGTGCGCGTCAAATTTTCATCCTGCGTTGATTGCTTTCATTGTTACAGTCCTTATTTAGTGACTTTATGGAAAAATATCCATACTTAAGGTCATAAAAAAGATTTCTTAATCCTTAAAATTTTGACAAAGATAATAAACTAATGTCTTTTTAAGGGGCCATACTGTAGTTCAAAATAAAATCCATTAATCTTCGATAACGATAATATTGTCCTTTCCAATGTCTGAAGGGTGATTTTGTTCTTCCATTTCCAAAGTGTTCTCCTCCTCAGGGCCATACTCGTCCAAATCATCAGCGGCCAATCTCTCCTCGGCTTCAGTTTGGTCAGAAGATACTATCATCTTCTCTGGCTCAATATAGTAGTCTTGCAGATATTCTTTCATTTGATTGAAGACATAACTTGGCGTCTTATTCTTATTAACGATTAGTACAATCGGTATTTCGAGTCCACCTTTAGGAATTGGCGATCTTCTATACTTGTTGTCTCGTACACGACCTTCTAAAGCACCTCCATAATTCAAGAAAAAAGGGCAAAAGCGATTTTTCAGCAAAAAGTTTCCAAGCAAAAAAAAAAATTTTCCGAGGCCCGAGTGTAGTTCCATGCCGTATGAGCGTTCATTGCTTGGAAACTGATTAGGTCAAAGCTTTAAAATTTAAAGGGTTTGAGGGCGAAAATAAAAGGGAGCGAACTTGTGCACAAAAGGGGGGCGAAAATTAAAGGGAGCCAAAATTGAAGGTAGGCTGAATTTGAAGGGACTTAGGTAGCAAAAATGTTTTGAGAACGACTGCAGAAATATGATTACTAGCAATGCTTTTTGTTATGGCATTTCAGCGACCATATAAGGCCTTTCTGAGACCCTTTCATTCTTGGAATCTCCAACTAAAAAGCCAGACAAGAATGGGATATTTGACCTAAGAAACACAAAAGAAAGTCACCGCTCAAACCACCGACTCGGAAAATTCGCTGCACTTGCCTCACTGTTTTGAAAGCTCAATTCCCGCCACTTAGGCCTTTTTTTGTAAACACATTATGAAGTACGTCTTTTTTATCTTATATCAATAATTTTTCTTGTAGCTTTCGCGTATATTGGCGGGATCTGCGTTTTCACGAGCACATTCATTCGCATAGCTGGGCACTATACTGTACGAGGTATGGTTTTTGTATACGAGACTGTTCTAAGATTGCATTATCGCTCTAGTGACTTAATATCGAGGCAGCGAGAAAGTATGCGCAGGCGGCGGCATAACAACCAAAGGCTAAGATCACGTGACGGAAACGAAAACCTTGGAGTTGAACCAGTTGAAGAGTACAGCTCTGATAGTGGAGACGATGGGAATGGTTTGATCAATTCATTGATTCTTGAGCTTCCATAGAAAAGTATGTGCATATGAATCGGAAGATTTTGTTGTATGTCTAAGTTAAGATATCAAATTAGTTCCAACTTCTAGTTGAGGCCTTTCAATTATTTTGGCGTTTCAGTAATGTAGGATTGTACAAAGAAAACGGAGGGATTGCATTATTAACAGCATTGTAAGAAGGAAAGGTAAACCGGAAAATTTATGAATTCACGTGCCTCTGTTCCCTTGAAACATGTGACCGGAACAGGTAGCCGTCAAGTTCGCCGGAACATGGAGAGATCACAATGGAGAGATAAACGCCAGTAGCTTGTTATGCGGAGAGATCTATTACAGTGTACATTTTTATGGCTTACGTAGTTTAAAATAATACCGTAATATTCAATGGCAATGACATCAAGAAATCTGCGGTCCATTTTAAAGATGTAGCAATGCAAAATGTAACGATGAAGCATATAACGAAAAAGACATTTTTCAAGAATAAATTTGGACACGTTGTTGCCTCGTATCGAGGACTTTTCCTTTTCACTTTTTAATACTAATTTTTTTAAATTTTTTTTGACAGTGGACCCTTTTCCGAAGAAATTTTTCCTTCTAGAGAAATTATTGTAGGCTGCCTACTTTGATATATTTCATCGTGTTCTTAATATCAAAGACAATTGACAGATATAAAGTGGCTTAAATTCATCTGTCAATCATTATTAGCCAATCAATAAGCGTGTGAGTGTAGCACTAACTCTGATTAGTCAATTTTTAAGTGAAAGACGGCTAAAAGGCTTTAAGGCTAAAAGGCATCAGTCAACCGCTAAAGGCTTTGCAGCGCATTTATGATCGAGAAAACATTGCGAGTCAGCCGATTGAATACGGTCCAACCAATGGGAAATTTAAATGGCCAGCGAAATGCGTCAGTGCCTTTAAGTCCCTTTAGTATCTGTTGATTGCTTTCAAAGGCAGATTTTAAGCTATTAGATATTTTTAGTCGCTGATTGCAGCATGAAGAGTTGATAACACCCAGTTTTTGTGACAGAGCCCAAGAGAACATTGCAGTTGCACTGTCAATGACTGTGAAGAATACCACGCCCAAACCACGCCCTTTTTAGTTTTTTCTGAGAACCATTTTTTAAAGCAATTTCAGAGCTAGATGTTGTCAAGGCCTTTTGAGCATTTTCCAATGGAAATTTCCTTTGCTTGATTTTGTTTTCCAATCACGTCTGACACCTTTAATGTTTTCAAGCTTTGTATAGATTTGTATAGATCTTTATCAAGTTGTTTATATTATCGAATAAGTTATAGAATATTTTTTGGAATACTTTTGTACTAGTATGAAATTTCGTTTGTAATATATGATTGATTGCTGTAGAAATTTCATTATTTCAATATATTTCGATATTTCTACTGGGTTTTTTACAATCTGAGGGAATGGGAACATTTTCTTTGTTTCTAAAAACTTTGTTTCTTTGATTCTAGTGACAAAATTTTGATCTCCATTTACATTTCAATTTATATGAAGCGATTGTAAGCATTGAAAAGTGGCATTTAATAAACTGGGTAATCATATTCAACAAGTTTAGTAGCAATTGCTTGATTAAAGTGACACTGTGCTCTACCGTTCTCTCTGCAGACTAGGGAGTCAACAGCGGCAAGGAATCCCCGTTTTTCTCAACCTCCCTACCTCCTACTTCACCTTTGATTTCCTGTGATCTCCTGCTATCTTCCACGAGAGCAAGGGTGCCTTAGAGCAATTCTTGGATTGTAGTCAAGAATATTCCCTAAAATGTCTTTTGTTCAAGTTAAACTCCATCTTTTTGGGCTGTACGGAGTCTGTAGGCTTTTCAGAGGTTTTGGCAACCATTAACAACTTGCTTGATATGGAGCAAGCCTTGTTGGTTGTTTTAGAAGACCTGTTGTTTTGTTTGTTGAACCTTTGGGGGAAAGGGGATTCTTTGTTTGTAACTCAAAGCAATAGGGGTTAATTTCTCTTTGTTATTTTTAATTGAAGTTTATTGTTTGACGTTTAGGTGAATCAACAATAACAATTTTTACTTTGTTTAATTTATCAATGAAAATTATGCTTAGAGTTAGGAAAGTAATTAAAAGATAATTGTCAAATAATTAAGTGTTGACAATTTTTGTTTAAGATATAGTCATGTTCATGAACATGGTAAAAACCAAGAGCAAGGTGACTCTTTGTACGGTTTTAAGCACATTTTCTTGATTATTGTGGGGCTAAAGCCCCCTCAGCCCCCAATACGCGGTCCCTGCGAGATTTTCGCGGAGTGACATCCTCCTCGATTAATGCATATAGTGATGGCAAGATGAAATAAGATAATTAGTTAACATATCCTGGTGATGGTTAAAACTCAACTTTACTGGATCTGTCCGATTTCTTGTACTAAGTTTGTTTGTGGTTCAACGCGTGTGAAGTACTTCCAAAATTGATTTGATAAACGAAACCGATATGTATGACTGTTCAAACTACGCAAAACCGAAATGTGTTTTTCTTTATCAACCTATATTTCCCAATCCCTTTCGTTTTTTCATGTCCGCTATACAAGAAAAGGTGTGAAAGTCTTTTTGATTTTCATCGTTTCTTGTCGACGATGTTATGTCACCGTACGCTTGTGAAAAGTTGCATTACGGAGAATGAATGGGCTGTACGCATGGATCAATAAACGTTTGACGCACCGATTTCGCGATACTTCTCAAAATTAAGCAATTATTGTATATTTTCCTCTGCGACATTTTTCTCTTTGTACGTTTGACTCGTTGACCGAACATCCCAAGGGAGGTGCAGGGCGTGGGAATGTTGGGTTACAGCATTCGATTCTCATTGATCAATGATTTTTCTATTGTTATAGTGATTACTGATCGTGATTTAGAGCAGTTGAATCTTTAGAATTCGAAGGATTGGTCGCTTTTATTTGATAATGGGGCGATCACGGGCTGAAAGATCTTGGTTAAGATATACTGCTATATAATACAAATCAAAGCCCCCCCCCCCTCCCTTGAAAAAAATCCTAGTCCGAGACTGTAGCGCTTTATTTGTGTGGGGACTGTATTTTAACCTTTTTAAAGTCATATCTTATTTCCGCAAATTGTTGTTGCCCCTGCATTTCCACGTCCATTATTTTCTGGTTTCGCCTTGTAATCCGCGCTGAAATTCAGAACGGTTAAACGGTTTTGGACGCATGACGCACGGCGTTTCCGCGAACAGTCATGAGAAATATATATTTATCCGCGAGTTCCAATGAACCATTCTCGGTGCGAGAGATTCTGTATGGCCTTAGATATAGACCTAACCCTTACCCTATTCCTAATCTTCAAGCCTTATCATCAAGGAGCTGTTTCCCAACCTCTTTCGCTTTTGCATGTCCGCCATTAAAGGATATGAGAGAAAGTCTTGTTAAGTCTTATCGTTTCACGTCGACAGTGTTATGCCGCCGTACGCTTGGCAGAGTTGCATTGCAGAGAATGAATGGGTTGTACGCCTGAGTCAATGAATGTTTGACGCACCGATTTTGCGACATTTCTATAAGATATGCAACTACTGTATATTTTCTTCTGCCACCTTTTCTCTTTGTACGTTTGACTCGTTGACCGAAAATCCTAAGGGGGTTCAGAGCGTGGGAATTTTGGCTGACATCACTCGATTCGCAATGGTAAATGATTTTGAATGATAGAGGCGATTACTGATCATGATTGCTATTTAGTGCTGTTTTATCTTTAAATTTTTAAGGATTCAAAAATTTTGTGATGGGATTTTTTATTAAAAGTGTGTGGGAAAGACAAGGGTGAACAGATTCTGATGAAAAAGTTTCGCTATACTTTTATGAGAACAATTTAATAAGAACACGAGCCTCAAAATATTTTCACACAAATTTTTTCCACGCAAATCATTTCTTGCGGAACACGTTTTTTCACGCGAGGATTTCCTGTTAAATTCTGTTCTCGCAATTTTTTTTGTGATTGTATTTTCCCGCAAATTATTTCTTGATTTTTCTTTTTCATCCGCGTGAAATTCAGAGTGGTTTAACCCTTTTAACTTCGGACATTTTAGGCGTACGAGGAATAGATATCAGCCAATGTTTAAATCTATCGTTCTCCACACAAAGTATAATTTGCTGTCTGGCCCCACACACGTAATGATCCCTGATCTGTTATTTATATGCGATTGATCTGTCATCGATTGGGATTCATATATGATAGATCTGTGATTGATATGAGATCTGTTTATTGGTCTGTGATTGATATGTGATTGATGTGTGATTGATATTTGATTGATTTGAGATTCATCTCTTTATTGGTCTGTGATTGATATGTGGTTGATTTGTGGTTGATATGAGATTTATCTGTTTATTGGCCTGTGATTGACATGTAATTGATTTGTGATTGATATGAGATTTATCTGTTTATTGGTCTGTGATTGACATGTGATTGATTTGTGGTTGATATGAGATTTATCTGTTTATTGGTCTGTGATTGACATGTGATTGATTTGTGATTGATATGGGATTTGTCTGTTTAATGGTCTTTGATTGATATGTGCTGGATTTGTGATTGGCATGAGATTTATTGGTTTCTTGGTCTGTGATTAATTTTTGATTGCTGTTACGCAATATGATAGATGATTTAGACCCTGCTGATTCATTTTGATTTGATATACGGTTGTTGGTGAAAATATCAAGTTATAAATAATCTTTGCCTGCCTAGCATGAAGTGCTGTGAACAAAAATACTTTAGTAAGTCAGGTGTAAAATTTGGAACCTGTGTTTATCACCCAAACAGCATTTTTCGTACTTTTTGAAGCTTTTGAACAGGGTCAATATGACTTATCACAGGTTGTTTGTTAACAAGCCACGGGTTTTCAGAACTTGATTATAAGCGAAATCATAATAGGTAGGTGACTCTTAACTGAGAATTTTCTCGTTTTCTAATGCTGAAGCTTTCTTAAGGCGTAATTTTGCTAAACAGAGTTAGACAAGTTTGAAAAAAGTTCTAAAATGTTTGCATCACTTAATTAGTACATTGATAGGGCTGTTTTTCTCGAGATATTGGAAGATGACTTTTGTTAATGTTAAACATAAGAAGGTTTGTTGACATTTTACCATTTAAGTTGAGGCTGGGTTTAACTATTCTTCAATTCCTATTTATTCACACTTCCTTGTTATAAAATTTCAACTTTTTCTGGATGTATAGTTACTTATGTCGACATATGTGGTTAAGTAACATCGAGGCAAAGTTGCGTAGTTAGCAATTTCAAAGTGGGATTGCTACCATGTAAATTGATCTAGGAAATATAGAATCTATAAGGAGAGCGACCCCCCTTTAGAAATATTCCTAGTCATGCCCTAAAGAATTGCCTAGCCCCCCTTTTCTGTACAATTGATTGACAGAGTGCAATAAAACGAAAAATTACGAACAAGAAACAAAGTTGGATTTATTTTTTTAGTGAATATTGCCATCACGTTGTTTAATCAAGGGCATCAAAAAAACAAAATAATCTCTAATTGCCTTTATTATTTAACTTTTTAATTCCTTTTTTGCAAATTGTCTGACGCTTGTTATCAACTGAAACATAAAGTCACTTCAATGCAAAACTCTATTTTGATTTTGAAATAGGCAAACCTAAAATCTTTAAATTCCCAATGACGCCAAACATTCGTGACTTGTGACAGGTTTTTACAAATTTATGGTTTTGCTTGTAACTTGTGATCATAGACCGCAGCATAAAATAATCAAGACAATCTTTGCCTATAGCTGTCGCATTTTGTATATCCGAATCCATAATTGAATTTCCTCAGGTTGTCGCTTATTGGAAACAAAGATTTGTTGTTATTTCGTTTATTTTCAAAAAATCGAAGATTCAACGAATCTCTTTGTACAGAATTTCGTGTTGCGATGATAGGACCGCAAACCACTCACGCATGTAACTTGAATTAACCAAAACCGAAAACAATCGGGCCAGTAGCCTTATCGTTTACCGAAACAAACTCGTTATATGCGAGTAATTACATCGTGAAGCGATATTTGACGCCAAAATATTTCGTACGAATATGCGATTGCTTATCGGAAAGCCACCCGTTCGTTTTGGACTATAGAGAAATCAAAGAGATATAAACTGTGGCGGTGCGCTTATTGCTGTTGAATACACGAGTTCATTAATCTAGAGAAACTATTTAAAGACGATTTTTAATAGCATCAAAGTAACGACCAAACTTATGGATTCCGTCGACACATCTTCGCGAGGCGAAGACGCATAGAAAGCGGAGAGGTACATTGGCCGTTCGCAAGCGTCACGTATCACGTTTTGGACAATGTTGAAACAATCTTCAGGAAAGAACGGAAAAGTGCCGCCGCGTTGCATTGTACTGCGATCCCAAGCGTTGAATAGCCATTTTGTAGCCATGTATTAGGCAATAGCGATCTACCTGACACTCCGAGGCCTCAAGAGATTCTTCTTAATTTCTATACAGGAAAGCTGCTACGTCTTGAAAATATACCAACCGAACGGATGACGCTAACAGCTGCATGTTAGAGCGGAAGTTAGCTAGTATAGAAACCAGCCATAATTGAAGAGAATAATTAATACTTTTCACGCCTCTGAACAAACGACGATTTGTGTCACAACAAGTGGCGGTATTTCGTTCTTTGTTATCTTGGATTATATAAATAGGTCTACTTGGAGAGAAGGAAAAAGGTACCATATAGAGAGCTTGAGTGGGTGTCGCAAAATACTGCTAAACAACTTCGTACTTTCTGTTCAAAGTATATATTAAAGTGCCGTCTGGAACAGTTAGTAGTTCACTCTCTATTTCAAAGGTCCTAAGTGTTAAGATATACTAAAGATCTATTTTCGATTTAGAGAATTCTAGGCTAACTTCAAACTCGTATAAATGGGTACCGAGGAAAAGAAAGCAATGCACGACAACATGCATAACGGCAATGGACGATCGCCCAAGTGCACAAGATGTCGCAATCATGGAATGGTTAGTGACTTGAAGGGTCACAAGCACAGATGTCCGTGGCGAGAATGTCAATGCAACGAATGCCTTATCGTTACCGAGAAACAAAGGGTAACTGCAGCAAGGATAGCATTGTATCGGCACCAGACTCTTCATAGCGGAAATACGGACACTGATGCAAAATTAGGTAAGAACCTTGGTATTATCTTCTTCTTTTAGGCAGTCAACAGTCTTGATGTGTTCTGAGTTTCAGATATACTTACTTTTGCTTTGAATACTTGAAAAATCAGGATTTATTCGCTCAATCTTGAGAGAGTATGACCCTTTTAGATTATGTGATTTCGCCCAATATGGCCTGGTCACTAATGGATCCTTGCTTTTATCTAATGTCTTAAGTATAATATAATGATTTCGTCGCTAGAAATCTTTACTAGAATTCTGCATCTTCAATATCTATTCTTGGTAAATCACAGCTTATAATTTATTTACTCGGTAAATAATTCAATGCTAGATACATGCTGGAGCATGTTTCCTCCTAGGCTGTTTCTCAAAAAATTAGATCGCTAAAAGCAACAATCATATGTCAAAATTTCTGAAAAGAAAAACAAGAAAAAATTGTAGCATATTGATTTCATCTTTTTATAGTTTGAAGAACTCAATATACTCTTTTTGAAAACTGACAGCGCTTTTGATACGGCCTTAAGCTGCAATCATAGAGAGTTGAAAATCTTAAATTCCATTTTTGAAAGTTCTGTTCGGGGAAGTTCAGTTCAATAGACTGTTTCGCTTCGACATTCCTACAGTGCCGTCTGAGAACGTAACTTTTGTCAGAATGAGTCGTTTTAGAACTAAATAAATTCTAAAATGCATAGCAGTTTGATATCATTTTTATTTAGAAAATTATCTTCCAATTGGTACAGTATTTGCTTGGAAATCCGTTTCCATTTCCTCTTTTACGTGTTTTCATGTTTTCATGTAGATAACCTTTTGGCTAGTCCTTTTCAACTTGCAAATAAGTTTATCTCTAAGGTGTAAGATCAACGACTAAAATGGCCGTTTTTAACTATCATATGTTTATCGGCTACGTTTTATTAAGCACTAGTTAAATTTTCATGCTTTTCAGCCAACCATTTTTGGGAATTTGTAAAAATAACTCTACGCACTGCATTGTTTACCACTGAGCGAGAAGAAAGAAGTAGATCTCAATAATTATAAAAAAATACTAAAGAACTATCATAGAATGTGACAGTTATTGGATAAATTCTATAATCATGCTAAGCTAATACCTCAGATAAGAAAAATATCTTGATTAAAGGAAAACTTGATTGAAATTTGAACAGGAAATCAAGTAATAAAAATTTCGCCAAGAAGGGCAGGTGGAGGAATTCTAAAAAGTTAACTTCGCTATACCATTGGTTAAATGCCAATCTTCGTAAAAAGCTCATAATTTGATAGCAGGTTCCCGTATTGGAAACAACTTGCTACAGCATTGTTCGATCAGACCTGCAAATATTTCACAGAAATGTGCAAGAAAATGCGTTCTGTGTTTTAAAAATTTGTTTAGATATGTTTGTTCATCATTTTGGAATTTCAAGTAATTAACATAGTTTTTCGTTAATTAAATTCAGAAAGATTTTAATAAAGACGGCATTGAGCGAACTGGAAAAGGCGTAGGCAGCGATATTTTTGTTGTAGAATATTCAAAGAATATTTTGATGAGAAATACAGCTATTCAACTGCCAACGGCTCCCTAAAATTCTCGCCACCTACATGTTTTATCTTTGCATGAGAGAGGGAGTTCTATTGTGAGTTATGAATAGAAACAGTGAAGGAAGAACATAGAAACTGAATTGGCAAAACGAAAGATTTACTTCTTTGAAGATTTAAATTATCGATTCATCAAGTGGATACAATTGTCCGTGTATAAATCTTCAAGAAGTGCGGTAGATTTGTGCTCCAAGGCCCTATAATTCCGCCTCAATATCGATCTACTTTTCGTGGCTGTTCGCCAGCAATTTATGCTTCGGTTTTTCTTTCATTCGGTTGTTTGGTTTTTCATAATTTTCAGAGGCGAAAAAACAAATTCATAGACTTGCAATGAATAGCAGAAAATTTCTTTCCCTATTATTCCTTTTCCCTTCTATCTTCTCATGAAACTCGATAAAATGTGGCTAGCTTTGCGGCTTTTAATAAATTTAATTGTCAATACGGTGAAGTTCAAAATGCACTGAAAGCGGTCAAAAGACAACATCTTAAGGTAGATTAAGCATATACACTTAAAAAAACTCCTCTTAGCAACCCCTTATCGATTCGATTTCTCTTATTTCATTAAATTTCTCCTACTATCTTATAGTCCATTGAGCCCACAATTTACGAAGAGACACTAAAAATGTATGCAGTGGCGGTTTTAAGGGGAGTTCAAGGGGGCCATGGCCCCAGCACCCGCGCTTATGGTAGCCAAAAGGGGCCCCACACCTATGATAAAATATAGAAATTGTAAAGAACAAGGGCCCCGCAGATGTTTTTGGCCCCGGGCTCCGCAGTCCCTAAAACCGCTGCTGAATGTATGAACCCTTAAAGGAGAAAATTGACCAGCAGATTCCCAATGATGTCAGGCTATGATGCGCCACTTTAAGCAGCCCTGGCTATACAGGTGGTTGGGTGTTCAGTCATTAAAAAGTGTTAATTTAGATCAGTAAGATCAGAGAGGAGAAATTTCTGCTTCATGGAAACTATTATATTTTTCACACCTGGGTCCCCGCAAGGTCTTTTGTTTTGCAGATGCTCTAGATAATTGGTACAATTCCATACATTTGGCTGAAAATGAGCAATTCTAGAATTTGCCACCTCAACTTTCTATGCAATTATAAACTTCATACGCATTCAAAGCAATGTGTTTTAGGATTCCTGCTTTCTTCCAAATTATGAAACGTGGTTAGGGTGCATCCTTTTATTGTCAAACGAGGGCCATTTTGCAGCTTTTCAGAACCAAAGGATGGTTTGTTGCAGTTCAAAGTCACTTTGTATTGCCTGGCAACCGTGTATTAGTATTAAGGGTTCAGTAATGTCTTTGCCGACAAAAATGGCCTTTTCTCACTCTTCTAGGATGTGGCCATAATAAACGTCTTAATATGATGCTTTCATGCGTCTCTATTTCAATATTCACCTTTTGTAAAATTCAATTTCTAGTATTTTTCATGCCATACT
The DNA here is from genome assembly GCF_013076305.1 of Rhopilema esculentum. The sequence continues at coordinate 3,975,591 of NW_027019597.1, forward strand.
TTAAAACTTCAGCTGCTAAAGAGCCGGAGTTCTTATTTAGCTTTTTATCACCGTAAAACTTTCCTTGAAAAACTGACCGAATGTTGGTGGTAGGATTTAGAGCAATAATTTAATGTTTAAAAATTAGAGAATGAGAATGAAATATGTATAGAGAATGAAAGAAGAAGTAATATATTTAATCTCTCTCATAGGTTGTGACGTCAAAGTCGAACTGAACGATTCTAACGCATTTACTCCGTTGAAGAAAAGGAAGCAACCTTCAAAAGACTCCCGCGCATCTTCGCCCACAGTACATTACGACGAATCCCGCAGCCCTTCATCTGTGACGTCATCAGAGGCAAACCTCATCGCTTATACTGGGTATCCAGCGAAGCCAAACCACGTGGAGATGCTTCAGTATATATTTCCGTTCCATACACAGAAGACCTTGAAAATGACTCTTGAGGAAAGCAACGACAATATTCTGCAGGCTGTTTTGAGGATTTCGCAGGATCTACTATCTTTTCGGGTACCTTTCAGTGAAGGCGATAGTTTCGGAAGAGTGCGAAACATTGCGATGCTGTTTTCGTCAAGCGTCGAACAATCTTCAGCCGGCCGACCCGATTGTTGTACCAGTCCGTACTGTCCGAAGCAAATGGCGTACGACTGGGCTCAACGACGAGCGAGGACGACAAGAATGAGTTACCAAATGCCAGAAATGATCGAATCAAAGAGTTTTGAAACCAGTTATCCCTCGATGAACACTTCACCAGTATATTCGCCCGAAAAACGCGCCCGCTATGAGACCGAATACCCTCCTAGGATGAGTGTTGCAAACGACTTCTAAATGAGGATAAATAAGACATTGCAACCATTGTATGATATTAAATTGGTTGCAGTTGGATCTTGACAGTCTTTGAACAAGTTCTGGTAAAAGAAATATAATTATGCATTCATGGGGTTCATTGTGGTCGAAAGAATTGCAGCATGACAATGGGAAATTTTTGACGAATAAATAGAAGACTAAAATCACGCAAATTATGACTTAACTTGAAATGACTTTCAAACTTTATTGCGTTATGAGGTTGAGATATAATACACGAATGAACCGGAAGTGTACATATTTTAGAATGTAGTTAAACCATGAAATTTTCAGTTATTTAGAAAAGTAAGTTGCTTAATCCGGCAGGCAAAGATGCTCGACAATCACAAATGAGAAATCTTTTCGTATACATTGTCATACTGGCTAGCAAATAAATTTTAGTTTTTTAAAGCAATATTCGAAAGCATTCATTTGATTTTTATATCTACTAAATTTTCCAAAGAATATTTATGACAAGAATTTTTCAGTTTACTTTATTTTTACATGTTGGACAGGATCTTGAATTGAAAGATTTAATATTGGATAACGAAGTATGTAGATGGAAAGTGACGCACCGTAGAGGTTTATTTTATCAAAATCTTTCATAGTAATTTTATGTGTTTTTGATATTATGTATTATTTGACGCAATGCTTTTAGAAATAGTAACCAGTAAATGCAATGTCGTAGATAATCCTGAAATAATATTTTATTTGCTTTAAAGTCACTTTATAAAATTGCAATTGGTTTAGAAGCCTAGACATTGTTATACAAAAATTCTTAATTGATATTGCCTGACTATTATATGCATTATAAATTAATGATTATTACCCCCGTTTCGTAACCTTCAATTAAGGAAGACAAGTAAAAGTAATAGAAATAGAGATTTCTTAATGTTATGATAATAAATGGGGAGGTAATGCCTAATGGCCTCCTCCCTAAACGTCGCCGGACGACTAGCAATTGTTATGCCCATATCACTTAAAATAATAATTCCAAAGTTGCTTACACGTACTTGTATCACATTTCACTAAACATATTACTGAAATATCGAAATTCAGTTTACCTTAACGATATTGTAGATTTTAAAGGAATTATTCTATTCTGTTACGTTTCATTGAAGATTTATGTTGCATGGCAAAATTATCTTTAAAGACAGTGATACGTGAAATCCAGTTGTTCTTTCTGCTTTAGTCTTTGTCCATTAAAAGCAAACTTTTTGTTCAAAAGCGATTGAAGTAGTGGCGGTGCAAGTCCCTGGGCCTGGTGGATGGGAGATGGTGGGTACAAAATTCCAAATTCTAGGCCACGCCCTTTGTCCTTTCTTTCCATTAAATCCAAATACAATTCTTCTAATTTGGATGCTAGATTTGAAATGCTAAAAATGAAATAGTTGAAGGATGGAAATTAATCTTTTTGAAATATTACTAGGCCTGTTGAAGGATATTGTTTTTACCCATGGACCTAATATCATATACTCGTGAATTGAAACGTAAGATAAAAAATAAAAATGTGTTGTCCAGTTCAAATGGTCTTAAAAAGTTTACAAAACATGAAAGCCAAAATTGGATTAAATTTCGTTCGATATTGATAAATGCAACTTTTCAAGATCTTCCCACGTGACTAACATCATTTCAAAATTTGCGGCTTGTTGCTGCTAGGCAACATAAAATTTGACGTCATTGATATAATATAACATTTAAAACTGATTGCTAATGTACTGTCAAATTATGATACAGATTAGGCTCGGCAAGGTGGAAATCAGCTGTCGCATCTCATTTTAAAGCAAAAGAGCTCTCAAATCAAACCGAAGTGTTTCAAAACATTGGCACCAGCAAAAGGAGGCTGTTTGTCATCGAAACTGAGGCATGCTTGGACTTCGGCCTTTTTCCTTTGGACAGTTTTGAGTTCGCCTGCTGCCACGAATTTGCGTCTTTAAAAGTGTAAGTGGCTGGCCGAAAAGCAACCATGTTATCATCACAGGCCAGGTCAATTGCATCCAGGTTAATTGGCCATGTTAAACCTCTTTGCGGTATGTAGTTTTAAGTTACTTTGCCTTAATTCTACCTTGCCGGACTCCCACCCATTTCACGTGGTCAAAGGACTTTCAAATTGTTCCGTTGTTCTTGTTGGTGTTGTTTGATGCAACTCAAGGCGAATTGAGTAATTGTAGGTTCTTTTAGTAATGAAAAGCTCGTGCGTTTAAGAAAGCGCTGGCAGATGAAGGTTTGATTGATCGTTTTTGACTAGGACGAGACTATTATTGAGATGAAATTTGCTTGCAGCATGTTATTGTAATAAACTTGTTACTCAATCCTTATTTATTACCAACATTTTATTATTTTTGTTATTTTGTCTGAGTGTGTGTGTGTGTGTGATCACAATTGGTTGGACTCAGTGGCGGATTTAAGGGGGGGGGCAACTAGGGGCAGTGCCCCTCCCTCAACGAGTTGAAGCAAGTCTGGCGCCCCTTTTTTGGAAATTGTGCGCCCTTTTTGAAGAATGAAAATCAGATGAAAAAGGTTCTTGGACCGATTGATTAATTTGCTTCAAGGATTAACTCAAAGTTATGTTTTTTATTCTGAAAATGGATCTGAAACTGTTGTATACAGCCTACTCTCGTGACCAGTTTTTGAAAGTTTTTCATTGCCCCCACTACCAACTGTCCCTCCTTCAAATTCGCTCAGGATCCGCCCCTGGTTGGACTTAAAAAAATTCTTAAATTTGTTGTGCCACAGAACCTCTCATGGTTGGCAGAGCATGCATTTTAGAGTAACAAATATAAAGTTTGGAAGGACAGCTTTAGAATGTAATCACATGTAGTTTTTTGATGACCCTAAAATGTTCTGTTTTATTATCCAAATGAGATTTTTTGTTGATTAACTTGTAAGGCATATTTTTTGCTTTCCTTTCTAGGTTTATCTTCTCAGGTAACCCAAAGGTTCCTAGCAACACAAGCAACAGGTACACATTTGAAGCTAAAATGTTAAATTTAATGAGCCTCTTGTAATGCATACTTTGAAAAAGCCAAAAATCTGAATCATAGTAAATTAAAGCATTTTTCATTTGGTACTCCTCTGAGTATTAAACATGATGTAATGACCCAAATGCCACAGCAGCACCACAAGAGGAGGGATGTATGGGAGGGGGGGAGGTAATTAGCTACCATAACCAGAGAACCAGAGGATAAGGACAAGAGCCATAAAAACCTTACAAGAATACAAACCTGGTTTGGTTGGAGGTTTAGACCAATAATGAGGATTTTATATTTTATCCCTACTATTTAAACTGTAGAAAATAATTCTCTCAAAATACCTTGAATCATAAAAGATCATGTCCATTGCATGATAATCTTTGGGTTATACTTCAAATTTAAAGCTTAATGATCAAGCTTCAATGTCTTTTTTGATCAAAGAGGAACTATTGTTGTGTGTCAGTAAAATTATACTCTTGAAAAGCTTGGTAAGAGCAGTGGCGAAGCTAGCGGTCATGCTGGTCATGCTGAGCATGACTAAAAATTTTCAGAGCTAAAGACATTTATTATAATGATTAAAACTTTTCTTTATTGAAAAAGTACCCTCAAAACTCCATTCGTCCAGTTGATTGTTATTATTTCACTGCCCTTCCCTACCTTGGTCTCTTGTGGTTAGTCATGCTCATTCTGGAGAGCATGACCTGCCATAGGGTTTCTTTCCTCAGAGAGCCCAACCGCTCCTGTGAGTCGGCTGAGTTTCAATGACTTTTCAGTTGGTATCCCTGCGGTAAGTCATGCTCATTTGGAATAGCATGACCTCGTCATTATAATCATAAACCTAGCACTGATTTGATTGGCTGAATTCTATCTTGCGCATGCTATCTTGGCCCGTTTTGGACCCCAAGTCATGCTCATTTTTTTCAGCATGACCGACCTAAATCTCCCATACATGAAGTATCTAAGGTCTACTTGTGAGCTGAGAAACATTGCTGCAAGGGAGTGGGGAAATTCAATCGAAGCTATTTCCGAGAGATATATTGTCTATTAACTGCTACAGGGATCACTTGCGTGTGGCTGAGCAAGGTAATTGTAAACCAAAATTGTAATTGAAAACCAAAGGCCGACCCTTATCGATGCAGAATCCTACCACTACGTTGCTGATCATACCATAACTTGTTGCTGATGGACGAACTTGTACCCTGAAACTTGCCTGTGTATTCAGTATTTCACCAAAACCTCTTGCTCATGGCTGCCTGTGTACTCTTGAAAATTTCCTGTTTTGTCAAAATCACACAATAACCTGTTGCTGATGGATGGAATTTTACATGATGGATGGAAATTGCCTGTCCATTCTATCTGGTTTATTCAATATTACAACCTTACTTGTTGCTGAGAGGGACGAACTTGTACTTTGAAAACTTGCCTGTTTATTCAATATTTCACCAAGACCTGTTGTTGATAGAAAGAATTGTGCTCTTAAAAATTTCTTGTTTAGTCAATATTACAACATAACTTGTTGTGTATAAAATAAAATTCAAATTGCATCTTGCAATTTGCCTGTTATTTAATATTACACCATAACTTGTTGCTGATAAATGAAATGGTACCCTGAAATTTGCCTGCATTCAATATTACACCAACTCTTTTTTTGATAAATGAAATTGTACTCTTATATTTCCTTGTTTATTCAATATTACACCATAACTTTTGTTGATAAATGAAATTGTGCCCTTAAATTTGCTTGTTTATTCAATATTACTCTATAACTTTTGTTAATACATGTATGTAATTTGCATTGTACCCTATGCAATGCAAATGTATTGTATCCCTGTAATTTGCCTGTTATTCAATATTACACCATGACTTGATGATGATAATGAAATTGCACTCTGGAACTTGCCTGTTATTGGATATTTGACTATAATTCGCTGATGGATAGAATTTAGAAATGATTTTTAATCACACTATATATGTAGCTTCCACACAGCCAACCTTCTCAGTGCAGTTTGATTTCCCCATGGCTTTCGGTTGCCAGGAAAACTATGGAGTTTCTTAAACATGGAAGACCAAAGTTATAGGAAAGCCCTTGATGTTGGGCTTGGACTTAACTTGTTGATGTTTATGGCATGTTACACCTTAAATACAGGGGTCAAAACTTTTTGTATATGCTAAACAGTACTATCCTTGATACATTTGTTTTAGATATGTAAAAATTAAGCTTATAAAATTGAAGCTAAGTATAAAATTCTGAACCAAGAAACAAGCATCCCACAATTCCCTGTATCATAAACAAGGGAGGGCCTACCTATCACTGAGGGCTTATCTTGCCTAATTCATCTTAATTCAGAAACATCATCAAAAGTGTCAATAATCAATAGTAAGAGAATGGATATTTCTTAGCCCTTGCTGATTTAAATAAGCTGATTTATCAAAAGTTTAGATTTTGAAAAATATTTGTAGATATAATATTCTCTCATCTGCAATGTGTTTCCAGTATGATCAGTAGTGTTTGTTGGGGGTTTTCAAATGCACAATTTTTCAAAACATTGTCCCAAAGATATTTCCAAAACACAACATTGGAGAATGGGGTGGAAAAAACATTTAGATTTTGAAGTCCTTGACATCATTGATTGCGATCTAAACAAGAGCTATTTGATTCAATATACTAAAAAGGGCGTTACCCCCCTTTTCCGAGCATCTATAGGGTGTGGTTGTGTGTAATTTTCCTGGGGGCTATGCCCCCAGACCCCCATCCCCTTTTTCTCCCATACAAAGCATGACCATTGACTTAAGGCCAGCTTCGCCACTGGGTAAGAGCCCTTATGCTGTGCCAAAACAGAACAATGGGACATAAAGACCCCTTATTGAATGGATTTGTCAAGTACAGAACAATACCTAGCTGGAGGTTGGAGGAAGGTCAATAACCTTTTTCAACTCTGATCATAACATGACTACATGATTCTTCTAAAAAAATTGATGAAGGTACATATTGTCGGCATAGGTTATGTTTTTCAAGCATTGTGTGCAGCACTAAAATAATGTAGAAACAGCGGCTGTCTCATAGACCATGCCTCTAACCCTCCGAGAAGCAGGTGCCACATATTATCAAAACATGTCCAAGCTCAGAGTAAGGCAAGAGGAAGAACAATTTAGGTGTAGCCTTCACTAATTTATGTGTATTTATTGTTGATCATTCTAGTTGCATTGTGGTGTTTCTTATTTGCTACATTTTCATAAATTTTTCGCTGCAAGAACTCTTTGGAGTTTGTCGAGCAGACTGTTATCGTGGCCTTTTTCTTTATTCATATAAGAGGAAGAACGCCTAGTTTGTTTGGTTTCTTGCTTTTGACCGATCAGTATTTGCTAACCAACCAAAAGTTATTTAGTATGTTACAGTTTCCCTTTTCCTTGTCATTTACCATATGTAATTGGTTCCAAATTCAAGTTGAAACAAGAGTCAGAAAAATCAACAGATAAGGGTGTCGTATGAAAATATAACATGAGTATCAACTTGTTGATATGCATCGAAAATAGAATAAAATTAGATGTGTATCAATCAAAAATGTTTACCTAACCTTTTTTGCATATCTTATACCAATTATGTTATGTTTCAATAGGTTATTGTTTTTTATTCAATGAACAAATATTCTGAGTGATATTCTTCATAACATATCTTTTCATAATAATTATACTGATGATGTCTTAAAATTTAATGATCATCAAGTATTAACAGTGAAGTTTCTTTCTTTTTAGGAAGAAAACTTGTAAATTACGATATTCAAGACAATGTTGCAGTCATCAGATTTGATACACCCAATTCAAAGGTATATTATATATTTCTTATATTTTCAGTGTCCTGTTTCTCTGGTGCCACAGTCTGATACTCTGAGGTTAATTCATAGTCAGGACTGGCCAAGGGGAGAAGTCAAGAGAGGCTTAAGATTTAGTTAGCACCCTGTCAGGCTCTAATCTGTGTAACCCCAATAACCTCAGCTCTTTTAGGATTTCTCACAAAATTTGTGCTTTTCAATAGCCAAGTTACCTTATGACATCATTTGATGCTTTCATGCTGTGCATTCTCATCTGGGAGTGATAGTTTCTTTAAAGTGGCGTGCTTTTCCTTTTGTATGTTATATATTTTGTTGTTCATGGTAGAAACTCTTTTAACAGCTAAATTGAGCAATCAATTGTCATCTTTCTATCAGAAACCAAAACAAATTAACATGCAAACCATTGTTCCCAGAGTCAAGACTTGTAAAACTTTGTCTTCAACTGGAAAAGTAACGAACCATTAGCCTTTAATGAGGATCATTTTGATTGCAAAATCATCAATACCAGAAGTCAAGTTCAAAGCTTAAAATCAATCGTGAACTTGGTTTACAATTTTTGAGGCCTTGTTGATGAAACCCAGCTATGAAAGGAAATTAGAAAAATAAAGATATTTAGAGTAAGATTATTGATATAGAAGCCAGTCACAAAAACAAGATGATAAATTGACAATCAAATGAAATAAATTATTAACCTTAAAACCCAGTTTTCCATCTAACCATCCATGTTTTTAACACCAGAGGATTATGTCACATCATGTGATGTATGACCAAGCTTACAGTTTCTATTCCTTTTGTATTTCTGTTAAATCTTTGAAGTTACTTTTCAAATTTTTCACAGGTCAATGTATTGTCTGAGGCCTTGACACGAGAATTTGTTGATGTAAGTCCAAATAATTTTTATCTGCCATTTGAGTCTGTTAAATCAAACTAACTGATCACTGAAATCCTGTATTATTGTCTGTTTAGGTTTGCTCTTCACAATGCTATGCAAATGTACTAGTTTTTTAGCAATGATGTAATGCCTAAAACAGCATCACAGACTTATCTTATCCCTTGCCCTGCATAAGTGGCCCATCACCCTATATAGGGTATGAGTTTTAGCCAAAAGAGGTCATCTGAGGACATTGTAACTCTATGGCCTGGTTCATTTACTGTGTGTGGCATGAAATATTTGGCAACCCATATGCTCATAGTTGATGATTTACTGATAAAGAATTCGAAAAGTAAAGCTTTCTATTCATCATAACTTTTTCAGGTCTTCCAAGAAGTTTCTGGAAACAAAGATGTTGGGAGCATTGTACTTATTTCCTCAAAGCCAGGATGCTTCATTGCTGGTGCTGATATAAGGTACATGCTTTTCTCACAAGTAATATTTTTGGAAAAAGTTTCTCTTCCAACATTTTCAAAACATGGTGATATTGATAGAGTTTTGTTCTCATTTGACTATGCTCCCCTTTGTGAAATCAACTATTCCTCCAAGTATATATGCCTTGGATGGTTTTTTGATAAAATTACTGTTTACTGGTCTGTCATAAAGTGCTCTATGCCATGAAAGGATAGCCTGCACCCAAGTCCACAAATGCTGTCACATTTATGGACTGTGCAATATTGATAGGTATTCTGTCCAGACAGAGGGCTTGGTCTAGTTTATGAAAATAATTTATGCAATGAAACCATTGAAATTTTGCATGAGTAATCTGCGAAAAAATATTCACTGAAACTAAACAGGACATAGATAAAATGGTGCATGAAGAGCTTAAAGTTTTACAAGGTTGGAACCGTTGACAATTTCAGCTAATTGCATAATTTTGATGGGGCTGCATAAATTACCACCAGATCCTGGCGCAAAGTGTGGACAGGATATTTTTATTTATCAATGTGGCAGCATTTGTGGACTGGAGCACAGGCTATGAAGGCAGAGTTTAACACTCTTTTGGTGTATAGAACAGAATGGTATTAAGATTTCTGTTTGAGAAAAAGATTTCTGTTTGAGAAAAAGATTTCTGTTCAAACAACTTTGATTGGGTTGTGTTATCTGTGGTTTTAAAATCAAAATTTCTTCTCTCTTGAGTATCATGATTTTTGCCAGTTATACCTCAAAAGAAAAGAATGATTTTTAACTTGGGGCAGCAAAAATTGAATTTATTTATAAATCTCTTTAATTGGATATAGGGTCACGTCGCCTTGATCGAGTATACCCTGAAATTTAGCCTTTATGTAGTATAAATAATCGCGAAATATTAAGGAAATTGGGACGAAGCTGCGACCAAAAGAGCGCGAAATCGTCTTCTTACGGCATTTTCTCAACATGAACAAATTATTTTCCGAATGGTACAAATGAAGAGCAAAATATTTTCAGTAAAAAATACTCACCTCGGCTTACAAAGTATGTATACGCCATTTTTGTTTAACATTTTCCGTATTGTTTTACTTAATAGCATTTTTTTTAATGTACAAAACTTTCTCCGCTGCAGAAAGGTTGACTTTCAGCACACTCTTTCAGTTGAGAATGAAGTACTTTATATAAATCGCCAATTCTCATATTCTTTTCACCATTGGCCTTGATTGGGGACCCTAAGATTTGTATCTCATGTTTTGCATGCATTATGCAAATATATGATATTGGCTTTTCGTAGTGATATTAAGTGAGAGGCTTCCATTTATCTTTAAAAGCAGAATAGGAGCAGTGGCAAGAAAAAGTGAAGAAGAGAAAAAGGGAAGGAGGGAGGGGAAAAGGTGGGAAAGAGCAGGGAAAAGAAAGGGGATGGGGCTCCCACGTCCCACTTTCAGTAGAACTTTGGAAATTTTTTAGAGAAATAAAATATAGAAGTTAAAATATGCAATCATAAGGCGAAGCCATAATAGGGGTTCCGACGAAAGGGGCCCCGCTTTTTTCTGCAAAACCTTTTGTAATGGGTGTTATATTTCCCTCGCACCCCCCCACCCCACTTTTCAACCTGTGTCGGAGCCCGTGTATAAGAAATTGAAACACACATATTTCTCAGTTTTGTCTCAGTAAGACGGATGTGTTTAATGATTTAAAGGTATAATTGTGGATCCTCCTGCTTGTTTACCAAGCTAAGATGTTTCTAAAATTGTAGGAATTATGCCAGGGAGAAACCCGAAAAAAATTGTAAAAAAGTGCCTAAAGTACAGTGAAAATGCAATGAGAGGCATTAAACGAAATTGGAAACGGATCATCCATTTTAAAGGCAAGCAAAGATAAAGAAATACCTTTAAAACATTAAGAAGAATATGAAATAATCGTAATTTGATGCCCGAACACGGAAAGCATATGGTTTTGACGGATGTTGAAGAGAATGCTATTGCCGACTGGGTAAAAGAATGTGGACGACGTGGTTTTAGAAAGACACATGAAGAGATTTGTGGTGCTGTGAAGCAAGTTCTGGATGCAGCCGTGAGAAAAATAAAGTTTTTAAAGTAATTAGATCAGGTAAAACATGGTGGTACGGCTTTTTACAAAGACACCCGGGCCTCAACATGCTTCGAATCAAAGCAGTAGATCTTTCGAGGGCCACTGTGTGTTCAAAAGAAAACGCTTGCGCCTGGTTTAACAGTTTCATTTGATCTCCAGACCAAATAATTTTTAATTGTGATGAATCCAGTTTTCCTCTCCAGTCCACTTCAGACAGAAGAGTCCGTGTTGCAAAAATAATGAAAAGGGCCTTCTATCCTACAGGCTCTACAAAAACCTCAGTTACCTCATTGAAGTGTATTTCTGCCAGTGGATTTGTAATACCACTAGCTAGAAATTTTCCCGGCAAATCCTCTCTAATGCTTAGGCTTCCCTAAGAATTATTTCCTCGGTTTTTCTGACAACGGCTGGATAGAAGCCCAAAATTTCTATGGCTGCATAGCCAGCCACTTTGTTGAACAAATTCCACCAACACGACCAGTTCTACTGTTGATAGATGGGCACATCTCCCATATAAGTTATCAAACCAGTCTATTTTGCAAAGAGAGTGGCATTTACCACTGCATACATCGCACATACTACAGCCAGCTGATCGCAGGTATTTCAACGTATCAAGAAATGAATGGAAGAAAGCAATTTGCTACAGCCGATCCTGGTCTAGTAGTCTAGAAAGGCACATTTCCCCATGTTTCTGTACGAACTTTCGGCCGATCTGCACGGCCAGATGTTATCAAAGCAGCTTTCAAATGTTCCATAATTGTAGCGCCATCGAAGATTCAGCCTTTGCACCAGCAAGAACATTCAAGAGCAAAAACAATATTGATAGCACGCCATCAACCACGCAGACCTTTGATACGTCAGTAAACGGACCATACACCTCGACACCAATCAAGGAGGGCAAAAATGATCGCCATCGAGTCGTTGGTACAAGATTGAAATTGCTTGAAAAGAGATTGGAGGAATCGTATGACGTAGAAGACAATTGCATTAAAGTCCTCGAAGCACAAGATGCCGAGAAAAGAAGAAACGAGTTGGTCAAGGAAGCGAACAGAAAGAAAACAGAGAAAAATAAAAGGAAGAAGGAGATGGAGGATATATGTTTAAAAGGCAAAAGATAAAGAAAAAAGAAAAGGCAAGAAACAGGCAGTGAGAAACATAACCTGAACAAGGAATCGTGCAGCGAATATGGCCATTGAGATGATGACGAAGAGGACTGGGTTGAATGTGAATCGTGTCGCAATTGGTGTCATGTTAGTTGCACTAACTTGAATTGCAATATCGACGACACACAGAAAATGGATTGGGCTTGCGTTAAAGGCGAATAAATTATAAACGTTTTTCAGTCTACTTGATTGAAAGTTCAAATATTCGACTAATTGTTTTCTTAGCTAAAATGCAGAAAGCCAACAAAAAACTTTCCTAAAACTAGGAAATTTAGACAAATATTATCTCACAATTTCGCATTCATGGCAACTCCAAAACCTCCAACAGGAGAAAATATCAGACAAGCTTAACTAGGATTAAAAGTTTCACTACGTACGGTCATCGGTAGGAATGTAATGGCACTTTGTGACACTCAGGTGGTATGGAGCATACAGCTTGTCGAGCTGTGTGAACCTGACTGTTTTTTCGTAGCTTGTTTAAATTCATAGACTGTGCTAACATTTTATCAGCATAATTTTAACGAAGCTTTTTAAGCTTAATCTTTAACTTGTTTTAGTATATTGCCAAGCATTACGTCCAAGTTTCAAGTTTTTAATTGATTATAAAAACTCAAAAATTGTAGTTTATTGCTTTGTTTCTTCTGGATTTTCACATTTTCCGTTTTTTTCAAATTATGCAAATATACGCAATTTTTTTAATGGTTCACGGGACAATTACAACGTTTCGGCTGAAACACTATTCTTACTGCGTACACCTCTATTTTGACCACTGTGCAGGCGCATAACCGTATACTCAATTAGGGTGACGTCAAAAAATTAGGCCGATTAGACAACTTAGCAGTTTCAGCGCTTGTCGAAAAGACTTGGTGAATAAAACTCTTTGGTCTTTGTAAATATTCACCTGGAGGGACTAAAGGATTTTGTGAGTGACAGCTTTTTGTGCAAGTATACGCAAAATAGAAGTATTTTACTTTGTATCGAAGTATACTCAATCACGACGACGTGACCCAAGACCATTCACAGTTAATGATAGCAAGTTTTGCGGGTCCACTTAAAAGCGAGATATTGCAAAAAGTCGGGTATTTTCAACCAAAAATTTAAAGTCGACTTATTCGCTGAAAAATAAGATAAATCATCTGCTCTTCTATCATTTGCTTTACTTGTTAAATATATTTGAATTCCCAAGCCATCGTTTGTTACCTCAATAACCGATTAGAACTTTGTTTTTCTTTTTAGTTCTAGTTAGCCTTTTGTGTTTTTTTTATCTTTGAACCTGTATAATATTTCATGTATATATGATAAATTTTTATAATGTCAAAACACATTTATTTAATTGTTTTTAGCATGCTGAATGCTGCAGACACAATTGAAAAGGTAAGCAGGAATTTAGATGTCTATCTAGTTTCTGGTTTTGATCATTTTCCTATTGCTGCACATTTCTCTTAGATTTATGGTTATATGCAAAGAATCATCCTTGATACACTTTATAAACTGAGCATTTCCTACGTCCTATTAAAATTTCTGTCACAGTTTCCTTAGATAAGAGAGATTTTCTCTAGCTAAATTCATAAGTAAGTAAACACTTAAACAAGAATCCTTAAAGGATGTTCTCACTCCTTTGGAATAAATTTTTATCTAGGCTTTTTTCAGAGGTTTTACTTTCAATATATTTGCTCGTTATTTCAGCTGTTGATATTTTCTAGGCAACGGAAATTTCAAAAAATGGTCAGCAAGTTTTCCAAGCGGTCGAGGTAATCAGGACATTTTTAAATGCATTAGTTGTTGCTTTGTATTTTGTTTTGAATATTACTAAACTAATATATTTTCTTGATTCTAACGCACACATCTTATTGTTTGAAAATAGCACCGAAAACGGCAATATGTCAGACTATAACAAAATACTTTGCTTCCGACAATCGTCAATGTTTAAGCGTCGGATAATGTCCAAAGGTAAGCAGAAAATTTGGACATCATCCGACATTCATACTTTGGGAATAAAAATACTTAAGTATGACATGCTTCTGCTTTTCCGTGCAATTTTTACATTTTGCAGTACCAGAAGCCCAATTGTTCATCGTATTGTGTCAGCATTAATATTGCCAACTTTTTTGCCAGGATCTGTAGCCCTTAAGTATCTTTCTTTGTAAAAAACCGTTAAGTTTGAAAGGAATTAAGTTCCTTTCTCACTTTCAGGACAGCAAGAAGCCAGTTATAGCGGCTATCAGTGGCTCTTGTTTAGGTGGTGGATGTGAGGTATGTTTTATAGAATTATCAATGAAGGAATAATAGAAAACCCATTCAAGGCTTCATCATCAGCCTTTGACAGCAGTACGGCAAAGCTCTACGGCACTACGGCATTGTCTGTGTTTTTGTAGCTAATTGATGAAGTCAAGTTATTATTTATTATCAACTTTCTAAAATGATAACAATATTTTGTTTGTTTTTGTTTTAGAAGGCATCAGTTAGCTGTATTTCAGCTTTTTCTTGAACCTACTTTAAGCAAATGAAAAAAAGAAAATGAAAATGAAAAACTAAAGACCTCTCTTGAGACAGCTACAGAAACATATGCAAAAAATATTGTGTGAGATTTTCACCAAATATTGCACCCTATCCACGTACAAAAAACCGTTTTAAGTGCAACTCCACATAGGCTCAATAGTAACGTTTTCCCTACAGCTCGCATTGGCCTGTCACTACAGAATTGCATTGGACAGCCCAAAGACAAATCTTGGACAACCAGAAGTACTTCTTGGTTTGTTACCAGGCGCTGGAGGAACTCAGAGGCTCCCGAAATTGGTAAATTCTTTTTGATGACTTTCGCTCGTCATTCAAGCTTTAGATTCCTAAGAGAAAAAGTCTTTGGGTGACAGATTCCATAGTTGAAGCTTAATTATGCAATCTTCAATTTTGTAGTGTGTATGTCAAAGAGTCGAAAAATCTAATGAGTAAATCAACGATCTAATTTTGGGTCTGTTGAAGTTGTATGTGTAGTTGTGAAGTGGGGCTTTTTCTTGCATTTTCCAATGTTTGCACAGGCTGTCTCCTTTTTCAGTAATTTAATTCTTAGCAATTCTTCAGAAATGTAATTAATAGCAGCGAGTTGAGCCAAGAACCTTTGGTAAATGGTACCTGTCTAGTGTTAATAAGGATCTTTTTCAGACACATGTTGTAGGAAGGGCCTAACTTATGTTGTACGAAGTTTGAAAACAATGACACCGTTTTTTACGAAGATTCTGTATTCTAGGTTGGCTTACCTGATTCACTTGATATGATGCTTACTGGCAAAAACATAAAGGCAAGCAAGGCAAAAAGGATGGGACTGGTTGACCAGCTTGTGAAACAAATCGGTACGTATGCAATTGAACTGCAGGAGCAAATGTATTTAGAACTGTCTTGAGCACTGTCTTGAGCATTATCTTTAGAATTGTCTTTAGCAGAAACAATGATACAATAGCTTTAGTTCTATTCCGCAAGTATTAGGACCACAGTATTAGATCCATGGTATTAGGTCCATTGTGTTAGGTCCATTGTATTAGGTCCAAGAGGATTTATTGGTATTAGGTCCATAGCTGCAAAAAATTGTTAAAAATCTTTACACCCACGGTCCTTCTATCTAATGAGAGAAGAATTTTCTGTGAGATGAAAATATTGCTTCAAATTATCAATCATCTCATCGTTGTTTCTGATTGCCAGAATCTGCTTGTTCTTCCTCGATGTCAACCAAGCATAAATTTTTCTCCAGTGATAATAAAATCGATCACAACAGAGAACAGTTTTCCTTTGAAATACTTAAACGTACTGCTTATTCGACTTAAGAAACTTGAAATTTCTGAAAATGACTTAAAGTTTCCAGGACATTTTAGCCCAGGGCTGGAAAATGCCCGGCAACACCGCTGCCAGGAAATTTTTAGCACAAATTTATTGCAGGAAATTGTTGCTGTTTGCCAGGAAATTTTTAACGTGAAATCTTCATTGCTTGATTTTAATAGAGACATGGAATTCATGTTACTCTCTTTCTACGGAACAGTGTTTTATTGTGATATGCATACATACTGTACAATTTTTGTTCTGCGCCACTTATAAAAAACGAGGATTAGCTTTCAAAATACAATCATTTGGGATTATTAGCGTCTGTTTTACCAAATTTCCGACAATTCGGGGATAAATTTCAGCGACTAGGTTAATTCTAGCAAGCCAAAACAAATTTCATTTCACTTTTTACATTAGCCATTATAAAGCATTAGCCACCTTTATCGAAAACACGAAAAGACAGCCAATCTTGTTACGTCAGTTATGTTGAAGGTTGATATGCCTGTGTGCATGTGTCCATTATAATACACACTTTCCTACTGGCCTTAATTTTTTGAAGACATTAATTCCAACAATTGAAAAATGAAAAGTATTCTTACATGTTGTATGAACAATTAGTTTTGATGATAAAATGGGCAGCAAACATGAGACCCATAGCAAGATGTAGGATACATCAATACTTCGATAGTATATAGTTTGCTAGTACTGATATGAATTTTGATTAACGTTATTAGAGATTTTCAGATAAACATTTACCTTGGAAACAAACTATGAGCATTGTACTTTATTCACGTTCTCCTTGATCATCTAATACAGTATAATCAAAATGATTGCTGTTCGAATAGCTGTGATAAAAAATCGAGGACCAACAATTGGTTCTTTTTCAGTATAACAGTTTTTTTTCGGACGAATGTTTAAACAAATCAAGCAACTTAAAATATCACTTTCAGTGGCTGGAAACTTTGTCAAAGCTTCGCGGGAAATCTTAAATTTATTCTTTTGATGCCAGGAAGAAAAATCTTTTTTCAAGCACTGTTTTACCCCTTGTTTAGATCACTGCGAACCAAGTTTCCAGGTTTTGATACTTTTTGCTGTCCTGTAAAGTCCTCTGTAAAGTTATTGTTCGCCTTTCGATTTTTTTAAAGGATATGTAATATAATACCACGTGTTTTTGTTGTAACAGGCGTTGGAGTTGGATCATCGGAGCAGAATTCATTAGACTATCTGGAAAAAGCGGCCGTATCAACAGCAAAGTAAGTATTATATGGCTATCTTACTATGGTTAGCGAATTTCCGTAGCCGTTGATTTGGCGTTCAATCACTCTCGTTTTCTCGCTTTTTAATAGATGCAACTGCCCAAAAATATACGGAAGCCAAATTATATTGTAATTTTCAATTTTGAAAATAGAAAAGAAGCAAATAAAATTCCTTTTAATAGAGTGTTTGTATATGGTCAAACTTGTTAGTCACTGAGGAATTGTACCAACCGTTTGGTATTAACTTTGCCAAGAGTTCGACGTTTCCCAATAATTTCCTTCCTTACTGCCCCTCTCCCTGAACATTAGAAGAATCCCTTTTTCAATTGCGCTACGGCTCGATAAACTACAAGGATCCTTAATTTCTAAGAAAACACTCGTTCCTAAACACAGAATCCAGAGTGCTATTATTGCTATTGACTTGGTATCCTATGAAATGTTTTTTTTCTTTAGAGGCTTAGCAAGTGGAGCGATTAAAGTCGACAGAACGAAGTCATGGATGGACATGAAAGGTTTGGTCAATTGCCTTCAAAGCAACTTGTTCTGTAGTACAACTCTTAATTAGATAAGATAGGTTTGATTTTTGAGATAACATAGAACCTGGTGGCAGAAACTCGAAATCATTACTAAATGAGGAGATAGCTTGGATGTTTATTGTTAAACCTGTAAACCTACTGGTCTTTACAATTATCGATCTATGCAAACAAGTTCATTTTAGCTTTCCTAATCTCTGCTAATTAACAGCTAATTAACAATTGTTATTCAGTTACTATCGTCCAATTAAAATATTCACTGAAAAACAAAGGTAGCAAAGATTTTCATTTCTGTTTAGGTAAATTGTTGTTTCGGACCCTTCCATATTGATTGATACCTGTCAATTTTCTCTGAGTTTTCTGTCTGACATTTACTTGATATTGATTGACAGCTGTCAATTACAACTGCATTTGTCTTCCTTGATGTTGATTACGCAGCTTCCATTTATTGATTGACACCTGTCATACCATTCGTTGACTAAGTAACACCTGTGTAATTTCAGGTTTGACCCACAATTTGACATCAAATGTAACTATGGTCAGAGACTTTGTCTTCAAAAAGGCAAAAGAGACTGTGATGAAAAAAACTGGTGGGCTCTACCCAGCACCACTCAAAATTATTGACGTCACAAAAACTGGCTGCGAAAAGGGCTTAAAACCTGGTTATGAAGCTGAGGCTGCTGGCTTTGGAGAGCTTGTAGCTTCGTCCGAGGCGAAGGCTCTCATGGGAATTTTCTTTGGACAGGTAAGAAATTACATCGCTCTATATTAAATGGCTTGTGTGTTAATCTTAGTGATGTTGCTTTAAAACAATTCAAAATGTCTCAAGATGCTTCTTTCTGATAATGTTTTCCTCTCTCTGTGTATAAGCTCTCTCAAAATGATTTGCGTTGTGGTCCGCATAACGAAATTGATCGTAAAGCTACTTTTCGTTTGAGTGAGACTGTGGAGACCTGTCGCGCAGGTTTCAAGTATATCTTATCCGTTTTATACGGTGCACGAAGAAATCTAACTTGTGAGATTTATAAATTTTCATTCCCTAAGCAACTTCTCTAAGCAACTAATTGCGATGTAATGTGCCGTAGCGATTTATCAAAAAACCTGTCAACGCAGGGGCTGACGGGAAAAAGGACTGGGCACCACCCTTTTCCCAGGACTCGATCGTTTCAGCAAGTGATGGTCTATGTTACGGAAAGCAATCAAAAACCCAAAATACTAAGCAATTTAGACGTTTTATTTCAACTTGATTATGTGTGTGTTCGTATTATATTTCTACAACTGGCCATTTTCCGAGAAATCATATTATAATTGGCTAGGTTCTTTATGGATATAATTTTTCAATTTCCTTATAGACTGAATGCAAGAAGAATCATTTTGGAAAACCACAAAAAGATGCTAAGAACATAGCCGTTCTTGGTGCTGGTTTGATGGGAGCTGGCATCGCAGAAGTTAGTTTGCAGAAGGGCGGCCATCACGTGATTTTGAAAGACAACGCCCTTAAAGGGTTGGCCAGAGGACAAGATCAAATATTTAACAAGTGAGTCAAGCAGGTTTCTTCTTTTTAGCACCTAAATGCAGGATGGCCTATAATTTTACTTTTCTCTCTGACGCTGTCTGTCTTTTTAGATGTTTTATATTCATGATTCTTTTTTATTTGGCCTTTCTTGTTTTTTTTCGCCTTTTTTTAGGAGAGTCTTTGCTTAAACTTTTATTTATTAAAAATACTTTTATTTACCACTAAAAATAAAAGGTTTGATGGTTGAAAAATTAATCCTTTCTACACTATTTATAACGATCAACGGGCTGACTGAAATCCCTTTTTCCATATTTATTCTTCAGTAGAATACCTGGAATTTGATTTGTATGTGCCATTGACTTGTATAGGTTGGTATATAGATCAAGCAATCATATGTATTTGGCTAGAAGTTAGAATGATTGCCACGGAAGCATCAACAATTCCTATCCTCTAATGTGCCTCTTTTCTCGTTTTTAGTCTAAATAAACGCGTAAAGAAAAGAGCCATGACAAGTTACGAGCGCGACAGAATGCTGGCCAAATTGGAGGGACAATTGGATTATGCAAATTTTCAGAACGTAGATATGGTTATTGAAGCGGTCTTTGAGGATCTGAATATAAAGCACAGAGTTTTAAAGGAAATCGAAAGCGTTATACCCGACCACTGCATATTCGCATCAAACACTTCAGCATTACCTATCTCACAGGTAGATTCTGTTCCAATTTCAAACTTGTTTATAAGAATCTAGTATACACGAAGCTTTACCTAACGAAACGGTTCTAGAAAAATTCTACTTTTAGTCATAAAATGTTTTAAGGCGTACTCTTTACTTAAAGTATAGTTTTTTAAGGCAAAATTCCAAATATTTTGTATATGCAGGTGCGGAAAATTCCAGTAAAAAGATAATCTCCAACGGTGGGAGGCCAGCAGCTCTTTCTGTGGTCTCCCACATATGACCTGTGGTCTCCCGCTCCAAGGGAACTCTGGCCACAGGGGTGAACAATTCCAGTAAAATTTGATGGCCCGGCGGTACCCTGTGTAAGCACTCTCCTACAGATAAAAATTGTACACCGCAGATATGAATTCATCTTACCTGCCGTTAAATTCATCTTACACAACTTCTGCGCCTCAACACTTCCATTTCATAGTTGTCTCACTTTACAACAAATAGTCGGATTTAAAGACACTCTGACCAGAGCATGATTATAGCTTGTAGAAGTCCGCGAGGAAGACATTAACAGCAAAGAATTCAAGAACCACCGCTTTTATTTTCTTAGTTTTTTAGAGAGGATTTTCAGAGTTAAAGGAAATTTTCCTCACGAAGAATAAAAATTTTTCTCGAATTTTGACTATGAAGCCTTTTTATCTAGCAGTGCCTGGGTCCTTTCTTTTGATATAACTATACTTTTTTGTCACACCCCTCTAATTGCTCTTCTCCAGGTTCTTTATGAAATTTTCCCCCCTTACCCACTGAAATTTTAGCATCACGTCTCAAACTTTAATCCATGCAATAATCAAAGTAGAGCATGTAAATAAGTATTAATAGCTTGATATTTTTATTCATATCAATTCAAATATTGTGTTTCTGATCTGCAATTCTTTTCATCTTTTTCCATAGATTGCCAAGGCTAGCAAACGCCCAGAAAAAGTGAGATTTTCACATTGTTAAGTATTTCATAAGTTAAGCAATTTTTAAGAATATTTATTACTGAGATGTCAGTCTTCTTCCAGAAATTTTCTTCTTTCGTATTTTTTTCTTCTAAATTTTAATGATTTAAGTTTGACTGAAGTAAATTTTTATTTTCTTTTATTTTCATTAGTGCATAAATTTCTTTGTTAGAAAATTCTTGGCAGAGATTGTTTTAATTTTGTTTATTTGGTTTTTTTTCAATTTTGTTTTTAAGAAAACTAAATTTATTTTGCAATGGAAGTAAGGGCTCGAGTTAGATTTTCAGAGATGTAAAGGCCGATTTCCACTAGGCGAATTCTTTCGCGCGAACCGAATAAATTCTCGTAGCGATAGTGTAGGACCGTGATCGATTTTTTTCGCTGCGAAATCTGAGAACATGACACCACGCATGCTCACATTGGCAAAAATTTGATTCGCGCGAAAGAATTCGCCTAGTGGAAATCAGCCTTAAGGGACGCTGTTTTGGAATTCGTTACCCTAATTGACGTCATCATCAGCTAGTGCTTGTTGTCTTGCAAAGGCCGCTTTACTTATACAGTCGCATGTTTAGTTCATTACCTCCTTCATCTTACTACACAAAATGTCAAAAAAGCATTACACAACAGAGCTTTCTTTGATTCGTTTCAACCCTTGGTTGTATCTTGTAGGTTATTGGAATGCATTACTTCTCACCAGTCGATAAAATGCCCTTGTTAGAAATTATCACCACAGATCAAACATCAAAGGACACTGCAGGTAACATATTTATTTCCGTTATTAATGTACCAGCTTTTGAAGATCTTCGGCAGTAATATATGATAAATGATAATTGAGATTTCTGTCCACTGGCCTGTTGCAGAGAGCTTGATATCTTATAGACGGGATTGTTCACTCTTTTTTCATGTGAAGAACAGGATTGTTCTAAGCTGCTTCTCTGTGAAAGCCTTGTATTAGAATCAGTGATGAGGCAGGAATTTGTAATGGTAATAGGCAGGTACAAAACAAAATGAGGCAGGAACTAGTAATAGCTGGAACAAAACACAATGGCGACGAGAAGACAACGAGATAACGTAGAATAGGAATTTAAAATAAGTTAAATGTATTATACTATTATTATTGTATTTCGTTTTATCCGTTTTGTATAGAATACGATAGATTATAACACAAATTTTGCCATCATTTTCTGCCCATGACAATGGCATTTATTGACTCCCAAGATGATAATCTAGATGTCATCTATCCAGCGACGTTTTGTTCTTCCTCGGTTTTTGGCACCATTGGCGCGGCCTTCTAGGATCAATTTAGATAGTCCCACTATCAATGTAAAGCTAATATTTTGCATCAGCATACGGGACTTAATATCTTTTTTCTCTTATGATAATGATTAATGATATGATATAGCAATAATAAAGATAAAATGTAGTTAGTTATTATCAATTTATATAAACGTTTATGATACAAGATTCAGAAATATTAGGATAAAGCTACAAGTTATCAAAATATAATTGAATTTCTATCTACAAAGATCTTATTTATTGATGCAAGTTATGATTATTGAATGATATATATAATGTTATTATATATATATAATTATAAGACGTTTCGAGCTTAACCCTTCATCAGTAATACCGAACTGGAACAAGATTATTAGACAACGAGATATCTATTTTGTTGCTTAAGTTATAATCTTGTTTACTGCTTAAGTTTTAATCTTTCCAATATGAAATTCTCTAGGTCCTAGGGTTGTTCTATAGTGTTTTTAAATTTAGTTCGTTCTTTAGGCCAGAAATATCTAAGAGTCTCCCCGCTTACAGGGTTTTCCTGTCGTAGACTCGTGTGTTTTTTTAGAGAATTACCTGCCAGGAATCACTACTAAGATGTAAATAGTTAAGATCTATTTACTTGGCAGGTTAGAATTACCATATAGGTTCATTCGTCTTGAAGATCAAATTCTATATCAAAGTCAGAGGACTGTATAATTTCTTATTCGAATTTATATGCAAGATAAAGTATAAACATCAGCGAATATAATGACATAAACAACCACGAATTATTAATCAGAGAGAAGAATTAACGTCCAGAGAGAAGAAAATAACGTAAGAATTTTAACGAAGTCACCTTGGTCCATCAAGGTCTTGATTTAGTATTATTTTGAATATTGTTCTTTACGTGAATCGTTCGCATCTATCTTCCTTCATCGTGACTGTCGTTCGCATCTATCGCGAGTTCTTTTTGAGATATAATTCACGTCGTTCACGTCGTCGTCGTTCGTAAGCAAGAAATCTTCTTTTCAACTGAATTCAATCAACAACAACAACAACTATATACAAAAGAAAGAGAGAAAGAGAGAGAGAGAGAGAGAGAGAGAGAGAGAGAGAGAGAGAGAGAGAGAGAGATAGGAAGGAGCGCTCACAATTTCCTACAGTTTTTTATGATAGCCGTATGCTTATATTTACAATCAGGCAAGGGCTTTAAAGCCGTGTGTGCTTTTATGTTTCTTGTTATCCACGTCTCTTGAATATCAACAGCCGTGTATATTTTCTGTAAACAATTTCTTGTAATGGAATCTCTAAAAAGTGGGGGTGTTAGAATTGAGAGAACCATTTTTACAATGGTGTTTCAAAGCCTTGAAGGCAATCGACAGAAAAGTCTGCAGGCAGGCTGCAGAAAAAAGTGGCTTAAGCTGGTGAGTGAACTCACAATCCCTGTCTGTCGATTGCCTTAAATTGTCTTAAATTTTGATCATTTTTATAACATTTTGGAATATACTTACATTTGAGTTTTTGTTTCTTCATTATTTCAATTTTATATTATTCAGCCTCTGCAGTTCAAGTTGGCCTCCAACAAGGAAAAACAGTAATTGTCGTCAAGGTAAGCCTTAGTAGATTTACACCAACTTTGAATCAGGATGGGGGGGGGGGGTAAGTGTGGATGTATACATGTTGCTCGGCATGTTATTCGGGGTTTCTCTCAAAAGCTATGTCCAAGATTTTAGTTACCTCCTTGACAAAACTAAAGACCTTTGTTTAAAAGCGATGTAATCTTTCACTTTTCTTGCCTCTAATCTAAAATTTTTCTTACCTTCAACAGGATGGTCCTGGATTCTACACTACTCGAATTTTAGAACCAACTTTAGCAGAAGTTATAAGATTAATGCAGGTTTGTAGTCTATTTTGTTGTCTATCTATGTAGTCTAATTTGTTTTTTCTCAGTCTATGAGTTATGCGTATTCAGAGTCATTCTCCATTTCATAAAGAAATAGCCAAACCTTGTAGCATGTAGCCCTCAGGTTCCCTTGAGCTGGCAAATGTGTCTCTTATAGTAAAAGTTTTCTGAGGATTGATATCGGAACAACAATATATTTTGTTTCTGCGATTTGGCTACTGAGCTCCAACACCAGTTAATCGCTATTTACATGTACCTTTTATTTTAAGGCAGTATCATGACTGTTTCACCATATGCAAATATTTAATGATAAGTTTTATAACAGCAGAAAAGTCATCCATCTCCTAATATTGTTTTAGAACATTTTTGACACATGGTATTCTTTATTCTCCTCCGCAGGAAGGTATCTCACCGCAACAAATCGACAAATACTCAAAAGCGTATGGTTTCCCAGTTGGTGTTGCTACTCTTGTCGATGAGGTTAGTATTACTTCTGTATTCACTGCAGATACTGCCAGGCGGTAAACAAAAGACTTCTGTTCATTGGAAGACATGATCCTAAAGACATCTTAAAGTCAAGTGTTTGTCTGTATAGTATAAAATGCTCGATGTCTTATAAACAGAGCTATGCACATTTTGGTGGGTATTACAAGACTTTTCTAAACTGAAAATCTGAGTTAGAGCCGTTGCTCTATTTCATATCTCAAAACATCAAAGCGCATATTTTCGCCGCCATTATGAATTGGCAAAAATGGCGGACACACAGCAAACTTGTAAATTACCGTAGATTTTCCAGTCAATTTTGTAGCTTGAATTGCTGATTCTGTAGCTAAAATCAATTATCTATTTTCTCTAAGGTTGGTGTTGATGTAGCATGTCATGTTGCTGAAGATCTTTTTAAAGCTTTAGGCCCAAGGTATAGTAAATATCCACCCTATACATGTTTCATTTATAGCTGACATTTACATATATCAAAAGCTGAAAAACACTTATTTTCCTAGCCAGATCATATTAGATTTGGCCATATAATTCAGTAGTTCTAGAAATTAGCCAAGGTCTAACAGTTTGCCCTTACATTGTTTGAGGCAAAATTACTGTTAACCTGTTTGCCGTGTTTTAAATTCAGATCGATTTTAATTTCTCACAGAATACGAGTATATAGTTGATGATAATAATGATGATAGAAGGTTGTGTATTCTTTGCGTCATGTAGTGCCTGATGCCGTATTGTCAGAGCCGTGCATGCTACTGTATGAAATAGGATGGCAGGACAGAGAGAGACGTAGAATCACCCTGTTCTATACGTCAGATTTTGATTATCGTTAAATTTCTCTGACAAGTCGGTTCATGTAATCCTTGCAAACATCCAGCTAGAAAGATGTGGAATGATGAAAAACAAACTTGTTTGAGGCCAAGTCCGCGAAGAACGAAAAGCTCTATTGAATAATATTCCATAAACGACAAGTGCCCAAACAGCTTCTGAGTATAGAAAAATATTGTTTAATCTATACCTTTGACTCAGTTAGACCAACCTGAAAAGCCTTGTCCGAAGAATAGGAAAGTCGACGTCGTTGAAAAGAACATCATAGACGCAGTTGAAGAGGTGACAAACAAATTGCAAGAAAAAGACATGTCTAGCGCTTACATAGACACCTCACTGCGAAAGTTTAGGCCAAAAACTCGGACAATTCTGAGAGTTAATATTCAAAAGCTAATTACTGAGGCTGAATTAGAGAACCTTGATTCTGCTGATTAAAAGTTTGCCTTTGACGTTTTTCCACTGAAAATATTGTACCTTACAATGTTCTGAACATTTCTGGTCATTATCTGCACTGATATAAGATCTTTTTAGCCGTTATTCTTACTAACGTATTCTTTCCTCTTCCAGATGCGGTGGTGGTGATGTTGGAGTATTGAAATCAATGGTTGAAAAAGGATTCTTAGGTAAACCGATCTTTGATTGGTTTTAAACAACCTGTCAGTTATTGACAACATAGGGTGCCCAAACCATGTGCTAATATGTTCTTTGACAGGAAATTTTTAAACCAATTTACTGTCTTTTGAAATGATTCCTCTTGAAATGTTGAAACAAACGTTTATCCAATTGTGGTGTAAACACCAAAGCACAACTAAGACCCGTAACAAATGGCAAACCGCTTCAAGCCATACCTCATATCCAATTATTTGTGGCGGCCTGTCACACTGGTATGAAGCGAATAGGCATTTCTGAGTAATTTGTTCAAATTTTTGTCAAAACTGCAAAGAATGTTTTATCTTCATGATTCCGACACTTTTTTCTCCTGTTTTGATTAAACCTTATGATGTATATAAAAAACCTTTCGGCTATCATGTGTACAGATTAACCCTAGCTCTTTATTTATATCATGTAGCAAGCAAGAACAAGCCAACAACTTTCTGTAAATAAATGTTTTTGATCAGTCTACATAAAATACATCGCTGTTTTCAACTCCGTTTCACTGCTTTTCCTCTTTTTTATTTCTCAGTGGCGCCCTTATTTCTCAGTTTCAAGTTTCACCCTTATTTATTTAACTTATTCTTTCACCTGTTTCTTGCAAGATTTGAAATTTGAGTTTTATTTCGCACATAATCTCCGCAATATCTTCCATTGGAAAAAGGCTTGTCCAAACACTTTTCAGGAAGGTTGCAAGGATTTTAAGAGCAGAAAAGCATTCGTGATCCGTTATATTTTTCAAACCTTGTTATTTCTAAATTACAGGACGTAAATCTGGCAAAGGCTTCTATATGTACGCGGACAAGAAAGGAAAAAGAGAGGTTTGTAACTATAGAATTATTTGTGTCGATTTTGATGATTTTAAGGTAACAATTATCAGACTGAAAAGCGGAATGACGTCATTACGCCAAAGAAAAGTCTCTCCTTAAAAGTCTCTTTACATTCAAAACTTGTTGATTTTTATCAAACATTTATAGAAATATTGACAGACCGCATCACTAAGAATAAATAAACGTTCTGAATTTTTATTCTCAAAGCGACGCTTGTTTATTTGAATGCGAACTTAGAAAAAGGAGCCAACTGAAAGTGGATCAAACTGCCTCACAAATGTATAGTGTGAATAACGGGAACAAATCATTTTGAAAACCCCTAACAGCAGAGGGTCATATTGGGCCGTTTTAGCAAAGCAGCATCAGAAACAATTGTTTACGAATAAACGTGAAGAGGGAGCGGATCCAAGTAAATGCGAAGACTTGCGAACTTAACCTCGGGTGATAGTTAAAATGAAGTGAAAAGTAAGCAAAAGAGAGGTGGAGCAAAAAGAATGAGAAGAAATATTTAAGTAGCCTCAGAGTTTCGCAAGGCTTTCATATCTGGTATCTGCTTTGTTCCCCATACATCTGTGCCAACTGAAGCAAAGAGAAACCGAAACATAGCTTTCATATCTGTTATCTGCCTCGTTTCCCATACATCTTAACCGTTCAAGCCAGCTGAACCAAGGAGACACCTGAACAAAGCTTTCATATCTTGTATCTGCCTTGTTCCCCCCGCATCTGTGCCAACTGAACCAAAGAGACACCGAAACAAAGCTTTTGCATCTGGTATCTGCCTTGTTTCTCATACAACTTGACCTTGTAAGCCAGCTGCACCAAGGAGACACAGAAACGTATCTTTTACCATTGTGAGCCTGCCAAGCTCAGTTTATTGTAAAATTCCTTATCTTTCTTTATAATGCTTCTGTTCACCGCATTATCGTTCTTTTGCAGATTAACCCTGAAGCTTTAGAAATTTTGAAACAGTATTCAGTACCAAAATCCGGAAGGTATGTTCCCTTTCATTATCGCCCACTTACAGCAATGCAATTGAGAATATAATTATTACTGTTTGAGCTTACAAGATCAGAAGATACAAGATTTTGTAAGATACAGGATCAATATCTATTTTTGGTAAGCCACGGACACTTTTAGACTACCCATTGCAATTGGGCGAAATTTCCTCTTTCTAAATAAGCATTTGAAATAATTGAAATTGTTTTATATTTGTTGAATCTACAGTTCAATTTAATTAGGAATTCTTTCAGCACGTTTCAATATCGGTTTATTCTACTCTGGTGGCGGGGAGGGTGCGGCGTCTAGAACTTTTTGTGTTTGGAGAAGTGGCACAGGATAGGGTGGAATTTAAAATATTGTTTTATAAAAAATTAATTATTGCAGAGAAACCAACACCACATTGAAAACTTCTACATGCTACATAAAATAGAAAAGCATGCGCTGACGTGTAATGTGATTCTACTACAGATAATTTTAAATTTTTCAGGAGTTTCAAATCACAAAGATCCTTTAGAGATTTGTTTAAACGAAAAGCAGATTTTTGCTGTTTGTAATCATTATGGTGATTTATAGTGTAGACCCATCTGTATACCAACTTTCTGGCACAGGTTTTATCGAGTACTCTCCTGTCCCCATCCCACTTCCCCTATCAATACCCTCTGCTCTTTTTCATTCCTTCCTCTCCTTTCTTTTTTCTCTTTCCTCTCCCACTTCTATCTTTCCCTTTCTCTCCCTATCCCCTTCCCATTCCTCCCCCCCTTCCTCCTTTCTTCTTCAAATACAGAGATTGCAATTTTACATGAACTTACAGATTTTGAAACCAATGAATTGCGATGTAAAGAATCAATCTATTAAGATTATTCAGAATTTACCAGGCCAAAAAGTCTATTATTTTTAAGTGTTCGAGATCGTGTTAATGAATGGACCATGTAAAGCTTCTTTGGGGACACACAAACGTTTTCCAATATCCATCTACAATTCCATTCATCTTGACACATCAATTTTCTCTTTTTAGTCATGACGTCGGCGATTTACAATTGAGGCTGGTTTCTAGATTCGTAAACGAGGCAGTCATGTGCCTAGAAGATGGAATTCTTAAAAGTCCCGTAAGAATTTAAATCTTTTTTATTGATTTTAATGTCTTAGTGACTCCTAAATACCAGAGGAGCCAAATTTATGTAAGGAGGATGTTGCTGTAATATAGAAACAAAGACTTCAAGTTTCAAAGATAAAGTTGTTTGAAGCTGTCTATGGAGGAGGTGTCATTTATGAACCACGATTTAGCAGCAATGACCCAAGTCTTCAGAATGGACCCGGCGTCGATGCTATGCTGAAGCATTTTAACTTAATACATTAGAACTCAAATTAAAATATGTCTCCAAAATTTTTACCAATTAAGTGGCCTTCAAATAATTCGTCTACTTTGAAAGAAATACTTCTACGAAATATTTCTTTACGAAACACTCACTCTAAGAAAATTGCATTGAAATCCGCTCGCGTTGACATTGTCAAGCCTTTGTTCTTTCATTCTGTTGTGCCAATATGGAATAGTTTACCAGCTAATAAAGCTGAACAAATAAATTCAGTTGCCTCCTTGGCTTATGCAAAACACTTCTCTGAGTGAGTTGACTGTTGGCTGGTGACGTTAAATGAAATCTTGATGATGATTTTGATGATGATGATGATGGGATACCTGCTTCATATATTTTTATACACATGGGAAAATATTCTAAAATTTGTTTGATTATTTTGTTGCATCTTGAAAAATATTTATTGCCTTGCGAAATTATGGGTGTAGTTTCGTTATGTTTGCGGAATTATCGGCCACATTTTTTAAGACATTTGCTGAATTGTGGGCTCAAATTTTTAGCCAAAATTACACGTCCCCATCCAAAACTAGGCGTAGTTACCCCTTCCCCCCCCTCCCCCAGTAAAAAAGTATGTGTAACTGGTCGCTGAAAGGCTTCTCATTGGTTACTTCGGTAGGCTAAAGTGGCACGGCGCCCTTTCATCCTTATGATTTTATGAAAAAACCTTTTAAAATTGTCAGTTATTTGAAAACCAGCGCAAAGCAATGATGATATAAACACTGTATCGGTCTCAATGGTAACACATGATCATTATTATGACTGTTTTGCTACAGGTCGACGGTGATATCGGTGCTGTGTTCGGTCTTGGTTTCCCGCCATTCCACGGAGGCCCATTCAGATTCGTTGACTCTTTCGGTGCTGGCAAACTCGTCGCAAAAATGGAGGAATTCGCAAAAACTGTAGGAGAGGCACAATTTACGCCTTCGCAGCTACTTATGGAACACGCAAAGGACAGTAGCAAAAGGTTCCACGCCAAGTAAATACACTTCACCCTGAAAATATATGTACTTTGTACCCATCTGTGGACACACAGATACATCGATGCCAACATTGAATGTTGTAATAAATTAAGGAATTGTTTTGACTCCACACTATTCACCAGACATTCATTGACCTCAAAGTCTTCTATGTATTTCGATGTGATGTTGTTCTTTATCTATTTGTGTGGATTTTGTTAATTTTTTGCTCTCATTGCTTCGTTTTCTTACACAACCTGTGATTGGAAATGTCAACGTAACAACTTAACATCAATTGTTCATTTTCAATATATCTTAGCAAAAAAAAGCGATTGATGACTATAATGCGAGAGACTGCCAAACCATTACATGCTAATATATTACAAGGTATTAATGACTGAGGGGCATGTGTAAATGTGGAAATTAACTTTCGAACTACTTGCCCTTAACTGCTTCTGGAAATACCTTCTGATTGTTACATTTTGACGAGAGATAAGAAAACACCAGTATCTTACAAACAAAAGTTTCGTAAAGTTGTCTGATTCTTTATATATTTGCACGTTTGTGGTAAGACATGATGTACAGTAGAATCCCGTTATAATATACTTGGTTATTACGTACTTTCGGATATAAACTACTGGTGTGCTTGGTCCCGGCAAAAGATGTGCTTGGTTTTAGTCAATTTTTACTTACCCTCGTTACAACGTACTTCGGATATAACATACTTAATACACTGGTCCCTTAAAGTACGTTATAACCGGATTATACTGTACATGATATCCTTAGGCCTTAGACCTTAGATCCTCCCACACCAATAGTGCCTTGAGCCATCAGCTTCCGGAACTCTTCTCGATCATTCGCCATTTCCCATCCTTCATTCCGTGTGACATTTGCAACTCCGAGTTGTTTTTCAATAGTTCTTTTCCAGGTTTGCCCCGGCCTTCCTCTTTTCCTTTCCCCTTGCGTTGCACATTGTGTAGGTTTCTTAGTGTATCGCTTCTCGTGCATCCTCGAGATATACCCCTATAAGATTCTCTTCTTGCTTTAAGCTTCACCAACATGACGCAATCTTCTCCAGAGCTTTTCTTAAGTTCTTCATTTGAAATTCTGTCCAGATATGAAATTTTTTAACATGCGTGTAATATATTTCATATGGAATGCATTCAATCGCTTTATATCAGCTGCTTTGAGACTCCATGTCTCGCTCCCATACAGAAGAACTGATAACACTAAGGTATGGGACATACTGAATCTCGTTTTACTTGTCAGATCATGACTATGGTCAGATTATTGTTCTTTAATATATTTTGGAGCTTTCCAAATGCTGCGTTTGTTTTCCCTACCTATCTCTTCAGAGATGGAACCATCACTCGAAATGCAACTTCCAAGGTATATAAACTTTTTAACTTCACAGATGTCGTCTAAAATTCTTATTTTCATTTGCGGTTGACCAAGAGTCACTATAGTATTGCATTTCTTCGAGTTCATCCATAAACCAACTTTTTTGGTCTGTTCCTCTAGGCTTTATGTTAACTTCTGCAAACTTTCTTCCTTTTTGTTGAAGAGAACGATGTCATCCGCAAACTCCAGATCGATTAATAATGTTCCATTTTCAGTTTGTATTCCCGCACCTTCAATGCCTTGTTCAACATAATAAATGACGATTGAGAACAGAATTGGAGACAGAATACATCCCTGTCTGACTGCAGTTTTTACCTTGAACTCCGAGCTAAGGTTGTTATCAACTCGGACTTTACAGCATGGATCGCTATATGACTTTACAGCATGGTTTTCAACACTCTTATGATTTTCGGCGATACATGACATAGTTATGATAAATGAAGATATGATATTCTGTCCACTGACACTGAGACAATATTAAAATTAATTCAGTAGAATATAAAAAGTTTGATAAGATAAACGTTATACTGAATTTAAAAGGGAGGCTACCTTCATCCCCCCGTTAATCATCTCTGACGTAGTAATGGAAATTATATCCATTGCTACGTCACCCTACAGCTGAAATTGTTGATCTTCTAAAAGGGCTGAAGCCTTTTTAAACTTTTCATATTTCTTTTCACAACTTCATTATATTTATTTAAAAGTTACATAAATACAAGAGCAAAATATATCAACCTGTTAGTTAGAAAGCGAAGCTGTGTTTTCACCGGGGGAATTTGTCCCCATTTTCATTCCTCAAGCTCAATTCACACTAGGCGCGTTTTTTGCCGCTGCCCAAATAAGGTTCGCATTTTTTGACGAATTGCGTGCGCATCGCGTTTTTTAGGGAATGCGTCACGATGCGGCCAATTTGGATTTATCCAACTTTTCCGCAATGAGCCGCATCAGAACAATAGAAGAGTTTTGTAAGCAAGCTGTTCTTCTTCTTGAAGAGTTTTGTAAGCTTTGCCCCCCTTTTACACTGTCCCGGGACAATTTTGTACCGCTACGGTTCGCAAGTGTTTACACTGTCGCGGTTCCAAATTGTTCCGTTTTCACTGTACCGGTACGACCTTAATTTAATGGTAGAACATTGTTTAAAGGAAGCTGTATTTAGTCAACCGAGGCTTTTATTTTGCCGCCGAAGTCAACAATCTAAATTTTATTGAGAGCTAAAATGGAGCGGAAGGCCGACAAAATCTTGCAGTGGCGGCTCGTAACTTTCACAGTTGGGAGGGCAGAACATCAATATTGCGATAATCGATAGAAAGGTCGAGTTGGCAAATTTTTCACTGTTTTCATGGTTCGATGTTGATCGTCATGGAGCGCAGAAGAAAAAGCATATATAGATGTGGTTGTTGTTTAGCGATGATGTCATTTTATGGGCAAAATTTTTCTTGCCCCGAATTCCTCCAAATAAGCCAATCACAGGCCGCGTTTCGCAATGCCCGAGGTCGAAAATTAGCTTGTACGCATGTCGGCTAGGGGCACAAAAAACTTTGCCCGTAAAATGACATCATCCCTCAAGGCACTAGCGGGCCAGAAGCGAGGCTAAGGACGAGACGGGATAGCAAGGAGCTTTTTGTAGAAGAGATACAAACTTATATAATTAACCACAGTAAGACTATCTTCAAAATTAAATATGAATATCATAGATTTCCTTTGAATCTTTTTGAGAGGGCATTGCCCCAGATGCCCATTAGCAAGAGCCGCCACTGTCGTCTTGTCTTCAGAATGTCCTTTTCTTCAGAATTTGACAACGTAGCTATGCCACAATCAAAGCCTCGATAACCTGAAACAGCCATACAAAAGACCTCTTTGTGAATCCGTGACAATATCGTCTCGGATAGGTGTTTACACTGTCCCGTTCAAAAACGGAACCGTGACGGTACAAAATTCGTTCGCTTTCAAAGCAGGGTCAAAAACTGTTCCGGATAGTAGAGCAAAATCGTCTCGGTTCCACAGTGCTAGTGTAAACGGAAGGGTGAACCGTGACAGTTTTGTATGGCGTTCTATTAAATTGGTGCCTGAGCCAATATCGCTAAAGAAACACTATTTCGTACAAATATTCTCGAACTGCAGAGAATGGGCACACAGAATGCTTCCCTCAAAGCCTTTTGCAATGACTATTTGAAACAGATTTCGCTGACCCGATAAAGATAGAACGTAGAACGAGCCAGGGCAGTATTAAATGAAATAAATGTTTATGTACAGAGAGCTAATCCAAGTTTCATCTTAAAAGAGTTGCTTTAGCTTGCATTTTCAAATTCTTGAGACATAAACTGAAATTAAGTCCAATATCACTGCCATTGTACTTTTTAAAAGGAAAATATGAAAACAATTTGAAAACATCTTCAATCTGAAATTGAAAATTTTTAAGAATATCGAGGCACATCAATTTAAGTACAGTGTAAACGAGGCGTTCAAGGGAAAAGTAAATACTCCAAATTTTGAAAATTTTGAAAAAAACATCTATCGATTTGCAAAAAAGTTGGTGGGAACCATGGCCCCCCATGCGTCGGAGGCCAGTTTTACATTAGCGTCAATCCACCCAGTGTAGACATCTCAGACATTGGCTAGAATAATTATTACATTTTTAATGTCAATTAGATATTATCGTACCGAGTATCGAAATTCAACTAGCTATTGTGTGGAATCAATTTTCTAGACAATTTTGCCTAAGTAGTACTCCATTGTAACTGGTTGCCAAGCAACAGTCCTGGAGTCTCGTGCACGCGACGAAAAGTGCGCAGTGAGGAAATTTTTCTCGCAATTAGAATGAACAATCGACTGCAAACAAGCAACGCGAAAATGGAAATCAAGATAACATTCCGTAAAAATACCTGGACAATTTGTGTTTATCGCATTTGAGGATGATATCATCGAAAGGGCTGTTTGATTACGTACCAGCGCTTCATCGAGCGATAAGAACATGATGAATTTGTCTTGACTTTTGCTGTAAACAACAGGTAAGAGATATCGTGATTTCTTCCTCAAGCGTAACATTGAAGCATTCTTCAAAGCGTAAATTAATAATTCATACCGCTTGACCACAAACTCATTCATTTTAAAGTAAGTGATCATCTCCTTGTATAAACATGAACACAATTTGTAGGGTTCCGTAAGATTTCACATTCCAAAATCAACTCTGCAAAACTTCGACAGGAAATGGTTTGAATTGAAGAAGCCTTGCATCTGCCCTTGTAAAGGCGACGAGTTTTCGCACCCCATGAACTGCTATTTCAACTGAATTAGTGC
Source organism: Rhopilema esculentum (assembly GCF_013076305.1). Next base: position 4,010,606 of record NW_027019597.1, read on the forward strand.
TTGCAAGGATTTACGACTTGAATTTATTCAAAACAGATTCTTTGGAAATATTTTTTGAAAAACGACATAATAAGAGCTTTTATTTTCAAAACACACGTGCCTTAAGTGCCTAAGGATATTTTTTTGCAAATATCTAGTTTACCGAGTGTATTTGAAAAGGGCTCAATTTATTAAATAAATTTTGCGCAACAAATCATGTTTATAAATCTCTCTTCTAAGTTATTTATGGTTGTACAGGTACTTTTCAACAACACAATTTTGTACCCGCATCATGGAGCCAGGCAGATTCTCCAGTAATGTTGTAATTTGATATTAAGGAACTGGTTATTATCAATAAGAAAACTTTTGTGCTACAGCAAATATTACTGTGAATCTTTTCAACTGTCAAACAGTTTCTTTCAATATACTATCGAATAGATTCCCACTTAAAGAAAAAAATCATAATAAAATTTTTAGATTATACACCACCCCCAACCGTCGATGTGACATCCCAGACATGTATGTACAAGGCCCCTTCTACAATTCACAATATTGAATACATCCTAGCTCCTTAATTTTTAGTGATTGAATTGTCTTTTCGGACTTTATATATTCTTATTTTGTTCACACCCCTCTTTGAACCCCCCAAAGTTTCATAGTTAACTCTACATCAGTCACTTCCCTTTGTCTACCTTTATCAAGCTCTATTTGATTTCTCTCTCTCCCTCTTGCAGTCCTTCTTTTTTTATTTTTTAGAGCTCTAATTCAGCAAAAATTGTAATTAGAGATGGAAAGGTCATGCAAAGATCCCAACAATTACAAATACGTGCTTTATCTGCCTCTGTTTTACCCATAAACCCTTGTTCCTCTCCCCCCCGCCCAGCCAGCAATGGTTTCTCTTATTGAGCTTGGCTCCTGTCCAGCCTTAAAAGTTACTACCTCATTACTTCTATACATCAAACTTTTTTCATCAGTCTCGATTTGACATCCTCTAGCTCCACCCTTCTTTGCACTTTACTGCTCATCTGTGATCAGGGCTTAGCACCCTATTAACCTTATCTATTTTAAAACAATATTTGTATAAGTGAAGGGAGGCCTGATCTTTGTTATTCCATGCATAGGAATCATGAGATGTGGCCACATCAAAATGAAGAAATGGGACGCTGCTCTAAATAGAAAGACCACAGAGCATATTACAGATTGAGGGGGCTAAAGCGTTTTTTTGGGGGGGGCTAAACACACTATAAACTAAGAGCAAGACGATTTTTGTATGGTTTTTAGTAAATTTGAAAATTTTGGGGGAAGCTAAAACCCCCATAGCCCCCCAATTCTGCGGTCCCTGGCTCCATAACCATTTAGCTTCTCAGTGTTCTAAAAGCTACACCTTTAGATGCTAAGTACAAATAGATACAAATACAATACAAAATATTCAATCTGGTTATTATAATCACCCTTATTTTCCTTTGCACTTCACAGAATCTGTTTCTCAAGCCACTTAATCCAGCTTATCCTGATCTATTTCAATCTGCTTTTTGTGGTTTGTTCCATTGATTTAGATTCCACATGATTCCTTTGATGGTTGGCTATTCTTTTTGCTTTTATTCTTAAGTTCCTCTTCTTTCCTGTGATCATGGTTTTTCTCCATTTATGAACTATGCTTTTGATGCCATTTTCCTATTCTCTATTATCCATCTCCTAGTCTCAAATCTATTGTGTGTATCACCGAAAAAATGCCCCTTACCATTTTTTGTCCTGTGGTTTGCCTCAGTCTATTGTATCTTTCTTTACAATGCCTAATTACCTTGATTATCGGCTATGTGTTATATTAATTCATTGGGAATAATAATCTTAAGAGATTAAACAAATTTTTGAGGTTAAAGTTTTCATACACACAAGAATGGAGAAGATTTCAAAACTGAGGTTTAATTAGAGATGTGCAATAAAAAGATAAAATTATTATGGTCACAATACCTTTAGAATTTTTTTGCAATGCTGGATTTTACTGTAAATGACCTGTCCTTTGTAAGCACCCACTGGAGCTCTGAGAGCAATTAAAATCCTTTGCAAATTTGTAGCTTAATAACCAAATAGAAGAATCAGGTGATTTTAAATTCACAATGTTGAAGAAAATTTAAGGGTAGGTTTTTAATCAGCATCAAATGTACATCTGAAACATTAGATTTTGCAAGTGCTCATAATAAAAGCCTTGGGACCGTTTAAGATGATAAAAACAAAAACTCGAAGTCAAGGGTCCCATATTGGGGAACTCAGCCCCCTTGCTAAAACTCAGAGAGCTTTTGGGGGCTCAGCCTCCTAGCCCCCCTTAACAAGCCAATATATGTTTGATTGGGCAAATTCCTTTCCAGCAATGTGAACTAAACCTTTATTATGCTTTAATGATTTTCCAAGAATGAATAATATCCATAATCATTTTGGAATCAATGAGTTTGAATGGTTTCATACACATAACTACAAATCTACTGGGTGTGACCCTGGGTGTGTTATTGGGTGTGGCTACTACAACAACAATAACCTACAGCAAGGACCGTGGGGCATTATACAGATTGAGGGGGCTAAAACGCGTTTGGGGGGCTACACATGCTAAAAACCACAACAAGGGTGCTTTTTTGTATGGCTTAAAGTATTTTTTGGACATTATGGGGGAGGGGCTAAAGCCTCTGTAGCCCCCACTTCTGCGGTTCCTGACCTACAGCACAACCCTCCTTCATGACCTTTTTAGAAGGCCACCCCCTGCTCACAGTCGTGATCAGTTGAATTTTTTAAAACTAAAAGCATACCATAGGTGGTATATTTCATGGCAGAAAATGATACTAGTTGGCCTGTTGTGTTTGGGATGTAGCACTCAGTTCTCCTTGAAACATGCAAGGGACATGGAGCAAATATATTTTACATTTGTTACATTTCTTTGCAATTTTAGAAAAATTTGACATTCAGTTAAAAAATGCTACAGAGTTGTTTACAAAGTAGACTCTAGGTTTTAAACATTTAAGAAGTAGTTTTAATTTTGTCCCCCATTAGCCCCTATCTGTCAAGGGTAGATGGTAAAATGTGGTCATTGATAGAATACTGTAAATATTTTGCTTGAAATGTTCTGAAATACTTTGTATTCCCCCAATTGACAACCCATTTGTCAGATAAATCAGATTATCTGCCCCTCCTATTATAGCTGCAATACCCCTGCAAATATTTGCGTTGAAATAGTCAGATGTAGTAACATCTTTGCTTGGGGTTCAAGAGGACTGTATATACTCAAGTTCCCCCTCCCCAGAAAATCGATCTTCATTGCGCCCCTGCCTTGATTGTGGTCATTTTTAGCTTTTGATCGACATAGACAAGTGCCTCTCGATTAAATTCGATAAGTATAAGTCTTGAGTTATTATGCAGTTCAAGAAGTAATCGAATCTGGTCAGTTTGATCATCTGATTATTTCAGCTATGTCAACATGACTAAATCTGGCTCTTGTCTACAAACTTCGCAGGTTTTGCCGCTTTGGGCTTTGCTAGCCACATCTGTCTACGTAAATATAGATGAGTAAATGTTTGTTATCCCAAGGCAAGGAAAAGTTTATCCAAGATCAAAATTTTCGCTTTCTCATAGCATTTCCTCCATGAAATTGGTGGAATTCAAAGGGGTATCATTACAGCAATTGGTCCTTTCTTGAGTTTCCTTTCCTTTACTTTCTATCTACACCTTCTTAACTTTTCTACGCCACCCGAAGTCACAGCGACGAAGAAATCATAGACTCTTTGTTCACCCTTTTATGCTTTGAAATTGAATTAATTCTGCCCTAAGGGTTAATAGAGTTGCTTGCCTTTTTTCTTAAAGATAGAAAGACTAGAGAGAATACTCTTTTATTATACACCTATTCTACAACAGTGACACATCCTTTGTTGATGAAGATTCATATAACCGGACCCTAAAGTAAAAAGCGTATAACCGGACTCTAAAGTTAAAATCATATAACCGGACTCTGATATTAAAGTATTTTTTGGGGAAACATGAAGTAGTATTAACGCTCTTTCTCTTCACCATTGTACACTCCCATAAGGACTGATAAAAAATTTTATCAACACAGAAATTTAATATGCACATCTTTTATAAATAAAATATGCTTTGAGAAGCGAGTATTCGCACTTTCGAAAATATTAAACAACTTTTCTCAAATCATAAAATACATTAAATAATTGAATTCTAAAAAAGCATATCATCATAATTTTGTGATTTGATTTTAATGTGGCATAAACTAACTGATTGGCATTTAAAACATTACTCCCAAACGATAATATTTCTTTTTAACGTAGTACACCGTATGCGTAATGACGTCATTTGAAGATAAAAACAGGCGCCTCACTTCGTTTACTTTTTCCTTGATATTAACCAGTCAATCTTCATACTCGCTCTCGAAGTGGGACATATCATGAAAAATTTACCAATTTTCCAAGAAGACGGTAGCCCTAGCTTCTTCTCCATATTTTCTCTTTTTCCTCTCTAAACGATGGCTGTAGCACAGTTTTTGCGTCTTCTTTATTTAGAAACACCAGGTCGCAGAATACAGAATGGCTTCATTGTTTCCTAATTCAAAACTTGCTGTCTGCTTTTCAAAAAGAGACTTTGTAAACCGCCTCCCATTGATAAAGTAAGCATGAAAGAATGCCACAATCTGTAGCTTCTAGTCTGTGAAAGAAATGGATAAGAAAAAGCCGGGGAATTTTTAAATGTAACTACTCCTCCCCCATGTTCTTTGAATTTCTTTCGATTTAGACACGCAGCATCCTATAGCATCTTATTTAAATAGACTTTCAGTGAATTCATTAAAATCAAAAGATTACCCTTGCTGTCCCTCGCACCCCCCCCCCCTCCTAGAGGTATTTGCATAAAAAGGAAATTCAGTTCAAGCTTCGTAAAGCGTGACATGGGATTTATTTTAATCCATTGTTCATTTTGCTTTGCATTTACATAATTTCAACACTGGCCGAATAAGTTACGCTATGTGATTGTAATTAATCGTCAAGAATACAGTAAAAGAAGTCCTTAAATGACAGGGCTGAACTTTCTCTGTTTACATGAGAATCTCAGCGCGCGTTGAAATCTCAGCCTGTGTAGAGGTGCTGCATTGTGTTCAACCCATGTTGAGATCATGTAAACTCTTATGTAGGCTTACATTTTCAACTGAGTTGGCCCGGGCTGAAATATCTCATGTAAACAGCCTCCGTGAAAAGGGCTGCCCCTTGCCTTCTCTTTCGGCATCTAGGACAGTATATAAATCTCAGTTCCTTCATTAAAGCTGCAAATAGTGTTGTGATTCCCCTGCCCCTCAAAAACAACCATATCTGTAATGATTACATATTTTTGAAAAGTCTTTGCTTGAGCCCTGCACATTGTCCGAGAATGGTGAGTTGGTTATTGCTGGCCCTAATTGTCTGGATAAAGAGTTGTCCAAAGAATGTTGGAAGATAAATAAAATGAAGAGAAAAGTGAAAAATGCAAATAAATGAATGTATCAAGGTTGATATTTTACCGTTTACATTCGGAGAACAACAACCCCCCTCCCAAAGAAATTTTTTAGCATCGCGGCTGAACTCACCCACATCTTTTTGGAGAGGTTTCGCTTAAAAAACCCTTCCCAAATATTTTGAAAAAATACTAGAAGCTGGACTAGTCCTTTGGTGGTACAAGCAATCTCGGATAAACTGTGGCATTATTCACCCGTTTCCAAAGGTTTTTTCCAAGAGACTGTTTAATAAGAGATCGCGTCAAAAAAGTTTTCAAATTCTCAAGTCTTAACAGCGTCGTCAAGGTTATTTGCAAGCTTTGGCGACGCTTCTCAAGAATTTACCTGTATTTTTAATCAAGGCAGGTTTGAATATTATTTTCTTTTTTAGACACATTTTTATCGCAGTTTAAATGAAACTATGCTTTTCTCTTCTATTCACAGAGGAAATCAGTGCGAAAGAACTATATCGCTGTCAAAATTCCTCAATTTTTTTTGCAGAGCAAATTTATGATTTTACACCTACCTTTTTGCTGTTTTTTTATAACCTTTCCATTCAAAGAACGCTGCACCGTGAATAAAGCCATATCCTAGTTTTCAGTGCGATTCGTTGTTGATAAATTATAACTAAACCCCTTGTCCATCAATGAATGGTTCCTCTACTGATTTAGCGGTTGGTTCCTCACGAAAAATGCTACCCTTACGTGAAAGTTAGGGGTCTGTCTGGAGCACAGGCTACCTCCTCCAGGCGCTTGTGGTATGCAGGGACGTAAAAAAGTGGCTAATTTTGGAGGGTCGTGGAAGGTTGAAAATTCCAACTTTGCCTGATGAATTTTTTCTTTCGACCTGTTAATCTTCTGTACCTACTAAATTTATTTGTAAATAGCCTTATTCCAGATTTTTGGGTTCTGTATAATTACCAACATTTTACTTAAAATAATTAGTAAAAAGCGTAAAGACACTAAAGAAGATAAATGTCATCTTTAAATTTTGATTAACTTAACACGAACATTTAATCTTTTCGTAAGATATAAAGCAACATCAAAGCCATACCAGTCTAGATCTTGGATATGTTTAATGATAAACAGTAATATTCTTTCAAGTCAATTAACAGCAATTCTGTTCATTTTCTGCTTGATCAGTTTTATATAAAATATCTTTTTAACAATATAGAAGCTTCAAGGAATTGACCATTTCATCTTTTGTTCTTGATCGAAGGACAATTTTTACAATTTTCAAAGGGCTAAATGTCGTTTGTTTTTTGGAACTGAAAAGGGTGATCTGAGGGCAAAACACTCTTCTTTGATCAAATACTTCTACTGCAGCTTCTTTGATCAATGTTTTGTGGCTTCTTATTAGCATTATCATAGCAATTTATGATAAGATTCAAGGAGGTCTACAAAGTGCAGGGAGAGCTTAGGATACACCCGTTAAGAAGCGTTGAGAATTTCTAGCAATGAAAGATTTTTAATGTTTTCAATTGAATTGGCTACTCGTTGTTTCTTAAAAAATTCAAACTTTCAATTGTTCTGATCAATACAGGGAATGATTTTTCAAAACTTCAGGCTCAATCAATACTGATGGTAAAATTTAAACTTCTTATCCAGAAATTCACCTTGCCTGTTCAAAATAATTTAATTCAACTTAACCCCTTGTCAAAAAGGAAACAAACGATGCAATGGTGCAATTTGTGATCCAGTGGAGACAGGTCTTCGCAATTAAAAACGATTAGAAGATGTGCCTGCTCCACAGTTTGAATTTGAATAGGCTCTAAGATTTTTACAATTGAAATCCCAAAATCCTTAGCTATAAAATTCACATATTTGGTCATAATAGTTAGAAAGAATTCCAAGTGAACTTTTAAGTTTTCCAACTGCAATTGGATTTGCCATCCTTTCACGCCCCCTGCACCCCCTATTATTTACGTGCCTGGTGGTATGAAAAAGGCGAGCAGGATCCTCGCGAAAAATTTCTCTAAGAAAAGTATTGAAAAGTAGAAAAAGTCAATTCATGGTGCGACGCAGCCCCCCGAAACGCTAGCTCTTTGTTGGAGCAGCTCTACAATTTGCAACAATATCTGTCGTTTTTTCAGTAGAAATGCTTAGCTAAGCAAATTCCTTCATGCTTCGAAAGCAAAATCTGTGCATTCAAACAAATCTTATCAAACGGGGAAAACCCGCATAGAATAGGTCATTACCTACAACATCCGGGTTTTTCTTTTTTATTTACAAAGCTGTAAACCTCACCAAAGTGTGAGGGGTGTGGGGGGGGGAGCTGTCGCGCCCCCCCCCCCAACTTTCAGAAATGCACCGGTATATTTACATTCTTAACAAAATGATTTTGTGCCATATGAAACAAAAGAATTTCTATCGATAAAATTTGGTTTTGCATCTCTCACACCCTTCCCCCCTCCAGTGAGAAAGGTCACGCTACGCCACTGGGCGTATTAATTGCACACTACGGTCTTTTTCTTCTGAAACACCAGATATCTCGAGTCTGTGTGACCCTCGGAAAATTTATCCTGTTTTTTCCCTCTAACCGTCCTGTATCCATTCCTACCGCTTTGGACTTGGTTGCTTCTTTCCGGCATGGACTTGGCACTTCCCTTGCCACACGGCAGAAAAATCTTTTATTACAAGCCTAAGTTCCAAAAAGAGGATGTCATGGAGCAGCTAAAAGCATTTGACTGTTTTCGTTATCCCATTGTTCTAATTTCTTTCTTCATTCTATTGACTATGTTCAAACACGTTCAGGCACAATGTACCGGCAAATGTAAGCTATGCGAGGTCAATTAATGTCAATATACATTCTTTGTAGAGGAGCTTTATTCTTGAGTAACAATAACTTTTTGTTTCAATCTAAAGACCTCCATTATGGCAGCACCCGTCGAAGAATACGGCTGTAAATATCATAAGTTTCGTAGTAACATGTTCAGGTCTCTATATAGCCATTTGCCACTATCGTTTTTCGCGTGCGTCTGCACTTTCGAACAAGCCTTGCCGCTGATTTCTTGAACTGGATCATTCAAAATGGTATGGTTTTATTTAATTGTTACAGTCCAGTTGTTGTCTTTACCCTTTTAAACACATTTATAGATTTGCATTTGATTGAGTCTTTTCGTGGCCATTTCGAAACGTGTTTCGAATGAATTTCGAGAATACTTCTACAGCAGATTCTCTCTTTAACATACTTCTCTAACGGGTATCTAATAATTTCTTAGAGAACACATTTTGGAAATGTATAAACATCGAAGAAGAATGGGTAGATTTGATCAAATGCTGTCTTATCGTTGTTTCTTCTGATTTCGCTTTTTGTGACGAACCAAATGAAAATATGACAATTTTTTCCGTGTACAAACCTTTTTTTTATTCATATAACGTGGAAAAAGGAAGTAAAGTAAACGTGGTGTACAATTTCCTCAAAGTGTAGGGCTACACTGACCTCGGGCTTGCATCTGCGGTGTCATAATCTGCGGGCTGTTAAGCTGGGTTTTTTTTTCGACAGAAAAATTCGAGAGCTGCATCTCATGATCTGCTGTTGCTTGTGTAATAGTGGTCTATTGTTTAGTACAATATTTGAGTAGGAATGCGTTAATGGCGGAAAGCAAAGTTTTAACCTGAAAATTGATAAAGTATGCGAATAAAAATTTTCGGTTTTCTCTTTTCTGTTGCATATTATTGCCTCTCGGACTTCATTATGAGTGTGCTTTTTATGGATCGCTTATTTTTTGGTCCTCTGCTGCACGCCTCGACTGATTTCTCGGCATCAGAAGCAGTGGCAGAAACTCATTTTCAGGTGGGGGGGGGGGCAATGCCCACAAAACAAGCAAATTTGCCGAAAAACGACATGATTTACCGACAAAATATTGTTTTATCCGATAATTTAGCGAAACTTGGGGGCACTTGCCCCTCCCACACCCCTGCAGATTCCGTCACTGGCCAGAAGGCCGAAACAATAACGAACTAAGTGGTTGCTTTCTATTTCGTTTTCTAATTATATTTCTTTCCAGTGAATATTTCCTGTCCTAATTTTACCGGCGTATACATAAAAATATCACGAAAATATAAAATAGATTTGATAGATTGGTATTAGATATGAACATGTCAAATCTGCGTTTTTTATTTCATTAGGAACTTTTTATAAGACTTTATTGGGGAACCAACATCCCCCCTTACAAGCTCAGTCATCGGCTTTTTATCCCGTTTTGCAGAACCAATGAACTGAGGGTGAGTGAGCCAGAAACGCTTTAACTGCCCTCCGAAAAAAACTAAGCCTATTTGTCTTCCTCAAAATTTTCCTTTTATCTTTCTATTAAAAGTTTCTTTGAAATGGAATTCAAGTATAATCAATCATATATAGTTTGATCTTAACGATTTGTCTGAAAAATAGAAAAGTTGAAGAGCAACGGTAATTCCTGTATTGCGTTTGCTTTCCTCAAAACTATTGCATCGTTGGATAACCATCCTCTGGCTCATAGTCGTGGAACCAGGCCCGTTGCTAGCTATTGTGCTCAAGGGGGGTTTTTCGAGCCCCTTTCGCCGACAAAGTGGATGAGCCATCAATTTTTCCCGACAAGTTTGGGAAATTGCCGACTAAGTACCTCTAGATGGCAAAAAACTTCTCGTGTTCGCAATAAAATTTTTGCAATGAAAGGGGGCTGTCACATCCCACGTGTCCTCTGTAGCGATGGGCCTGCGTGCAACAATAATATATTTTGGAGTATAGGGTGAACATGTTACGCATGATTATCATAAATATTTTTCTGCTTCCAGGCCGACCAAAAAAGAGGTTCGATAAAAATACGTGAAATGGCTCTCAGGGTGAAAATTGTCAAAGTCACCGAGCTCGATGCAAAGGCTGATAGATTCATGGACATTGTGTTCAGAGGTAATTGTGTATTTTCTTTAAAAAAATACTTGGATATTTGTATCGAAATTCCTCATACTAAGAGAAAGTTTGGTCATGATGGGTATTCATATGGCCATCTTCTCACCAATAAAATCATTGTTTTGTCAAATTTTTGCCAAACACTTTTCACAAAACTGTTCTCTGACTCAATCAATTTGGACTTGATATAAAATCACAGATTTATATTTTAAAACCAAATTAGCTTATCCCAAACGCAAAAAATGTTAGTCCCTTGAAACCAAAAGAAACAGGAGAATTGGCAAACTGAGGTTCAGTTGGTTTCCACTAAAATTCACTTTAAAGCTGGTTTGCATTAACTATTAAACTTTTCTCAGCTTCCTCCCTAGTAAGGATCTCTGTCGTCCCTAGTAAAGGATCTTGTCACGCAATAGCGTTTTGCGGCTGACATGTGTCCCCAAACTTGGTATCGCTTGGGTGTAGAAGTGGCTCTTTTTAACAAGGTCCAAATGGTAAATTCAGCTGGTATGATATTTCCTTGATGGCCTTTAATACCCCTGTCTGGTTGTGATAAAGAATATGTTATTTGCCAGTCGATGGTATGTTTACTCATAGGTTTTTTTAAGTAAGGCTTCTGTAAAGAAAAATCCTTTAAGAAACCGCATGGAAGTATCCTGAGATAAAATTAGTGTTAGCATCACTGGGAAAAAAAAGAAAACTAGCGATTATCAACAAAATTGAACAGGTTCCACTGCAACCCGTCTTCACTGTAATGCAAGTATTCTGATGAAGTGAATGACGTCATGGCTCATGCTTGGCTCTGGATGAAGTGAATTGCGTCAACTGTTAAAACCTATACATCCATGCCAATCCACTACGCCACCACATTGCTCCTTCAATGTTACCCGTCAGTGTCACCGTTACATTAAACCATTACATAAAACGTATCGCTAGTAACTCGAATCAGCTTCATCGATGCCCTGTGTCTTGATGAAAGTTTTTGGACTAATTTCAGCACAAGTCCATTTATGTTCAAAATCACGTAGAAATTTCTCTATTTTTGCATTAATTGTTTGCTTAATTGTTTTTTATACATTATATTGTTTTGTTGTATTTAAGATAGATATCTTGATTCGTGAGTATCATTTGGTTTCTGGGTTTTTTCAGGAGTTCCTCATTTGACTAAAGTTGCTAAGAATTCTTGTGGTGATGTAGTCTTTGACGAGGTGAGATTTTTGTATTTTCGAACCTTTTCTTGGAGTGAATGCCTTAAAGCCTGCACTGAAACATACCATGACCAGAGTCCTGAAAACTTTCATGTGATATGAAAAGCAATGCCTCCGAAAGGTAGCTGATTGTGTTACCGCCATTTGTTCTGGGTTCGGCTTGTGAACTGGGACCCTGTTTGGAGGGACCAAAGCGGCTACACATGCCAACGACCAAAATCAAGATCATTTGTGTAGAATTTGAAAATAATTGGAGAGTCCTGTAGACCTCTAGGCCATTCAAACCCAGTCAACCCCCCTCCGCTTCCCGGGTCCTTGCTTTTAGCCCCAATTATCTTTCAATGGAAGCTTTGAGGTATATGCACTTTCTCTGTCTATAATCCCATTCGTAAGCAATAATCTTGTTTAAGCAAAGAAAGTGCGAACCAGTTTATCCATTAGGGTAATTTTCTAGGCATTGTTTTGGGTAAAACTTTTGTCAGACTGATGATACAAGCTATAAGAAAATAATACATTTTTAAATAAACTGATTGTTGTTGTTTGAACAATGCAGTACACATTAACTATATTTCTCCTATTATTGCTTCTTTAAAAACCGTTTAATATAATATCCTTTTTTGTTTTACAAGGATTTCAGCTGGCCTCTATCCTCTCCAATTGTCGAAGACGAATTTTTAGAGTTGCATTTATACCACAAAAGCCTTTTCTTTAGTGACAAGTAAGGAACACATGCTTTTGTGCAAATGTGTTTGTTTTGAGGGCACATATGCTACTTTTTAGTGAAGTATGCGTTTATTGCCATTGGCAATGCCACTTTTCCTTAACACGATCCCCGAATATTTTATGAGATGATATTGGCATTAACATGTTCCCAAAATTATCAAAATGCACTTCCAAGTAAATAGTTCAATGTTTTTTCAAGTGCTCCTCAGTACATGATTTGTTTTTAGAGACAGTTTACAACCATTTCAAAAATTTCCAACCCTTAGACGATGTATCCAATGTTTCATCTTATGTTTTTAGGCTTCATTTCTACATCTTGTGTTTTGAACGACTTGTATTAAGAAATAAATCGATGCACTGATAAAACAATAAAATTGTTGCTGTGTATAAATAATCCACTTTTCCTCTGCTGTAGTGTAAAGTATTTTGAGAAGTTATTGATTTGACGTTTCTCTTCTTTTTTAGACTCTTCGCTGCGTATAAGTGCCAAATTTCTTCTCTAATAGATGGCCAAGTTTTGGAACTCGTTGATAATCTTGTTGATTTATACAATCGCTCTATTAAGGTAATCCGTATTCTCATTGTTTCTGCAATAGTTACTGTCGTTAAATTTTCTTTTCTTTCGGTTATCATATATCATAACTCTGGATTGCCATAGTCTCAGATCGCCATGATCTGAGATAACCATAGTCTCAGACTACCATAATCTTAGACGGCTATAATCTCAGATCATGATAATTTTATATTCCCGCATTCTCAGATATGATCTTAAAATACCATAATCTCGTATCATCATTGTTTCGGATTGCCATAAGCTCGAATCACTCTAAATTTAGATTTCAATAATGTTAACCATAATCAAAGATTACCTTGATTTCAGATGACCACAAAATCATGTATCATCATCTTTTTACCAAAATCTCACATTTCCATCAACGTAGATTGCGATTATGTTGAATCACCTTAATCTTAGTCTATGTAGCCTTGTATTTTTTATATTGATTTTCTGATCTCAGAGGAATTCAGTCTGTCGTTTGATTGCGATTATGTTGAATCACCTTAATCTTAGTTTATGTAGCCTTGTATTTCGTATATTGATATTATGATCTCAGAAGAATTCAGTCTGTCCTTTGAATTGTACATATTTGCTACAAGTACAACGCGTGGAGTGAGTTTCTTGTGTGCATGCATTAAGTTTTTGTAGAACTTTTGATAGTAAACCAGTGGGTCGAATTAAGATTTCCCGTTTGCTGCCAGCATAACTTAAATGCAAAGCTTCGTTTTGTTTCATAGTCTGAAATAACACTGGAAATCGCATACGAAGAACCTAAGAAGCAAGATGACCATGTGGTTCATATCGAATTATTGGAGGAAGACAGTGATGTTGAAGAAAATAAAGTCCTTGTGAACGATTTCTTGGATGTCCCTCTCGGTGCCATGAAGAAACCAACGACCTCGCACTTCGGATCATCTGGCACAACAAGCAGTCACGCAGAAATTAAAAGTGGAATTGCAAGTCACGAGGGAAGAACAGAGATCACTGACTGCCTTGAAGGAAAGGAGTAAGTGTTGCATTACATATTCAACCTTTTTTCGTTGATTGTTTATCGGCATTTGTAATAAAGATAATAATAATTGTCATGTGATGTGTTCTTGTAATTATCAGATATAAAGATCGCTAGATTAATGGGCTAATTTCAAACATGAACTAGATATTGCAAAAATGGCCCTTGTTTTTTGTATCAAAATTGAATTTGCATCCAGTGGCGTAACGGAGGCATCTCGGGTCCTAGTGAACATGGAGATGGGGTCCCTATTAACGGACGTCAAGAAAGTCGCATCCAACGCTGTAGGGCATGTCAAACACAATAACAAGATGTAAAACTGATAATTTTTCTCGTTGACTAGTAGAAGCTTCGGTGGAAGAAATCTAAAAGCTTTTAAAGTGTGGCGAACTTGAGCGAGTCTTGAAATAACAATTATTTGAAGGCCCCTTTTGGTCGGCGGCCCTTAGTACACGATTCGCATCTGTAGCTTCATGTGAATATAATTCGGACTTTGGTGCTAGAAAATTCTGTTTTGTTTGCGACATTTCTGTCTATTTTGCTTGAACTCTAGAGGCAGAAAAAACGTTTTCATATACTTTTTTCGGCCCTGTGATTTGGAGGCATGCCTATTTACTGTTCTGGTTTACTGCAGAATCACAGAAAGCCGAGTCGGAGATGGCTCCATGGGCTAAGTTATATTTCTAGATAAAAGAAGCGTGGTATTTCATCCGGTCCCTGTCACTGAAGCATTGTGCTTTTGTAATATCTAAATATACATTTATTTAAGTTTTTTGAGGCAATATTAGAACTGCGAAATGTAGAAAAGCTATTAGATGCACTTCTCGACAATGCTTGGTCGAGTTTTTCAGGTAGCTCATCTAATGGGCGCATTCAACTCTGTTATTAGCAGTCCGTTTAAAGCTAAGTCGTCAGGAGCTTGAGAAAAATTTATGGCTAAAAGAGAACTTATGATGCAGGTGCACATTGTTTTACTACAGTCTGCATCCTATAAATTGACCATCTTTTGGTTAAAATCCAATATATTGTACCTTAATCTTTGCCACCCAGAAGTATTGGAATATGATACATAAATTAGCATATATCGAATTGATTATAACTACGTTGTATTGTTTTTCCTTTGCTGAAATGTTTGGTTTATCGCTGTTAACAGGACATTCACCGATCTGCATATTTCTAAATTGTGCACATCTCTCAAGCGCTATAATGTTTTTTCTAAACAGAGCGTTTCATCCAAGAATACGATTGCCTAAACGTAAGAGCACAAAATTTTCACAGTGGCAGGTATGGCTGTCTCCTTTCAATTTTTATTTATACATAGATCTCTTTTCTAAATATTCAACAGAGCACAACATGGGGTTGCACCATGTCAGTCGCGTTTCCTGGAAATAGAATTCGTGTATTGAATACCTGAACAATAGTTATTATACGTAACTCACACGATGTAGCCATTGTAATTTTGTAGCCGTAATACCTTCCCGCAGTGCAAAACCATTTGGTATTATTAGTAATATTTTTGTTTTGAGTTTGAATAACTTTTTGTGCCATCGCTCTTTGAAAAATATACTTAAAACTGGGGTCAGCAAGTAGTCCAACCATGAAAAAGCCTTGTTCTTCTTCGTTACTGTTGTTCTGATTCAATTCCTTTTGTCAACGGAGCAGTGTGGCTCCGTTGTGACGTCATAAAAATCTAATTTTAGAATTTATCAATTCGGACCCTGAAAATTTTTAACAAACTTTTTGAAATAGAAACCTGAATACAAGAAGCGCCGAATAAGTCAAGAAATTTCCTCGATGTAGCAAGATTAATACAGGCTCCCTCCATTGCTGTGTTAGATTCCACCTTGTGATCTCCAAGAAATGATGGCAAATTTTTCTGAAAATTAAATCGAATGTAGACCATAGAATGTAGTAGGGGACGGTTGAAGGGCGGAAGAAGCGAACTTTGTATCCCTTACTTATGACCTATTTTCACAACTCGTTGTTACTTTTTTTTTGGCTCTTACTTAGTTGAACTTGATATCAATCCAATTAGGTGCAAGTCAAGATTATCGAAGGCAAGGGACTGAATGGGATGGCAATCGATCCATTTGTTGACATTGCCATTGGAGACCAGAAGAAACATACAACGACAAAACCGCATAATAACAATCCAACATGGGATGAGGTATGAATACTTGTTACTGGCTATTTACCTTGAGTCAGTCATGTTTTTCTTGACTGTTATTAAAGTAACTCTTTTTCAAAAGACTGTATTGGGAAATTTGGTTGGAACTTTGGGAGGTATTCTCTGTAGGCCGTTAGGGGTATTTTTAGCGCCAAAACCTTATTAGGATCCCCCGTCTAATGTCTATCTAATTCCTGGAAATCTCAAAAAAACACGAGTTTTTTCCTTTATGTTTGATATATTATTCTCCTTAACGTTCGAATGCTTGAATCTTTCATTCGAAACTTCTCGAAACTCATTTTCTCAGTGTTCGAATCATGAAGTAACACATCAAAATTCAGGCCCTTTGTTATAAAGACCCTTCCCCGTTTATCAGCTTTCGAAAACAAATTCCGAACCTCCTTTTTTCAACATCCTCTCCTTGTATTTGACACCTAAAAGTAAGACGAGCAATAGTAGGTTTTCCGGATTTGGGTCGGTATAAGATCCAGTTGGGGTAATATCCCACAAACAGCTATCAAATTATGTTGATTGTACACCAGATGAGTTGAGTGTTTTACTGTCTTTGAGGATTTTGGGGTAAATAAAGCTATTTTGAATAAAAAAATTATTTTGAAATTTTAAAACAATAATTTTCAATCTTGTTCTGTCTCTGCTCTTATTCTTAAGTTTAATGAATTCTTTTCTAGTATTTCGTATTTGACTTCAAACTACCAAAGGAACAGTTATTGGATCAAATCATTAGCTTTCAGGTAATATATTGAAACTCATGGCGCTAAATAACATGAAGAATAACCAAAAGTTGGTTTAATCAAAAACTGTAATTGTGCTGCATAGACATTTTAGTATTAATTTAATTTTGTTTTTCTTTCATTCACTATCTTACGGCTCCGTAGATTGCTACCAAGTATCCGTTGTAAAATATACCAAATATCGAAAGTGTCCAAATGTTAACAAGAAAAGATATGTCTCAGCTGAACCATGGTCTCTGAGCGTGTCTTACTTAAACTGCGGTCCGGGGATTAACTTTGAAAAAAATGACGGGTATATGCTTGCCAGAAAAGATTTTATGGCCCTATCTTGGAATAAAAATCTGAAATCATGAAACCTTTGCTGGAATGAATCTATGAAAAGGTGATACCAGAAAGCATTATGTCTTAAAACATTGTATCTTCCTTTGGCACACCTGCACGGGAAATAGAGAAAAAATGTAAACCAAGAATGACACCCTGTCGGCAGGCACACCCACGGGTATTCAGTGTATTAAGTAAACCCCCCGGAAACAACGGTTTACATAATTCAGGTGTGTCCTTCTTTCACTCACCTTTGCAGTCTTCAACTCTGTTATTCCCAATTTTTCTGGGCTCTGCTATATCTACAACTATTCTTCTTTTATATGCATATCTTCTGCTTAATCAAGTTTCTATCACGATTGTGTTAAGTTCGTTTATCCTTAAACTTTGCTTTGAATTTCAATGACGTCAGTATGTTTTTATATCTATAGGTAATTTCTGGACGCAGCCTTGTCTCACAAGGAACACTGATTGGCCAATTCAAGGTATAGTTCATAATTGGTTTCTTACTTGTCTCTGTCTCGATTTAGAGTCGCAGCAGATGCAAAACCCGTTTCAACAGGGTACATGGTCTCTCCCAGTATTTCTATATGGGTGGTTGGTGAACGGGGGTTAGTCTTGTCAGTTATAAGGGCACTTTTTTTCGTTGAAGTGTTGATGCCATTCTAACATTATATAAAGTGCTTGGTGTATAAAATTCTGAATGCGCTATTTCATCATCCGTATCCATTCCCCCCCAACCCCCACCCCCCAAGAATAAGGGCTTTAACTGAGTTACCATTCAGTATGTAATAACAACACTAGTATGTCAGTAACATGTGTGAGTCGTCATTTTGTATAAAGAGTTTCTCATGATTATAATTGTCCCATCAACAGATGGACCTTTGGACCGTTTACGAACAGTCAGGTAAGCAATTTACTAAAAATATTTGACCGTTTCAAAATCATAATTTGAATTTCAGGTAGTTAGATAAGCGCCAGTATTTACTTTTTGTTTCTGAAAATTTATTTATTTGGTTTTAAATTCTGCTGCCTTTTCTATACTCTCAAACAGTTTAATTTCTTTTCACACTGTTTTTACTCTTTGCCTATTGTCTCTTTTTATCCACTCATTTCTTTATTCCATTTTTACTCCTTGATTCAATGTTTCACAATTTGTTAAGAACTTCCTAATACAATTCTGAAACATAAAATAAGCTTCTAGACATTATATCGTGAACAATGTGTTCTGAATTTTAGGCCACAGTTTCTTCAGCAAATGGGCGGTGCTTCTTACTCCAGAACCAAACGAGATCAAAGTGAGAGAGGAATTTAAATTTTCATTTTAAATCTTTTAAAATTTGAAGTCAGTTTTTCATTTTCAAAGAGAGGCTTGTATAGCGGGCATTTAAAACCTGACAACAACAGGGAAACATTTACTATAGAGAAAAGCATTTCAGAATCCTTGCTCGTGAAAAATATCAACCCAGAATAATTTTCAACCGGACCGCTACGACAGCATTTGTTACTGGTGCAAAGAGATATTTCGTTTGAATGATAAAATTTCAGCCCGGAGCGAGTTGAGCCTGCTTCTGCAATCTTAGGTTGAATTTGTCACTGGATGAATACATGCATGTGTACAGGGCTATTTGAGAAATTATTTTTAGTTAAATGAAAAAGTCAAAAGAAATATGTGACTTATTGATCGAAAAAAGTTAAGTTTGTCAATGGCTGATAATCCCATTTGAGCAAAAGTCAGCAACCTCTTAATCTCAGCCTAACCCGGTGAAAAGTAAGCCCGGCTGGACGTTAACCACGTATTAGGCCACAATTGAACTTGGAGCATCCCTTTGTGTTTGTTTAGAAACCATGGTAATAAGGCAATAAAATCTAGTTTCAATGCTTGTTTTTTAGGCCATAAATTTGTTAAAATATGGTCTGTCTTGAAAAATTTTGATGCGCAGAGCTTAATTTTTCATTAGAATAGTGTTTTCTTATAGCTTTGTCTCTAAGTTCTTTACATTGTTTGGTTTTTTCCTGGTTTTTCACTCGAAAAATTAAATCTTAAAATTAGTGCTATGGCTATGGATCTCTGTTACCAGCCAATTCTTTTCATTGATAGGGCTATCTTCGTGTGGATGTGTCCGTATCCGGTAAAGGGGAACATATCAAGGTTTGTGCTGTTCATTTTGGTTTAACTAAGAGTTTCAATTTGGCTGTTAATTTGGAGTTTTATCAAAATCTTTGCAAGAACCAAAATATCAATGAATATCTCTGAGTTACAAAATGCATTAGTTTGATGAAAAACTTATTTTAAACCTGAAAGTGAAGTAAAGCCATGAGCAGAGACTTAAAGAACAGAACTGTTTCATAGCAATAGGATTTTTTAATCTTACCTGCTGCAGATGCAGCTTTGACGTTGTTTCAATATTAGGTCTCATTTTACTTGCTCTGGGAGCAGAATTGCTTTAAGATCAAGAGAGAAAAATTATAATTTTTGTCATGAATGTTGTAGATAATTTGTTTTTCGATAAAATCTAATATGTATTTCGATAGAATAATTTGTATAATTAACATTAATTTCATGTTTGGGTGTGTAGGACAGGTCAGATCTTAGTTAATACTATGTTTCATCAGGCAACCGTGTTAATTATGCATTTAATAACGCATCTAAAGTTGTTGTTTCTTACATTAATTATGTATCTTACATAGATTGAGCATTTTTCCATGAAATAACCTTGTGCTATTTATATCCAGGTACCTCAACAGATGAAAGATATCGACGTCGACAAGTAAGAATCATTTTTCTTATTGTTTTCGGAATATTGTAAATACCCTATATTTTTGACATCGAATTTTGTAAAGGGTATTCAGGCTTTTGAAGTCTAAATGTTTAGCTTAAACAATCTTAAGGCTTTATCGAGGCAAAGCATTTGTACGGGACCAGTTCCAACTGGAAGTGCTTTGCAATTATATGATAATACCAATCGACTGTTGGGAAATTTGCACCAATACACCAATGCGTTTTTTACCAATCCTCATTTTGAGAAAATTTCACTCTTTTCCACGAGACAGTTACCCTTCAAACGATGTTCATGTCACAATCTGCACAACTGTGCTATACATGACTTTGTAGTATGATGGCATTGGTTAAACCTGCGAAATAACAACTCTTGTTTGCATTTTTTTAAGAAATTTGTTACTGCCCCCATGCATTCAAGCCCTACGAACTGTTGCACAATATTCCGTCAGAGTTTTTGCAGCACAAGGGATTCCACGAAGTGAGTTTGTATTACACTCCATGTTTTTCTTTCGATCTCTGACACAAAATTTGAATTTATCATTAATTATGAGAATTCTTGGTAAAACTAAAAGGAGGTTTAGTGAGCTACTATTGGACATAATTGCATGTAATTTTGTTCTACAGCCAACATTTGTTACGTTAGACCCCCAATTGAATAATTGCTGTCTATAGAAAGAGCGTTTAATATATGATTCTAATACAAGGGGCACAAGCACATGGAAGACATTTTTCGGTGGAAATTAATGGGGGCGTTTATCTCACTCAACTGAAACAGCGGAGTGTAAAATAAGATGGGGGAAGGAGATAAGAAAAGAAGTCGTCTTAAATAAATGGTTTACTGTCTAAAAATTTCCCTTCGTTGTTTATTTTGTCTATTTCTACATTTCCAAATGCTTTTTGCTGAAACGTTTTTGGTTTAATTGTCTTATGTTTTTATGTGTTTAATTTATTTCTCCAGTGGAGAATACATTGATGGCGAATGTGAAAAAGGCTATTACCGGGAAGGTGAGTCATTTTTCTTTCTTAAATGAAATTTGACAGGATTTTGAATAGTTTACTGGTTTTGAGCGTTTTTTATCACAAGTAAGTAGGAAGAAAATGTATATACAGGAAAAATTATGAGAGTGGTGCCCATTTGTTTTCCAACCATTGCTTATGCACATTATCTCAGGGGCTAGTAGCAAAGTTGGGTTTTGAGATTAATGTGTTGCAGTTTGAATATAAATTAAAATATATATTATGATATCTATGTATCGCTGAATATTGTCAAAAAACCATCATCAAGTTTTACATCACGTCGCAAAACCAATTTTGATGGAAGGGAGGCGAAGTTGCCCAGTGATTAATGCACTTGACTGCCAAACAGAGACGATGCCGCTGGCAACGATATATATTTCTACTCTGCTGCCAGCAGTAAGACTGTACCAAATTGCAATATCAACGGGAGACAAAATGCAGCGAGGAAAAGAACAAGACAAGATGTTGGAAAAAGACAAGATGCATCTTTCGGTTTAAGAAAGATTTTTTCTATTCACCATTACCTTTACATTGAAAGGAGCAAGCTGCTGTGGCACATGGCTCAATTCTTTCTCCATTCCTGATGATTGATGAAAGTTAATTTTCCATTTTAGATAAGAGATTTGGCAGATCCGTATGTCGAGGTCACCTTTGCTGGATGCAAGGTAAGTTTCTCGAGTGGGAACTTTGGGTAATTCTAATTAGTGTAAGATATTTTGTTATTATTGAATTTTAATGCATGGTTAAAATAGCAAGGGTCAGCCTTCCGCTAAAAGTCGAAGTCATAATTGAGGTTTGTTGCTAATGCCTCTAGAAATTGATATTTTGGACTATATTTTTGACCAGGAGTTCTAGTGACCTTTTACTGGACTCTCCACCTACTTTAGATAATAAGCCTTGGAAAAGTAAAAGAGATGTTTTATTTGGATCAGTGTTTACTTGAAAGTCTCTTGCCTGTCTTAACTATACAATCGAACCTAGAATGAACCTGGGTAGAGTGAATCCAAGTAAGATTTTTTGTAGTGTAACCATAAAGTTACCTAAATTGTAACCTGGATACATGCAACCCAGATACAGAGGTGCATTGAACCATTTTATCATTGAAAGATTTTATCTTTCCCAAATCAAAAACATTCAATGGCGAAGAAAGTTGCCAAATAAGGACCAGATGCGATCAAAGAAATGGATGCAAACAAGAACATAATTTCGGTTCTTATGCTACCATTTGAGGTTTATTGTCAGAAAAGACTACTATTTGAGAGAAATTTTTTTGAAAATTTCAGCTTTGGCCCTCTTTGACCCTGACTGAACCCCCTGTTAGGCCATAATGGGAGTACCCCCCCCCCAGGGTGGTACCTAGGGACTAATATTTCCCTGAAGTATTATTGCTGTAATCTTGTTTCGATATGGATGAATTATTTTTCCTATCTTTTTTGCTTACAATTAAGCCATCATGTCAGGTTTTCCAAGAGAGCTTTCCTTTTTTTTGATGTGACGTTTTACAAAATTTTCTAGGGAAGAACGAAAACAGTGAAAAATTGCTACGAGCCCGAATTCAACCAAGAAATTGTGTTCTGGGAGTTTGTAAGTAAAACATTATTTGCAATCAAGAAGCATCCAACCTTAAACTTCATATCAGACACATCTGATAATAAATTTACCCAGCCTCAAGATAATTATTTCATTTTTTTATTTCATTTGACATCTCATTTCACAACATACAATTTTCTAATTTGTTTGTTTCATTAGAGTTTCACTTTTGTATTAGATATTGTACTTATCCGATCTTCACTGTTCATTTTCATTGCAGCTTATACCAATGTGTAGAAGGATGAAAATTCAGTTACGTGATGGGTAAGTTAACGAATATTTACATGATCGAAGATATTGTTGGTAACGATTGCCATTGCAAGCAAATGTTGCATTACGGGAGTTGCTGCCCAAAACCTGGCTACCAAAAATGTTGACCGTTATGCTACCAATATTAGATAACTTGTTGCTATCTAGAAGCAAATTAGATTTAATTGACAAATAGCTAATGACTGTTTCTGCAAACATGTTGAATAAGAGAATGACCAGTGCATTTATCACAATGTGTCTTAATTGGACTTGCGAAATATCAAACACGTACTGTAAATGCTGCATTGTTCTTCCGTTTAATCCTAGTTTCTTTCCTTTTCCTCCTCCTTCCAACTGTTCTTCTTTACTCGTTTTTGCAAATTTGAGGGCTTCATTTGCTTCAGTAATTGTAGCTTTTTGCACGAAATTCCTCTCGATGCCATATTTGAGATGAAAGACGTCTTTCTCGCATTTTCACTGAAGTTTTAGATTTTGATCGCTGGCTCTCTCTTGAATTTCCTTTACTAATTAGAAGCATGAATATTCTCTTTTACATCATCAAACACATCTTAGAAGTAGAGTATTAAATTCTCTACTGTACACGCCTTTTTCTAGAACAATTATATATAATTTGTAAGTTGTTGCTCATATAACAGGACTGGTATTTGCTGCAAAACTGATTGTCTTTGCTGCAGATTGGTGTCTTTGCTGGAAATATAGAGATTTGTTATCAATAAAACATTCATTGCTAGAATCGCGCAGTTTCCTTTTAGAATTTATATCATTTTTCAAAGTTTTGCCAAACTGAAAGATTAAGTTTTTTTGTAGGGATGAGGCAATTGGAACACACTTCATCGATTTAAAAGATATTTCTGCGATGGAGGGAGGCTTTGGTCGTGATGGTATGTATGAATTGTTCTTGGATAATTCATTTTGCACTCTTTGGAATCTTAATCATTTTTCTAACATAGCTCTCACTGAAATTATCTTTTGTTATCAAGAGATTGTTACCAGTTTTTGTGCACTGTTTCGATAAGAAAACTTTGATTCTCCTTTCAGATGATTGTTGATTATTCTTTGGTGTTAGGGTCTACCTCGTATAATTTTAATTTAGGACCTCGTTTTCCCAGCATCTCTGAAGATTTAAGCGCTTCTTGTTGTTACCAATAATTTTTGTATACGGGACCAATATCTAGTGAATTTGGGTTTTAACTAAGACTTCTTGTTATCAATTAACAATCGAAGTAGCTATTTAAAACACGAGTTTTCTGTTTGTTTAGGATTTCCACCAAGTTTTGGGCCTTGTTGGATTCATTTGTATGGATCTTCAAGAGACTACAGCTTTTTCAATGAAAACAACGAATTAAACGAGGGAATCGTGAGTTGATTGATATATGTGTTTTTATTGCTATTTTTACATAAACATTTGCAATTTATGGTCTTCATTGTTTCTTCATAAATTATCTTTTCTGATCCCCTCCCGGAGTTTTTTACTGATATGTGAATCCGTTGGCTAGAAATCACAGTTCAATGTTTAGAATCTCCTGGTGGGAAAGTTTGAATGCTAGAAGCACTGACGGTGACTTTGTGTTTCCCATGACTTGCTCCAGATTCGAAAAAAAGAATTATTTAGAAATTAAAAAAATTTAGAAAAAAATCATCATATCATCTTTATTCAATCTGCAAAATATTCATGTAATGGGCAATTTCAGATTTCAGAATCAGATTTCCGCCCCTGTTTAAAACTAAGGTGCCCTAAGCTTCGCTACGCCACTGGATTCAAGCCCGCCCCGGCGTAGTTGGTGTGGTGTTGTGACCGTCCAGCATCAGTTTTAGTTTTAAATGCTTTCTCATTATCGATGCATTAGCAAATACTTTTACTAGAGAACGCTTTGCTCTTCTCTAAGGAAATGTAGTGCATGCAACCATTAGGCCTGGTGTCACCTTCTAAATTTGTCTAACCCCTAAGGGTATTTGTAATATTTTGTAGTGAGTTTATCATCGTAAATTTCATTTTCTTTCATTTCCAGGGAGAAGGGATTTCATATCGAGGTCGTGTGCTTCTTGAAATCAAAGTCAGTGAATACGAACCTTGTGAGACGGGGGTTGTTGAGGTGAAGGATATTAAAAATCCTGGTCCAGGTGTGAAGCGGATGGTGAGTGGAATCTCTTTTGTCCTTTTTGCTGTTTTTTGAGTTTTGAAAAAGGGGATCGCTATATATTAAGGGTTGGGTGTGCGGTTAAGGCAGCAAATATATTTAGACGCATAGGGGAAGGAAATTTTGAGCCATGTGAGTTGAAAACCAGGGTTGGAGATATCATTGTATTTTGGGCGAGAGGGCCGTACATCAGAAGAAATAAATGCACAGACCCCGCCACTTAGTGAGATAGGAGGGGGGGAGCATTATTGCCTGGGTCGAGAGGTTTGATTTTGGTCATTGTAAGGAAAAGTGCTTGGGGAAATTTAGTTTGCAGATGATGGTGCATAGAATCAAGATTGAGATCAAGTTCACGGTTGTCCGAAAAGGAGATTGAAAATAATTTATAAGTTGCCACATAAGTTGTCTGCAGTTGATTCGTTAGTGATACTTGACTTATTCACCATTGCATAAGCAGCAGCATAGAAACATAATACTAGAATACACAAGAGGGACTCTTAAATTATCATGTGGCTTCGGTCGAAATCTGTTATAACTTGCAGCTCAAGATTTTTCGCCAGCTGATAAGGCAGTCTTCTAAAGCGCCAGCTGATGAGGCAGTCTCCAATTGGTTTGGGCCACTGTACCGTCTGGAAGCAGACTACGGTGCGCCATTACAATTTGTACTCCAAGAATAGCCAAGGATCAAACTAGCATAACAGCCTGCTTGATTCCCCAGCCACCGTGAATTCACCAACCACAAGCTAACTCTAACCTAGTACTGAAAGTGACATAGCCACTAATAGCACAAATAGGCAGATCGGTGGTACTTCCCCGGGCTCATCTATCACCATTAAAAGTAATGCCATTGAAGAAAATGCAAAATAGAATTTTCACTAATACTTGATATACAATCGCCAGCACTGCAACAACCTGTATGCCAGGATGGAGGTTTTTCTTTTGTCGTGACATTTGATAACGATTGTTTATTTTTTTGCAGCCAAGAGAAAAGACCTTTCAACTTTTCAGCTGCTTTTATGATGCATCGATGATCGATAGAAGAGTCGGAGAGAGACCTGTTCAATTTGAGATATCGATAGGTAAGTTGAGGATAAGCCTCATCAAAGCATTCTCCCGCTGCTGCGTGAAGGAAATTTGATTTGGTTGCCAAATGAATGGAGTGGCAAAATTATGGCGTCTTCAAAAGTATAAATCTTTAGAATTTTTAGATTTTTGACATATGACCTGAAAAAAAACAAGGAAATACCTCTAATTATGCTAAACCAGCTAGGTCTGTTAGAGGTTGCATGAGATATGGCAACATTGGCAGAGGCTTTTCCCCATCAAATCACTGTAATTTTGCCCAGGTTCTAAATCTTATGCAGCAGTGAGAAGTAACAGTCCTCTGTTAGGAAACTCCAAATCTTATTTTTGCCACATCTCAGGAAATAGAAAATAGGACTTTGCATATTTGGATATATTTCATATTTCACCGTGTTACTCTTCTCACTTGTTCAAAATTTAAAATCCAGAAAATTGATTTTTACGGTGTAAACCTTTTTCCACTCTATTGGGAGGGTGCTAGTGTCTTAGACTCTGTTACTACCTTTTGCCTATGCGATAAGACCATTCTAAAAGTGCTCCCGGACAGGAGTCTTTATTTTCAAGGAGAAATTCCTAGGCTATTGTATGTGAGTTATGCCCACAATTTTTGCTTTAGGTAACCATCAAAGTTCAGATTCTTTTTTATAAATTCTTGCTTTTCGGCAACTATGCTCCAACATATGACCTCATTATTAAGATCGAAACATGCTGGTAGAAAACAAGATTCTTTGCTCAAATCAAAGGATTAAAAAGAGCATTTCAGCTCCCTGCATCACCATTTCAATTTGCAAAAAAATTTTTGCGCATTCAGATTATGGAGAGTCTTGTTAAATTCAAAATAAGAACCAGATAATTTGTTGATAAGCTCTTTGATAATGGCTTTATTACCAGCGTTTAGCTGTGTTCATTTTAAAGCCAGGCCATCGAAACAGTATTTGTATTGTTGGGGAAGGGGGGAACTGCTGGAAGGATGGGTTTCTTTTAGCCATTTGAAACACTGTTGTGCACGTGGTATTGCTAATCAATGTTAAGAGGTTATTGGGGTGATGCGCTAGCGCTGAAGCTCCCGGACCATCTATACTTCGATTGGCCCTGTTGATTTCTCTTGGGACTCACTGATCCATGTTTAGGGATTCTCCTTGATTCACATTTTCTTAACCGCAGGTGAGTTTGGATTCAACAACGAAGAGAACTTTTCTAAGGATACCAAATCGATTAAAAGCGCTAGGAGTGAGGAAGAGTTGAATCTGTTATTATCGCCAAATGAAGAGGAAAGCGATTGCTTCACAATTACAAAACCAGTTAAGCCTATTGATCAGTCAAAAAGGTACTGTACGATGGACTGGGAAAACAAGAAGCCGTGCCTAAATCTGAAATTTAAAATGTGTGACGAAAGAATACGGCATTACCAGCATGCTATGCTTCAGAAGCAGTATGATATGCTTGTAAGTATATTTTTGCCGGGCCCAAGGCTACTTCGTAATGTTGATATAAAATCAGGACATTTAAAGTCAAAACTATGGTATTGTTCATCTACTATTGCTTGCGTGACAAAACATCTCCCCTCTCTCTTATTTTCTGTGATCTATACAATCTGAATGCAGTGCCGTAGGAAGGATATAATTATTGGGAAGATACTTGGTTTTGGAACAGTAGGAACAAGAAGGACTGTCATTAGAAGCATAGGATTTTTATAGTCCTCAGGGGCTTCAGCCTCCTAAGATCAATAGCAGTTATGGTCCTGGATCGAAACATCATTCCTTGAGATTGATAAAAGAAGACTTGAAAGCATCATTTGATAGTCATCTTCCTTGTTGCTATGGTGCTATGCAATATTAACGCATTTTTGATACCCAGAATGCAATAGACTTGGAAATGAATAGGAAAAAATACTCTATGTTTATTTTATGCCACCACAGCACATCATAAATGCTTGAAACCTCAAGGAAAAAGAACCCCAACTGATTATCATTTTTAAATCATTTGGTAGGAAGATAACCTTGATGAACTTGATGAGCGTGTCAAATTGGACCTTCCTGGAACCAAAGCTGTTGTCAAGACCGCACTGCAGGAGCTGATGCTTGGTTGCAGGTAATCCACTGCATATCATTCGTTTCCATTATGGAGATAAACGTCTTATTCGGTATTGCTTGAATTGAATAAGCAGGAAAATCCAACTGCACACCCATTAGGTTAGTTACTTGGCCTTATTTGGCGACTATACAGGCCTCGATTTACTAACTCCCGGAATAAAGGTTGAGATATACGAAAAAGCTTTCTCAAAAAGGTAAACAACCCTACACCCAGTCCCTCCCTTTCAATGATAAAGCTGTTTTAATTGAGATTAGATGCTGTGGCTACAAATCCACTTTGGGGATGGTCAATATTTATTTATGTTACAATTGTTTTAAGCATTTTCATAAGTTAAAATTTGTTCCAACAATTTTGCCCAAGATTGTAGGTTTGCGATGCAATTCTTTTTTACGGCAAAATGATAACAATAATGCATGGCTTGATACACAACCCGTTTTATTCTAAAGGTCAGAGATGCTTCTAACCAAGTAATGAAGTCGACACATTGGAAATTTTACTAGCATCTTTCTTAGATCTAACTTGCTTTTCTATTCCGGCCTTTTAATTTCTCTTCAGAAAGACCTAGCCGATTTTTTCTGAAAATGTTCATGCAAATAATGTACATGGGCTGTGATGCAAACTGAATAATGGAGTAATCAAACTGAATAAGAAAGGTGGAGTAATCAGAAAATATCGAGCCAGAAAGGTCTTGTTGCAAAGATACAGCGTCATGGACCCCCTCTCCGTCTACGGGGCCTTGATATACTTTTTTACTTCAATGTCGCAAGGCTAGTTTACATGTTTTATGGTGCACGTAAAGTCAACCAATATTTCATGATGTACATTTCTTCTTATCCCATGCTTTGATATCATATTAAAAAATAAACAGGTGATTGGCAAACATTGCCAAATGTACTTTGGAAATGTAATAAAGAAAAGTTGTCAAAACATTCTCACACAGTACAAGACGAGTGTCGTGGTGTTGGCGCAGCACGTGAATCTATTTCGTTTTAAATTGGCTATTTTCGTTAACTGAAAGCAAATATTGTGATATGTAAAGCTTGCAAATGACTGGTATGTTTTTGCCATTCAGGGTCCTGTTAAAATCAATGGACGACAAAATGACATTGGAAATAAAAAACGATCTAGACATTGAACGCCTGGAACTTCGAAGGGACACTGTGGTATGTTCTTTTGTGCTACCAATCTGGTCGATGCTTCGTGAATGCATGGAACGAAACACTTTTTTTCTATTTAAAAATCCACTTTCAGCTGTAGCCTTCTCTTGTTTGGGAGCTTGGAATTCAAACAAATACCGGCCTATCAGTGACTGAATAACCCTCCATAAGCCCTCAACAAGCAAGCGCAGTAGTTATTTCAAGTCATCAAGCATATCCTTCCATTTTAAACGGGGGGGGGGGGGGTTGGGGGAGTTACCAGCAGATGATGTTAAGACCAGGTATTTACAAATAGCCTTATTTTTTTCAGTTCAGTTCAGTTTTATTTTAAATTCCACTGGATACATACACTTGTTGCAAATTAGAAATGACCTAAGCTTTAAAGTATAAACAATGTAAAAGGAAGTTAATTAATATAAACATAACAGAACAAATACAGAATAGAGGAGAAACAAGCTAGTATTATACACAGGAAATTATTTAAAGGAGGACACTCTATTAGTAGTTTATGAACTAATCGAGGAGAAAGCACCCCCTAGTAAATTAGATGCGTTCTGCTTAATTTTTAGTTCTAAAGTAAAAAAATTCATCTGTAAGTTGCTTTGAGTCTTCCACAGAAAAATATCATCTATGTATAGACTAAGTTAAAAACCCATCATTGATTACTATGTTGTTTTGTGAAAATGTTTTAAGGGTTTTTTTTAAAAGAATATTTGAAGGAGAACTCCCAATTTCTACCGGTAGGTCATTCCACATTTTTGCCCTCATATATCGAATAGACTTCAGGCCATACAGAAAACTGTTCCTATGAGCCAAAAACAAATTACCGCGATTAGATTGCCTAGTAGAGTGTTGGTGAGAATTTGCATTGAAAGAAAAGTAATCATGAAAGCAAGAAGGATTTTTCTTATTTATACTTCATAAACAAATGTTAATAGTCTTTTCTAATAGTTCTATTCTAATATGATAATTAATATGTTAATAGTTAAAGTTGATAGTAAATAGTTAATTGTTGAACACTTTTTGCGCTTGTGCAGTATCGTGTTGGGGAAACTCCTCCTAAACAATTTTATTTCATCGAGGTAATTTTTTCTGCTATTCAATAGAAAGATCTTAGTACATTACATCACTTCATTTTTAGATTTGTTGTTTTTTTTTCAGCTCATGATAGGAAAGGAAGTTGACGAAATGTTAAGAAACTCGAGCTCTGACAAAGAATTAATATCCGAGAAAGTAGATAAAATGCGACAGTGCTTCCTGAAAAAATTGGAAGAAATCCTTGTCGAGGTAAGTCTTCATCATTTACTCAGTCTGGTAAATAACCAAATAAGCATATTTAAAATCAGTTCTCTACTGTTATTTATTAATTTTTTCTTTTGTAGCCTCATCATGGGTTACCCGACATTTTTATCTGGATGTTGAGCGGTGGAAAGCGCGTGGCATACGCGAGAGTTCCCGCAACCGATGTCATTTACTCTGACAATGATCATGAAAGGGGAAATTATTGCGGCACCCCCAAAACGTTGTTTATGAGGGTGAGAATACTCTTCGTATCTATACTGATATTTAGTTACAATTTAATATTATGCCATTTATATTTATGGTTTAAATTTCTATCTTAGTATCGGACATTTGATCTTTAATTATTTATAGACATTTCATTTGTTTAGTAGAATAAAGTTGATGTCTGTCAAACGAGTTGTGTTTCACGTCTGTCGTGTAGTACTCGATATCATATACACAAAGTTAAACACGCTTTGGTGTTTAAACCAGAACACTTTGGAGTTTCAGCTCCGAGTTTTACACTGAATGTGATGTGATCATCTGTCTATTTAATTATGGACAAGTTCCGGGGCGTCGTGACTTTGGTTTCACAAGCAGGCCTATGTATACAATTCCGATCAATAGGGTTTTCCTTTTCGGACTTGCTGATCGAGACTTTTGGTTAAAGCAAAACCGGGCGCCAAAAAGTTTGCTTATCTGACAAAAGTTAGATTGGCGGAAATAACTGAATTGTAATCTGTTGTTGAACTTATTGCTAGTATACCTTTTTGTTACCGTATCCTTTCCATGACTATCATGTTCTCTTAGCAATTTTTCTCTTCAGTATTAAAAAATTTTGTAAACCATTAAGCCCCAGCATTTTATTTGTTTATGTCTTCATCAGATGGTTGGCAAGCGCGGGTCACCTGACAAAGATTGGATGGTACATGCTAAAATCAATGTAATGATGTGGCTTGGGTTGGAGTCAGAGAAGCGGAATCTGCTTAGATACGCCCCACGCGGTTTCAAATTGGTGAGAAAATTCGTCTTTGGAAGTCTCCAATATAAATAAAAGCTCAGTGAAACATTAAACTCGCGGTAAAAGGAAAATGCATTAGTAACGCAGCTCTTTCTTACTGTATTTGTCTGAGTACTGTAAAGTTTTCACCGAAAAAGCATTTCAACATCAACAGTACTGTGTTTCTCCTTGGCCCCAGCTGGTGAATATCTGGTATTCTTGTCCTGTTAGATTCAATAAAGCGCATTTTTCAGTATATTATCTCCTATTATGCTGACGATCAGAACGGAGCTCTTGATCCCCATGCAAAATCACTAGCTCCAGTCTAGCCCCAGTCACAAGATGTAAAAATCGAGGCTTTAGGCTTTTATCCCAATTGAAGTCGAGTTATGAAGTTCCACGTTGCATGCGCCTTTATGAATATTTTAGGAGTGAATTTTGATTCTAGTTAGAGCAGAACTATTTGTTAAACTATTCTTGTTAAGATATCCGAGTACATCCTAGATCTTTCGATAAAGTTTTTCAATTTTCAATGTCATTGCAGGCAAATGACTGGGTTACACCGTTCCCTCCACCACCACGAACCATCACTTACACAGGTAAACGACAGAATATTTCTTTGATGCTGTCATATTCATGATTTCATCGGTTTTTTAAAGGGAATGATTCGTACACTGTTCATTATACGATACTTTTCGTACACTTTGAAAGATAAATGTTAACAGCGAAGGATTTTTCTTGCATAAGCCTACTTCACGTTTGTATGATAGCTTAAATCTAATTTTTTAAGAATGAACACAAAAGCAAGGGAGGTTAAGAATCAGTTTTATTTTGTTTTTTCTACAGTTATTTTGCGTGTTACAGATTATGATGTGAAAATCCTACGTAAATGCGAGAATCTAACGTTTCTAGTAAGATTACAAGCAGAAAACTTTCTTTGAAAGTTTTAAAATTGGTCAAAAAGTCATTGTAAGGATTTTTAAGAAGAAATTCAGATATCATATCTTTGCAAGTTGACGTTTATGTTCCAATTTCACATATTATTTTCATAAACCACGAGGTTAATCATTAGCAATAATTATTTTTAGAATACCTTTTTAACAGTCTGCACCTAAACACCATATATTGAAATATGTTGTATTACAGGACATTTCTCCAAGAAAGCTTGTCATCTGATTATTTCAGTCACAATAGCTTTAAATATGATTGATTTTATTGCAGAAAGCAACCAGTTTATCCTGAGAGCCCACATTTACCAAGCAAGAAGTTTGTTTGGCAGTGATGACACCGGTCTTTCAGGTTTGTTTCTATTTTGCTTCTTTTACGTGTCTCATCATCTCTGACAGCTTTTTCCTTCCGAAAATCTAAGAAGGACAGCGTGACTGGTGCATCGAAGTGTAGTCTATAGTTAATACCAGCCGCACTTATTGTATACCGTTTACAAAAGATAATCAATGCAATAAGGTATTCGTTTGTGCCTCGGAATTCGTTTTTAGCAATAGAACCTCGAATAAAAATGCGCATAGACAGGAAAGGTATCTCCATCATACCTTCTTCTTCTCCTTAGACCTAATCCTGATTTAACAGGGTTGGTCTATCTCCATCATATGTTACTATTATATATTGGCGAGGTATGATTTCAAGGTTGTGGCATCACAGATAATGATGGCAAACACCTTAAAAGTTTGCCAACTCGCCTGGAACCCCTTCCTCCTCCAAAATGTGCTTTGGCATCCCTGAATTTCCGTTAAGAGGTGGTCGACCGAATTTGTCTTTCAGATGCATTTGCTCGTGTCATCTATTGTAACAAGGTGAAAGAGACTCGTGTGGTTTGGGAAACGAGGAGCCCAACGTGGGACCAGATGTTGAAATTCAAAAATATCACATTATGGGGAAATGCGGATGAGTTTTGCGTCTCGCCACCTATTGTTGTCATTGAGATCTACGACAAAGACAAAAATGTAAGTATTTTTCTTTTTGGTGCACTACTAGTGCAGGTCCGTAGTGTAGCAGAATTGAAATATAAAAGGGAAGGATTGGAGAGGGCTACCCATCAGTACACCAAGAAAGAGACGTAGATGAAGGATTGAGCCACAATTGTACGCATATTGTTTTTTCTAACCTGTTTCTTCCTTTTACCGTGCACAGACAGAAGAAGAACGTTTTCCCTATGATGACCACATAAAAAATGTCAAAACTGAATTGTTAATATTTTAGACTGAATCCGTTTTAAAGAACAATAGTTATTGTTTCTTGATTAATCTAGTTGGCCTATAACATAGGATCGAAACTGACTTCAGTTCCAAACAGGCTCAGTACTATCTCTGTTCGGAGCAAGGAATAGAGACCTCATGTAAATAGAATCCTTTTTGCAACACCTTTCTCTACTTGAGACCGAAACTGCTGCTAAATAGAGCCAGTTTTTATCGTGTAAACAGGGTCTTGTTCTTCTTTTCTAGGGTGAAACAGAATTCATCGGTAGATCACTAGCAATGCCCGTTGTCAAACTTGCAAACCAGCCCTATGAAAAGCCATTCTTTCCGCCTATTTTGCAATGGTTTCCAATCTGGCACGGCGAAGAAAAAGCAGGCGATCTTTTGGCAGCCTTTGAGCTACTACAGGTAAGAATATTTTGTATTAATTTGATATCTCTAAAAACAGAATTAGGATTAATTTCATTTATCTGGAAACTTGCCACCCTGTCACATTATGTTGTGAACCCGGACTCGTTGTCCTATCCCTTACCTCCCCGGGTACTTTCAAGAAGATGGGGATTCTTCATTTCATTTATTTCATTTAATCGTATTTATCCACAATTTCCATTCAGTTCTATAAGTAAATTACAATAAAAATTTACAATTTCTATCTAATTAAATAAAAAATACATGCCCTAAGAATATCAATAGAATTGTCCTAAAAACTGATCTTCCATGGATTCGTGCATCTAGTGTCTGTCAGTTCAAAATGTAATTTTTCACCCTATTTGATTTTTCACTCTATTCGGTGACAAATCAAGGCTGCACATTTCTCTGCTCTCTTATAAAACCGCCTTATTCATGTCAGACCAGTATAATTAACTCTTGTCTGCAATGAAGAGTTGTAAGTGTTTATTTTCCATTCGGGAATCAAATAAACAATTGTACAAAGTTTCTTGTCTTCTCATAATTTGCCTCTTCTATTCTTAATTCTAAAGTTTAGATGCTGATAGTCCTTAACATTAGCACTTTGTAGTCTATGAAAATCATCCAGCCAATCCTGTGTTGTTTTTAAATGAGCTCAGTTAACTCATATCTTCTTTTTTCAAGGTTGGTGATGATGAGCTGTCATTGCCCTACGACCCAGAACCTACTTCTAGTGGAACCGTTCCAATACCACACGAGATAAAACCTGTAACGAAAAAATTCAGAGTTGAGGTATTTCATTTTAAATTGAGTGGCTCCAACTTCACCTTCGAATTAGCAAAACTCTTAAGCAAATCATGGTTTTCTTGGGTCAACTTGAATGATAACATGTTTGCATGTTAATTTTTTGTGTATATCTATTGATAACGATATTGATTTTTTATAAAGAGTTTGCCTGTATCCTAAGAAAAAAAGTTTCAGCACAAAATGAATCCCGCAAAATTAGGCCCAGCTGAAAGTTTTTATACTTAGTATCTTCGAAACGTCAACACAGATGCTTTGAAAGTTGTATTCATATTTGATTTTGCGAGCTGCTTAGATGGCGTCCAACTTGTTACTGTGACTGTTCTTTTTCCCATAGTGAAATCCCAATGTTCATTTTGCGTTTAAGGTATTCTTCTGGGGTGTTCGTGAAATGAAGCGTGTCAAATACCTACAAGTCAGGCGACCACGTGTGGATCTCGACTGCTGTTACAAAATAAGGCAAATCGATATCAAAACAGGGCGTCATCAGGACAAATACAAGCAGTCAATTACATCAAGTATCTGTAAAAATGCCAGTGTAAATCCGAATTTCGAGGACCCTGTTGTCGTTTTTGATGTTGTAAGTCAATTTCTAATAGTATATTATGAAACTTCAATGCAGCACGGAGGCCAAAACATTTCTGCGCTTACGTCGAATTGTTTGATAATCAGACAAATGTTAAATGAAATAGCACTCAAATATATCTCAAGGCTTTTCTTTTATTTTTAATTGTTACGAGAAGAGGTTCCCTCTCAGCAGAAGGTAATCTTTTAAATGGACCCTTCGATAAACTCTTAATGGCAACATTTAATTAAAGCACAGGGATATATCAGCGTCATTTTAAGTACCTAAAATGGGGAACGATGTTGTTATTTACTTGCTTCGTGATTTCTCTATTGCACATTTTCTTTGCTCTGTGTAAACTTATTTAAGAGTCTGTTTTCTTAGCTCTTGTGAAAATATTTTGGTATTTCGACAAGAGAAGTATTTTCCCGTCTTTATAAACAGAAATGTACTGGTCAGCATCGATATTGGTATTCGAGTTTTGGGATTTAAATATTCAAGTTTTGACTAAACATTGTAAGTGAAGAACATAAGAAGTCTCTTTTAGAAGCGAAATTGAGATAGTAACAGCTTTGATGTATGACCGTTGTTTGTCCTCGACAGGATTTGCCAGAACAGAGGTACATACCCCCCGTCACAATCAGAGTGACTGACTGTCGTGCCTTTGGTCGTCATGTTTTGGCAGGGTCATACGTCATCAACTCCCTCCAGAAGTATATTCAGAAACCAGATGCTTATATAAAAATGGTTGAAACAGAGCAGCTGTACAGTAAGCATGTTTTTCTTCATTTTTGAGCAGTTACTTTAGACAGCGTAAATATGTCATAATAATCATCATGATAATCGTCATCATTATGTCAGTAATAACAATAATCATCAAATTTTTTTCTTCTGGTTTTTTCAGCCAAAAAATGTACGAACACATCTGAACCAAATGGAGATGTTGCCAAAGTTCACATCTTGCCCCCTGTCGTTATTGCTTCTGAAACTAAACAAAAATCGGTAAGACGTCAAAACGTTACGCAAAATTACAAACTTTTTTGTGGTTACTTCCACTTTTTGTGAAATTAAGGTAAAATTATACTAGGAAAATTAGAGCGAATTTTAAACATTTTTTCGAAAAATTGTGTTTTCTTTAATGATAGGCTTGCACACGGCCTTCTGTATTTTTCGAGTCTGTATTTTTCGAGTTTGTTTTTCTCGAGTCTGTATTTCTCGAGTTTGTATTTTTCGAGTCTGTATTTTTCGAGTCTGTATTTCTCGAGTCTGTGTTTTTTGAGTGTGCTTTGATGGGTGTCTGATTACCTGACACGACGTCCGTTTTTTTAAACAGCAGAATAATAAGACCCAGAAAAAGCGAGAGGAGGCTATTGATTGGTGGACCCGTTTGCACGTGACAATCCGAGGTAATGGTAATGCGATACCAAATGGAGATGCTACAAATTGCGGGAAAGATGGAGGAAGTCCCGCCGTTAGTAAATTAGAGGTAAAGCTCGATTAAATTAGTGCAACTTCAATATACATTATTTCGTCTCGCCGTCTGTCCGGGAATTTAGCAGATCATTTACAAGTGTCAACAAATTTAGGTACTCAATTTTTGAACTTTTGATGTTGCTTATTGTAGAACGAAATCTGTATCTCGTTCCCACTGATTTTCAATGGTCGATGCAATTTCTTGTAGATTTACGACTGTGAGCTAGAAAGGGTCAAAGACTTTCAAGGATTCTTAGATACAGTAGAGACATTCCCATTAAACAAAGGGAAAAAATGTTCAGGTGGCGACGACGATGATGATGATGTTGACTGTAAGAGATTTAGCGGGAAATTCAAGGTTGGTATTGTTATATTATCCAGTTGTGTAGGCCTAGCCAAGGTGGAAATGTTTAGGGAAGGAAAGAAGAAGGGAGCGGGCGTAGCTTGGGAAAAGTTTGTGACCACGCTCTGTTGGATACCAGAATACATACCATTTCGAAAAACAATTTGATGTAGACTATGTTGCTAGCTGAAGTCATTAGCGTATTGAGGATTTGCTCATTTGCCCCCTTCTCAGTACGCTAGTGTTATACTTTTGTTTCCTTAAGTGATGATATATTTAAAAAAGCTGAATTTTCAAGATTACTCTTTCCATCATAGTCCTTTCCCTGTTTCCCTTGAAACCTGTTTGTTCGAAAGGATGTCTGAGAGAATCATGATTTTATCCGCTGTCCTCGTGTAGCTTTTTAATCAAATGTTTTTCTTGCTTCAGGGTTGCATTAGAGTATGGAAAATTGAATGCCTACCTCCCGATTATAGTAGTCCAAACACCTTCAAGACAACATTTAAAGACCACAGTTTGCCAAGATACGATCCAGTGAAAATTTTAGTCAGAGTGTATTGTATTCGGGTAAGTAAAAGCATCTTTCAGTCAAGCCTTTCATGTGTGCTTTGATGGCAAAAAACTCGTCGTTTTGCAATGGACTCATTTTTCAAGGGAGGTGTCACGCCTCACGTGCGACCCTATAGCGACGGGTCTGCATAAAGAACTTAGACCAAGTAGCTTTTGCCAGAAGAGTATTGTCAAGCTACGTAACTTGAAGACGATCTATCTTTTTTGTGCATAAGCCGTTCTACCAAGTCCACAAAATATTTAATAAGCAATTCTTGCTATAGCAAAGAATATATAGAAATGCCTTTTACTCTGCTAGCTATACCGTTTGATAAATTAAACTGAATTTTGTTTCGTTTAAAAACTGAACTGTTATTATGTAATAATCGCTTGCCATCCTCTATTTAAGAGTTGCAGAACACGTTTCAAAAAGGGAAAAGGCTTTTTCTCTTTTCACACCTTTTCTTTGAATTCAAGAGACGAAAAAAGAATTAAAATAGACTGATATAAATAATCATCACAAAGTCTATCATCTGTTCTTTTAGTTTTTTCTGTCATTTGTTCTGCTGTCTATAATATTTAATTTTCTTTCAGGCTTTAGATCTAAAACCAGCTGATCCGAATGGCAAGGTAAGATGCGATCTTTTAGATGTCAGATATCTAAAGGATGAAAATACAGGCAGTTATTGCTATGCCCAGTGATGCTATCTTAACATTTTTATGAGAAATTATTGATAATGCACTTGTAATTCAGACCACAGGTCTGTTTAAATATAAAGCAGGACTCTGGTTATATGACATTAATGACGCTATAACAGATTTAGAAAGGTTAATTACTTCTAGGAATTTTTTTGTAAGAAGTCATCTATGTCAAGCCGTGTCCAGAAGTCTATATTTACTGCTTGGTCAATCCTATTCAATTGTATTTTATAAAGAAACTTGTTTCAGACCGAATGATGTTTTTATGCGATTCGAAGCAATAAATACAGCAATAAATCCACCAAATTTTTGTACAGCTATTCGGAGCAAAGCTTTTTAAAGCTATGACCTTTTCCCTTATATTTACTTATTTCCGCTTCTAGATGTAATCATATAGTCTAGTATTTTATGAAAAAATCCGGACTTGTATGCATAATTGAGCGCTGTGTAAAAAAATCTTCTTGATAAATGTGAACAATTTCTTTGCGGTACAAAATTTGAAAATGGCTTTGAAAAAAGCAATCATTTTAAAACATACTAAAAGCTTTTTCGTCTGACACGCCTCAGAGCATAAAACGTCAGAATAAGGTTCCGAAAGAACATCGTGTTCTAAAATGTACCAAACCTATGTACTAAAATGTATCTTTTTTAAAGCTATCCTGAAAGTAGAATAGAGTTGCCGTGATAGAGTTGCCTTAGGTAGTAAATCTGGAGCATCGGCAATTGCCTTCTCAGTCATCTCAAACTGTAGAGATCAGCCTTCTGTTGCTTTCATCGAAAAATATTTTTGTTTTCAGGCTGATCCATATCTTGTAGTTATTCTTGGTAGACATAAAGTTAATGACAAAAAGAACCTCGTCTCAAGGCAGTTGAACCCCGAGTTCGGAAGGTATGTGAGTTTTCCCGTCATTAACATATACAACATTATGATTCTAATTTCCTTTCTGCTGCAGTTTGAAATATAAAGCTTTTTCTACTAACTTTTCATTTCTTGTCATTCCTTGGACCTTTATATTAAGAGGTATTTTTAATGCTAGGCACAAATTTGCAGTCATTTCTTCCAGTACACCGTATCTGGTTCTTTCAAAAAACATTACATTGATATGAATTCTGTTGAAGCCAGCATCATAGAGAAGAGACCTGTACTGTGGTCGGCGTTGTTTGGTAGTCTTTCAAGTTGAGGGATTTAAAAAGAAACGTTCTCATTGCTTTTGCCTTCTATTCGTCAATGCACGACAAGAGGCAACAAAATTATGAACAAATCAGTACAGAATGGCAGATAGAGTAATTTGCTGTTTTATCTTCAAAAGCCTAGGTGGAATGCATTTTTACGTCGCAGTGGGACATCCTTTATCGAGAATATGACCGATTTCCTTCTTAAATCAATGAAGTTTGATTTCCTAAATCTTTCTTCGTAGAATGTTCGAATTCGAAGGGGAGTTGCCGTTTGACAACCTCCTAACCATACAAGTGAAGGATTGGGATCTAATGTCGATGGATGACTTTATCGGAGAGACGAAAATTGACATTGAAAACAGATTTTATAGTAAACATAGACCAAGATGCGGCTTGCCGTTGTCATACGATCAGTGAGTTTTTTAAAGTTTGTACTTTACACTTGATCATGTTTATATATAAACGAAATATTGTTATCGAATGCACCAACTAACTACTAAGTAGATTACTAAAATTATTAACTCGAAAGCATCTTGGGCGGACATGAAGAATCGGGATAAAAATCATGCTCTGCTGGATGTCATATTCTTGGGAGAGCGCTCCCTGATCCTAGGCGATCTGTGATTCGGTCATGCAGCCCAAAAACTCCTCGAAGTGCATGGCACGAGTATAATAAGATTATCCTGACTGGATTCTTCAGTTTCGCCTGCATCTTGTGTTTCATGAATATTCGGCTATCTAAACTTCCTTCTTACCGTGTATAATCGCATCACTTTTAGCTTAGATATCCCTTGCCGAATAATGCACACAAATTCAATAGCTTTTGCAAAATACCTTGGATTTCTTCACTCTTGCTTTTTCTTTGCAACTGTGCAACAATGTGTTTTATTAACATTTTTCACTAGGGTTGGGTGTTGCAAATGGCGGGACTCGGAAAAACCAAGAGAAATTTTAGCTAAACTTTGTAAAAAGGAAGGAATCCCAAAACCAGTCTATAAAGATGGGGTTTGTGAAATTGGAGGTAGAAAATTTGTGGCTAGCAAGTTCTACAAAGATGAGAGAGGTAGGTTTTTCATTATTGCTACAAGAGAAT
Organism: Rhopilema esculentum; assembly: GCF_013076305.1. The sequence goes on from NW_027019597.1 coordinate 4,051,452, forward strand.
GTGAACTATTCTCTTTTTTCTTTGTTACTTCTTTATCAGCCTCAAAGGATTCTAAAGAGAAAGTCTGTCAGGTTTATTAGTTGATAGTGAAGCTCCATATCATGTTGTTTAGTGCTTATATTTCACCAAGGCACTGATTTTTTCTTTTCTGCTAGATTTTCTGCCACCTCTTCTCTGTCTTTTGTGCTACTGGTCGTTTTATGATAGTAAGATTCTCGAATATTTTTTTGATACACATTTTGTTTAAAACATTACTTGTCAACTAGTAAAATATTTTTTGGCCAAGCACTTTGGCCAAGAAACATAACAGTTGAAGACCTCTAGAAGGAAGACCAATGAAGGAAAAGAACTTTAATAGTTTAAACCAAGCGCTGCTTTAATTGTTTTTCAGAGAAAGATTTTCTGAGATGAAGTTCGAAGGAGTTATGAATACTGTACCTGACTTAGACTGCAGTCCATGGCTAGACGTCCCTAACATGCACTGAAGCAAAGTAATTGGATGTCAGTGGGGGCGAAATGAACAGGACTGGGGAGGACACGTCCTCCATCAGTTTTCCCTGTTGTTAAATGGCCATTGCCAGTTTTCTTAATGAAAAAAAGGGCGGGCCTAAATTTTTCATTGTTGGATGTTGTTGGTTAGGTAGTATAGCTTTCACACTGTTTCTATTGTAGGAAATCCTATACTATCAGACGAACCGGCCGCATTGCATGCCTTGAGAAATTTCCACCATGTAGAAAAGGGATACCGCCTCGTTCCGGAGCACATTGAAACGAGAGACCTTTATCGTCAAGATAAACCCAAGATAAAACAAGTAAGCAAGTTTTTGTTAACAACAAAATGCCTTGGAGGAGAGCTAGCAAATTCATGCAATTTAATTGATATCAACATTGGTGGATTTTAGCTGAACTGATAGAGACACAAATGATTTCTAGTTCACGTCGAGTGTACGTTCCAGATTGGAATTTGCAAATAGTTTGATTTTAATGTAGAAAATTATAATCACTTTAAGGGCCTACGCTATTCCAGCCTACACTATCTTGGCCTTGTTACAAGAGTTATTTTGAATATTTTCAAAATGGGAAGATTGCAAGCTTTATTAATTCAGGATTTGTAGCCCTTTTTTAAACAACCTGCACAAATCTTAAGTTTTAGGCAATATAAATGCTTTGCATGCTCTGTTGCTGTTGATCTGAAGTATTTAATCTTGCTTGGCTTTATATTTCTCGTTGTTCGAGAAGTTGTATTTCTCGTATGTGGACTATAGGCAATGTTGTTTTTTATTGCAGGGCAGCCTCCAAATGTGGGTCGACATATTCCCCATGGAAGGGCCTTCACCTGGCCCACCAGTAGACATAACTCCAAGAAAACCAGAGGAGTAAGTAACAAATTTAAATTTTCCTCGTCCTTTAATTATCCTCTATTCAGCGAAGTGAGCTAAATGTTATGCTAACTAACTGCCTTGCGCGCTTTTCAAAGTCTCTGGGTACCGATATGTGATGGTATGTAAAAATAGCACAGAAGTGAAAAAACATATCATATCATACGAAAATTCTTTTCCGTCCGACAGATTATAAATGTCGGATAATGTCCAAAGGTAAGGAGAAAATTTTTACCCTTGGATATCATCCGACGTTCACACTCTGACGGAAGTAGGACGAAAAGTACTGAAGTATGATGTGATATGTATCCGCTCTTCCGTGCTATTTTAATGCTTTACGGTACCAAAGGCTTCTTTATGGATGTATGAAAACTACTTGTAACCGGTATGCCATGAAGTGATCGATGCATTTCATCCGAAGGTAGTTTTTAGGACACTGAGAAACTTATGCTGATCGAGCAGTGTCCTGGTCCTTCTTCTCGATGTGACCACACCTCGTGATTCCTATGCCTGGAATTACAGAGAGCTGGCGACTCTCCCCACTCTGGGTGAAAGTTTGGTCATGCCAGGGCCCGAACCATGGACCCTTGGGTCTGTAGTCAGCGCCTCTAACAACTGAGCCATCCTCGCAACATAAAGTGATCGATGCTGTTATGGCAGAGCTATACACGCTTTTAGTGTGCGTTTTATTGATACCTTATGGCTGTGTAATGTATTAAACTAAATAACAATACCTTTTTTCACCAGATTCGAACTAAGGGTGATCGTTTGGAACACAGATGACATACCCCCGGCTGACACCAATATACTAACAGGAATCCCAAGCAGTGACATCTACGTTAAGGGGTAACAACTTTCTTGCCTATTTCTTTATCTCCTTTTTACAATTCTATTTCTATTGTCTCAAGAGGCAACAGATATCAAATTTTCATACATTTATGGTAAGTTTTACGCCTGATGCAAAGGCTTGTCTTTCCTTCGTCTTTCTCCTGTCTTCTCGTTAACAAGAAGCGTTCTGATAAATACTGTAAAGTAGTGGCTAGCAGATTTCACCCTAGGTCTGCGAGTGGCTGTTTAACATAAACCGATTTGTGTATCGTGTTATGTATCTATTTCCTTCTTCTTTAAATAGACCACTTTCGAAGCTATATTTCAAAGCTTCCAAATCCTTCTTTACTGTTGTTTTTTGTAGTGTCTTCATCTTGTCATTCATGTAACGTTGGTTTCCCTTCATGCTGAACTCTTTTGCCATGTCTACCCGTTCAATCTTATCTTTAACTAGCTTTTTATTCTATAATTTGATACTTATACTTCACGTATCATTTTTGTCACACGCTCTCACTGCTTTCTGTTTGAAAAGACTATGAGCATTCAATTTTCTTCAAATATTTGAAGAAAAACGGCTCTCTTCTTTATGATTTTCCTCCAAATGTCTTCGTACAATTTCGTCTTCCATGTCTCCAGTGCCTTTTCTGACTGTCTTGAGCAAGGGTCATCTTCTTTCCCCATGCTATCCTCTCATCACGGCAGTATACGGCATTAACCATCAAACCTCTTTTCCTTTGCCTTGTTTTTAGCTCAGTGCAGCCCTCAGTTTCTAGACTGCGTATGACAATGACTGCTTTATGAACCTCTAATTTTTTCTGAAATGAAAGTCGTAACGAATCATTTCTTTCTAGATGGTTAGAGGGGTCAATCGATGATATTCAAAAGACAGATGTGCATTACCGGTAGGTCTATTTTTGAGCCTATTGGGGATAGGGAAGGGGCAATGAAGGGACAATGCAGGGACAATAAAGGGGCAAAAAAGAAGCTAGTGGGATGCGCAGGGCGTCGTTATTTCTTTGAAGTTAGCCAGTTCGAAGAATGTGCACAAAGTTAAACAATGTTTTTGAGCATTTCAGTTATCTTAAAAATGAATTCCTACTTTTAAGATATCAGTTTATGTTTAAAAGCCGTAGTCCTTAAATTGCCATGTTTTGAAATCCCAAAAGGGCTCTGTGTATACTTGATCCTGAAGAGGGGAAATGTGATATTCTTAATTAATATATATTTTCCCCATTTACCTGACCATGTTAATCCTTTTTATAATTATTTTAATTATTTATGATTATCTCATTTGATTCAAATTATAATAAATATTCATTATTATTCTGTATATTTTTCAATTGTTTAAGGTAACTTTTTCCTTCTTCGTGGCTTTAAACCCCTTTGTACTGTCGTTTTGTACAACTAGAAACCTCCAAACTGAATTTTTTCTAAGTATTGTTTAAACGTATAAGAAAGAATTGATACAAATATATATGCTCTCTACTCTAACATGATAGCGTTCCAAACTAATGACATCAGAAATATATATTTACCAATTCTTGGATTTGGACACCATAGCCTGAAAAGGCATTATCAAAGGCCTCTCAATTTGCAAATTTAGTCAAATGTCCTATAAATTGGTTGAGATATGCCCACATGAGTATAGATCCTTTCCTGTCTAAACCCTTTTATTTGGTCTAAGAACTTAATCCAAAATCTATGAAACTAGCCAACGCACTAGTAATTCGATGGCAAAATTTCAGTTGCTTTCTCTCAAATGAATTGCAATGGCTTTAACTGATTTTGTACCTTCAGAGGAATTTCATGGTTTCTTCAGTTTTTCTGGTCAACTTGAATATTAAATGTTTAATGTTAAATTAACTGTTTAAATGTCGAAATTCTAAAAGTATTTTTCTTACGATTGCGTCACACGTTGTTAACCTATTAACGTTCCTCTTTGTCTCTTAAGATCTACAGATGGAAACGGGATGTTTAACTGGAGATTCGTATTTCCATTTTTGTACCATCGTGCTGAGGAAAAATTTGTTACTAAGAAAAAGGTATCTCGAGTTTTCTCTTGACAACTCCTCTTGATAAAAACCAGAAAGCCTTCCAATGGCTTAAGGACTTGATAAAGTTGATAATAAATGTAGTTGAGCGTACTTCGAGTAAGGAGCAAAAATTAGTACAGATAAATAAAGACTTTATACTTGAATGAAAGATAAGTACGATGCTTCGTAAGTCTTTAAACATCCCATGAAGGGTTTGCTCGAAACGCCGTGCTTTCCTTTCATTCGTGTATAGAGTCGTTATTCAATTGTGTTTATTTAAGTCTTAGGACTCAATCTAGATTTTTTTGGAAATTTTGAATAGCTTGCCATTCACTCTCTTCAAGAAAGGTTGATTTATGTAAAACTCAGTGCTATATGATTAATTCTTTTCAGATTCAATAACAAGATATAAAAGCATTTTACTCATGCCACTAAAATGTTTTAGAGGTCAAGCTAAACCCGGCCCCCCTAAATCTCGTTCCTTGTTTGCAGATATAAAATTCATGAGTTAAATTCCTACTTATCTGTTTTATAGGCAAGTATTATTGGGTTTGATGAATGGGAAGAAAAACATTGTCCGCTGCTTCATTTTGAAGTTCTCGATGCCGATGTTTTCAGTTCAGATGATATGATAGGTTAGTTTTGAATTCTTTTTGCGTTCGTTGTTTGCTGACCTTCTTAGGCGATCTTCTTTAACACAATCCTGTGTATGTTTAACTGTGTTGGTAGTGAAAATTTTTTGCGGTACAAAATTTGAAAATGGCATTAAAAAAACCAAACATTTCACAACATATTGCTAAAAGCTGTTACGTCTGACACTCCTCAGAGTATAAAACGTCAGAACCAGGGTCCGAAATAACATGATAAAAATATATACCCAGTTGCAGATCTAAATAGGCCAATCAGAAGAACGCAAGCACATGACCGGCATAGTTGCTGCTCGCTGTAGTGACAAGTGATCAGTGCTGCTCGCTTATAGAAAATTACCACTGGAGTCCAAGAGAGAAAACTTTTGAGAGAAAACTTAAGACTTTTGTGTCAAACTTTGAACTATTTTGGCAAAAATTATTGAAAATGTATTTCTATGGTCATACAAACAAATTTTTTGGGCGATGTAAAATTTTTGACCTTGGGCACATAATGAGTTAAGGCTAAATCTTCTATTTCAATCCTGGAAGTTGTGTAAAGGACAATAGAAGGAATAAATCAACTTGAAAGTGTTTTAATTTTTGAAGATGCAAACAATGAATAAAACGTCAGTAACATTTATTAAATTCAAAGCACCATCACTGTCTAAGAATCGCACCATATTGTTATAGTGTAGCTTAAGGCCCTGATCTCAATATTTTCACATCAATAGTCAAAGCCCTGAGGCCATTGAATAAGTTACTTTAATAGACCCTTTGCCAATTACGTCACACGGCATCTGAAAGAGAGGCCAAAAATCGAAAACGAGAAAGTGGTTCCAACTTCTTCCGGTAGTGAATAGCTCAGTAAATCTCGTTGCACACAAACCAAATAAATCGTTTTATATTGAAATTCTCACTGGTCTAAGGTTATCAAATACGTTTTCATGGCGGAAAGTGCGGAAAGCGATCATGCTAAACTTTATCCAATCAAATCCCTTTGCTTTTCTTACAAAAAGTAATTTTTTCGCATATTTTAGGTGAATTGACATTGAATATTACAAAAATCCCTCCACCTATGAAAGCTGCAAAGCTGTGCAAGCTGGAAATTATGGAATGCAAAGAAAACGTGTCCTCATTGGTGCAAAGCGGTGCAATGAGAGGCTGGTGGCCGATAAAAGGGTATGATGAAAAAGAGAACCTTTGTCAAAGGGTGAGTCTTAAGTTTTAAGAAGTGCCGATCCTCGTGCTAGAGAAGCAATAGGGCTGTTGTTTGTTACATCATTACCTTCATGTTAGCTTTATTTATCGCTTTCTTACTTGTTCGGGAGACGAAAGCTTTAGTCCTTTGTTTTGAAGCATTTCCGTCTTAACCAATCAGCGTCGAAGAGTCATGACACATGCGCATTAATAACAGTTTTTCCATGGCTGTTCTGTCTGTGACCACACAACTCTTGAACTTCCTGCCAGGGCTTCAAGTGATAATGCGCATGTGCAATGACCCCGAAACGGGGGCTAATGCATGGTCTGGAAAATGGACATGATTTGTCTCCCTAACAATTACGGTATGTGTAAAAACGTCTACATGTGATATCTTTAGGGGTAAGGCAAAAAAATTTCCCAACTTTTGCCTTCTATAGCGTTAATCGCACAAATTAGTGCAAGATGAAATGAAAAGCAAGATTTTTCTGTATTTTCAATTAAACTGTGCGTGCAATGTTCTTTCAGTAGGTTCTCTTTAGTTTCTGTACTATGTTCTCTTGTTTTTTACAATAGTGAGAGCCAGTGCTTATGTGTTGGACGTGCAGGGTAGATTCCAGGAACATTCAGAAAAATTTTACGTAGAAGCCTGTCAAAGTTTCTAACGTGATGCTTCATTGGATTTCTCTTTGCTTTTGTAGGGTGAGGTTGAGCTAGAATTTGAATTGCTGAAAAAGGATGAGGCATCAGTGAACCCTGCTGGCAGGGGAAGAGATGAGCCTCAACCTTTAGCAAAACCAAAGTGAGCTTCATTCCATTCTTTTTACAGAAATATGATTAACCTATCTATTATACTTGAATCGAAATAAAGTTAGATAACACTCACGCTCTGCCATGAAGATGGTGTCTTTGGGAGGGATGAAAGAATACCCTTTAAGAAGATAGCTAAGATAAAAATCATTCTCTAAAGACATAGCTTTGATCTTAATTTTCTTTTAATTACGGGACAGTCCTAGTTTCAGCTTAAGAAACTAGAATTTTCTGGCATTTTTATTGAAAATTTTGTTTTACTGAAAATCAGACTCTATATTGTTAAGCTTTGCTAGCTGCAGGCAATTTTAGCTTTCCTAGACCCACCTCAAAGCCCAAGGACAAAAAAATTGTAATTTGCCCACAGAACTGCATTTGCCAGCCATCTCTTATTACGTTCTTGTCGATCGTGCCCCCACCCTTTTTGGATAACATGTTTTTTCTATGCAAGGCATTCCCCACGGCAAAACAATGATTGGAGAATTTCCTACGTGCTTATACAGTTATGACGTAGCAAGGGACAAAATTGGCCACGTAGGCATGTAAATACAGACCTTTGGATGGCTCCAAACTGAGACCATAATTTTAAATTACTTGATTATCACTTTAGAGAATCTTTATTTCTTCATTATATTTAATTACTTCTTCTTTTAGGTTTCTAATCTAATGTTTATTGTTTTCGAAACTTTCAGTCGACCTGCAGACAGCCTGAATCTGTTCATGAGTCCACTGAGAATGCTCCAACTACTGCTGTGCAGTCACAAGAAATGCATCATTAAGTTTTTTGTTGTCTGTTTGCTGATCATACTAGTTGCCCTGTTCTTCTATTCTATGCCCGTAAGTTGCATGATTCTTATTAATTTCGAATGAGCCTACGGCAGTGTTGCATATAAAGATGAATAATTGCAGACTATCGTGTAGTGTGCACAGATTTTGATAAACTCTAATCAAATATCTTTGAAATGTTAAATATCTTTTAACCCAAATTTGAAACGTCTGTTTTTATCCTTTAAAGATCGGAGAATGTATCTACTGAAGTTTTTAAATCAACATTATGTGTGGTTCAATTCATCATGTTAAAGATTATTATTCTTCCGAAAAAAACTATACATAAATATCTACTATTAAGTGATTAATGACTAAAGTCTATTACAGCTTGAGAATCTAGCCAAAGGTTAACTGTTTATAAAACACACTATTTGGTGATGAGTACAAAGCTTCATGTTCGCAGAAGTAACCTAATAGTCGCCTGATGATTGCATTAAGCGTTAAACTCTAAGACGTAACTTAGTGCCATCCAGTTCTGTACACCAGAAGGACTACATGACAGACCTGTAAAACAGTAATTTTCACTACGTAGCACAATACATGCTTTGTGATACCATAACGTCACATAGCTTGACACTAAGACTTCAATTAATACATATCTTTGCGAACTTTGAGCGCGTGAAAATTGTTATCATTGGTGCCACGACCTTTGTTTATACTGTCTCTTTTCACTATTTGCTTTCTCTTCAGGGATACACTGTAAAAAAGATTTTTGGAGCATGAAAGACATTGGATCCAACATTCATGATTACTTCATTTAATAACCTCGGTGAAGTTACGAAGCTAGTCGCTTCGAGAAAAGAGTAAAAGCAACAGCTATGTTTGAATACAAACCACTTCACTCAAGTTCTAATCTCTTGAGCAACCTATGCCAAGAAACGTGGTGGCGGATGCATTTAGAAATTATACCACAAGGAACAAGATAGCTTTTTTAATTATGACGCAGTCACAGCTTAAAAGGTATGCATATTCTTCTCTGGTGCCTAAGACCCCTTATTGGAAAGGCCCTTTAAAGGACATGTGCCTATTCGACCAAGGACTTAGTTATTTGGTCTATGCGTGGGGGAGCATTTGAGGCGGCTGAAACGCTCAAATTGCTCCAAAAAAAGTTATGAAATTTATAAAAGTTATGGAGTCATCAAAGGCCAACGCTGTCTAAAATATTGAAGAAAATAAATGCCTTACACATTCCTCATGCTGTGAAGATATCCATATATAATATAAGTAGATTTATTTATTTTGTTGCGTTTGATCAATGTTATATTTGCCCAAGTTGCCAGTAATGCTTTATCTTGAGCCCTGGTCAAACTAACTGAACTTTTCATTGAGTAGCACGCAATTCATTACACTTTGTTGCTGTGTGATGTTTGGCCACAGATTGTTATTTTGCGTTGCTTGGTGAGAGTAGGGACGAATACCACATTCTACTGTCACACAACATCAAGAAGAACGCTGACGAAGTGCAATGATTCACTGAAGATCTCTCATAATTCAACAAGGATTGTGCACCGCCCAACATCACTGAACAGTTAAAGAACGGCTGCCAATCCTAAATTCAAAATTGCACTAACCAAGTAAACCTGGTGCTGCTTCAGTTTATTTGACCAGGGCTTCTGAAGAACTTGCTTATAAATTTCGAAGAGTAGACTCTTTCCACTGTTGTTAAATCATAATTGCAATAATGACGCCATTTGGTAATTGGTTTCAAATTTCTAATCAATGCATTTTTGTAACACTCTGAAACAATGACTAATTTGTATACTTCAAAGATAATAATATTTGAACTCAGTTACTGTATCTTGTTATATTATATGTCAGTCAATGTCTTTTAAATACTGTGTATCAAACTCCAAGGATATAGCATGTAGGTAGAGTATAGAGAATATACACCATCTCCCTTTTTAAAATCGTTGCACGAAGTATAAATATTTGTATTGTGCCCTTGAGTTATAAAATGTGCTGCTTTGGCATTTGAAGGGCGTTTTATGCTCTGAAAATTATCTTTTTGTAGAACACTGTTTCGTTTGTATAAGTGTAGTGTAGACCTATGTTAAATTGAACACGATATTACCCAATCAATTGTCCACTAATGGAAGAAATCGAACTAATCATAGTGTGCCTGGTTGGAGAACGGATGTTGTGTCAATTCCCCCAAACCTTTATGCTCTTTCGATTTCAAGTCTTCAATTCATCCCGACCTTGGTCGCATTATGCTGTTATAAATTTTTCCATCATATTTCCAAACCTCAACACATGCCTAATAGCATGCCCCCAATAATCAAACATCCCCCTTCCCCCTTTTAGTGGCAGAAACAGCAAAATGAAAATCTGAGAAGGGGTGCAAGATCTCAACACCGTCTCTCCTTGATGTTAGGCAGGCTCGATCTAACGATCTAACTCAATTATTTAGATTTACATTTTTTCAAATCAATAAATTCGTGTCGATGTAATTATATAAAAGTATATTTAGAATTTCTAATGCGGTCAATTGTGTAACGATTTATCAAAGCAGCAAATTATAATTTCACAATCATTTTAAAAGTGTCTAGCGATGTTGAGGCTTTTTATACGTCTTTATCTGTAATTGGTAAATTTTTGGAAAAGGACTGGCTAGATAATCGTTTCGAATAGCCATAACTGCTCCTCCTCAGTATGCTTACCCACGATCATCTCCCGCGGAGGATATTTTTGGGAATTATTAAAGAGTTATGCCCCTTTCAGCCCCGCTTTCACTGTCCTTGGTTTACAGTAACGGTTAGTTTCTGACTTGGGGAAGAAGACACTAAGAAAGAAGTTCCCACATCCTACATCAAGCCAGGTGTTGAGGACACATTTCCTTTTCATAAAAATTGAAGATTGGACGTTGGTGCATCATCACAAGTCGCTACACCTACCAATTTTAAGTCCTACTTAAAATTCTGGGCAGGGGATTGACATGAAAAGCTCACCTTTCCTACCAAGGAGTCAATGCACCAGACCTTAGACACGTAATTCACGAGAGGGGAAATAAAACATTAACTTGCTGAAAAAGCCGAGTCTATCTGAAAAAGAACTGGGAATAGAATCCTGGATGTTTAAGTCCTAACCCCTAAGAGATCAAGGTAATAAACATGGATTCTTGAGTGAGAAGCAGGAGAAGAGAACAGCATGGACCCAAACTGCAGAGCCCCTACTTCTCTATTATCCCCAAAGGCATCAAAAGCAGCACATGAAGACTAAATACAAGAGTAAGTGTTTTAACCTAAACGCCCAAACATGATTAATAAAATTCTGCTAAAATAAGACCCCCCAGTGAAACCAAATTCTACAATGTTCCCCGTGAATTTATTTCTGACAAAATTCAATCAGTTTTTACTGAACAATCAGGTGGGCGATGCCGAAGGCATGAGACAACTGGGCGTTTTAAACATAGCCCTCTCGACCAAGAGACCAGTGGCGGCGCCAAGTGGGGTATGGGGGTACCAACCCAACTTTTGTTGAAACATGGTCTAAATATTTCTTCTAAAACGGATTAGAAAGCGCTAGGCAGGGGTAGTTCATAATTTGTAAGAAAAATTCAACTAGTACAAAGCACTTAAACGAAGCAGAAGAGGGCGTGGTCCCACTGGCCACGCCCATTACCCTTCCACTCCACAGTAGCATGCGCCGTCACTGCAAGAGACAAGAAGAACAAGCGGGTTTTTTGAGAAGAAAGGATTTTCCACGAATCCATCTGAGACTAGCCTAGCAATGATTGTAGGAGCCAACCGAGGGTTCACTGCAGCCCTTTTTTCAGCTATACCTGCAGTATAAAAATCTTGAAGGAGAATGAAATTTTTACCACGATAATTCCTTATCACAAAGTACTTCTTGATAATTTTATCAGGATGTGAACAACGAAAAATTTTATCAGTTAACTGGGCGATTTATGAGCGCTGCATGGGCAAGGAAAGAGAGGAAGGAAACGATTAGGGGTTTTTCCAGGTAATTGGGCGATTTATGATCGCTGCATGGACGAGGAAAGAGAGGAAGGAAACGATTAGGGGTTTTTCCAGGTAATTGGGCGATTTATGATCGCTGCATGGACGAGGAAAGAGAGGAAGGAAACGATTAGGGGTTTTTCCAGGTAATTGGGCGATTTATGATCGCTGCATGGACGAGGAAAGAGAGGAAGGAAACGATTAGGGGGTTTTCCAGGTAATGTTAAATCATTGCTAACATCAACAGTCATCAATCAACATCGTCAGTCATTATCATCATCATCGCCATTATTACCCTCATCTCATCAAATTTTGTAATCCACTGATTCAATTAACGACATCGTTTTGCAAAAGACGTCAAAATTCTCTGTACTAAATTTTAGACTGCGCATTATCAACTTGAAGTCTAGTCTACACTCTACAAGTAATTTTAGCGTAATTTTCACATTAAAAAAGGGAGGGTAACAGTTCCTTGTATTTCTTTGTTAGCAAGATACTTGGAAAGCTTTAGTATTTGAATCACAGTCTGCGTTGCATTCAGGTGTCCTAATAAACAGCCAGATAGAAAGAAACTCTTTTATGGAAACATGTTCATGTGGAAAATTCATTACACCCTCGAGCATCATTCCCATCCCCATCTGACCCTCCCCCCTCCCCTGGTGTGCAGTTGGCCTAGGACACAGGACAAAGGCCGTAGTGTGTGTGCGTGAGTTTCGTGATCACACTTTCCTATTGCCAATTTAAAGTCAGAAAGCTATATTTTTGACATCTATGTCATTGAATTCTAATTGAACAACATTATACCAAAAACTATTGTCGGTCAAGTGTCTCCGAACATAATTACTCGTATTTGTCACGGTATCTGCACACTTCCCCAGCAGTAAAGGAAGTACGATGGAGGGCAAGATGACCTAGGACGCTGCAGGATCGTCTGGATCGGGCTTAACGTGAAACTACTGGCCTGGCTGCAGTTCCTCTCACTGAATTGAACGTCCAAAACAAGCAGTAAGCAGCTTTAGTATATTGGTAAGATTTCCTATTTCTTATTAGATATCAATACACTTGGACACACATTGTGTTAAATTTAGGCCAACAAAAAACCAAAATGGCAGTGTGCCAGAAAGTAGATGCATAATCGACGGTTTAAGGCGAAAATGGGCTACGTTTTAAAGCGATCAAGCAAGTTAGGCCTTCAAACTTAGTTCCTAAACAATTTGCCATGTTTAGGCATTAATTATATTCAGATAATCGATGGGCGCGAAATCATAACTTTTTAACCCAGCCTATTAAAATTTCACCCAGGGAGCAATCAATTTTGCTTGGCAAGCTACATAAGGTCTTGTTTTGTTTGTATTCGTGAGATTTCCCGATTTTGAAAGTCAGCTGATTGTTTAACTCACTGCTAGACCAGTATGGAAGTTTGCAAACAAGAAATATTTTTCATTGTACCTGTGTTCCAAGCAGACTTATCAGTTGACTGAACAATTACGATGTGAAAGTCTGTGAAACAATAAGTCTTCCACACAGTCTGGAATTTGCAAAATAAACTTGTTGTAACCAAGAAACAAATTTTCTATTGTTGGGTCTTTCAGTACATTTTCCACTATTATTTTTTCTAGGTGTTGATGCATATGTGAATACTTTGTGCACTAAAACATAGATTGATTTTCTGTGACCCAAAATGTTCATTGACAAATTTTCTGTGCACCAGGTAATGTTGTTGTAAAGTATTTCAAGTTTATACACACTTATTTTGTTTTGTTAGTCTAGACATGGGCAACAAAGTGAGGAACATCCTGCAGAATCTGAAGCTTGTCTTCTCTCTCATGGTATTTTGTTCCATGCTATGCAATGTGTCAATGTCAAGGTAAGTGCTTCTATTATATTTAATGGTGCAAAATACATATGTGATTGACTGGAATAAGCTTTCATGACAAGTGCAATCTATATTGCAAAAGATTGCATCTTTTCCAAACAAAGAAGCAGTAAGAAAAACAATTAATTGATTTCTATTGTCAGTCCAATATTAGGTTTTAAAAGCTATTACTACATGCTAATATACACCAAGACCTGCTATGTTTTTTAGATTTTTGGACCAGTTTTAGCAAGACCTTTTTTCGCACCCTTCTCGTCACTTTTCTACTGAAGTTATGTTACAAAAGCTGAGACATAATGTCATACCATAGTGACATACCAGTGATAACAAAATAATTTATTTTCCAGATAAGTTTTATCAAATTTAGCTCAGGTTGTCATCTCATCCAGCTTCTTAGTTGAGGCATGTTGTTTAGATTAAGCAAATAATAAAATACAAAATTTGAAGATAGGGTGAGAAAATAGATATGTTTGAACTGGAAACATAAATGTTTCCCATGCTAGTTTCAAATAAGTAAGATTGCAAAAAATTGGTTGGGAATTATTTTTCATGTATTCCTATGAACTAGTTGCTCAGACATTTCAAGGCCTCTAACCTATTAATGCTGCAATCAAATCAAATATTTCAAAAAATGAAGAATTATCTCATTTCCATAAAGAACTAACGAGTTTATATATGAAAATTTTCAGTAAATCTATTTTAATCAAGGCTGAACTGAACCAAGCTCTTGGTTTCATTTTAGTATCAACACTACTGCTCAGCCAACTAACTTCACAAAATGGTCTTCCAATTTCTCAATGGCATCAGTCAAGCCAACAAAACACCATACTGTAAAAGAGGACAAAATGGCCAAAAGCATTGCACACCAAAGCATGACTTTCTTTGCTGTTTTGCTCATCCTGTGTAAGTGACAGTAGATCTATTGGTAAACAATGCAGTTCAGAATGTTGCACGTCAATAAATAATGACCAAGAATAAATATATCTAAATAATGGCTTTTATGTTTGAAAGAAATGTAATTCTGACATTTTGAGAATAAATCTTCATCAGGTGAAGAAATTGGGAGCTGGATTAGGAAAGATAAGAAAATTGTTTGTTAAGACCTTAGGACTAAGAGTAGGGCAGGTTTAAAAATAACGCTTTTGGAGGATATTTTGTTTAATGCTGTTGAATGTTGTATTCCTACTACGTTTGATTTAGTTAATCTAGTAAAAAAAATTTTGGCTTTGTTTTTTGAAAAAAATCTGTTGTTCATATTAGTTTGGGATACAAGGAATCTGATCAGTATCTCAGCCAGATGGTTTCATTTTCAGGGCAGATCCTTAAGCCAAATTGGATATAAATTTTTTGTGACAACATTTTGGCATTTTTGTAGCTTTGTCTTTGTGATTTTTCTTTCCAAGCCACATTGCTTGTTTTTAGTTCTCTGCATCTTGGTTATTACTTTCTTTATAAACAAGAAAGTCCACTTTGTACCAGAAGCACTTGCAATCATGGTTTTAGGTTTGTATTTAACATTGACTTGTTAGTTTTTCAATTCAGTAAAGATTTACAGTATATCATTATATAAGGAACCAAATGCAATGTAAGTCATTGTATTCAGGAAACAGACTTTTCATGTCATTAAGTTAAGTCTTTTGCAAGGCTATGTACCCTCACATGAGTGTGAACAAGTTAGAGGTTACTAATAGAATTCACCTAAGTGTCAGAATTCTATTGATCTTGAGCATGAATTGGAAAGAAAATATCTGAGAGCCAAGGGACAAGACCTACTTATTAGCAGGCTTTTGGCGGAAAGGCGTGCGATCGCACGCGCACACCCTGGCGCGCGCCTGCTGCTTTCCAGGCGTGCAAAACATCGCATGCCTTCTTTTATTATAGGAGCAAAATTCATAATTATTAGTTTTGTGGGTTTTTGAGATGAGTTAATAAATTGATCCCTCCTTGGTACTATTACTTCATGCCACTTCAAAAAGGCTTAACACCTTTTCAGGATTGCCGATTAAATATAAAATTTTTAAATAATCATAGAACTAATCTACAGTGGAATCCCGATATTATGAAACATTAAGTGTTTTGAACAAGACTTTCATTTTCTATCGCTAATGTACGAAAGTAGCCGATTATGCGATAAAAAGGAGCCGATTTGCCAATGATGCAGAAAAAATAACAGAGGATTTGCTGGATTTCGCTACCCCCTACAGCCCCCTCTTTAGACATCGCTATGCTTTAAATCTAGATTTTAGCAACATTTGATTTAATGAAAATTGGGCCATCATTATCTTTTATGCATCTGGCCAGTAAGGTAGACAAAATAGCTGTCATGTTTGATAACAAAGGGCTCTCGGTGCACTGATTTACACGCAAAAACTGCCATTACAACCAGATGAACGCCAAAGCATCAATGATTCTGTTAAGGATTCATTATTGAAGCTTATGAAAACTGCTTACGACATGGCAAACATATTTCTATTTTTTTAGTGCCGTTTTTTTTGGATATATTAAATAAGCTCAGTTTATACTTGTTTAGAAAATTGCTCAATTGCTAAAATGTAAGTAGTCATGGTAAGAATTCAGCGAAGTAAATTTCATTGAAATTTTTGCTGTCATCATTTTCGTGTTGGCCATTTCTCCGTAGATCTACCAAAATTGCCAAAATGTTTTGTGAAAAAATGTCACACCCCATCACACGCCTGGATGTTTTCAGGGGTGCGGTGGTTAGCACGCCTGCTATATTTTTCCCACGAAAGCCTGCTAATTATTAGCATGAAATTCTGTCCAAGAAGGCATGAAATTAAAGGTGTGAACGTCTTTATTGACGTCACCAGATGCAAGGCAGTAAAAAGGGCAAAGAAGCTTTATGTATGAAAATAGCTCAAGCCCAGGTTAGGTAATACCAGGCCATGTACCTAAGTGCCCTAACCTACTTTAGTTTGATGTTCAAGAAACTACAAGTCTTACTAGCACTTGCATAATCTGAACAAAAGTCCAAATGTGATGTGGCAAACAAGAAGAAGACTGGTATGATCAGGTTGATATACAAAAAATCAAGGCAAAAGCAAACACCCTCTTGGAAATTCTCGTCAAATTTCTGGTTACCTTTGCAATGCCATATCTCATTCACTAATAGCATATTTATACAAATTGAACCGATTCTATTCTTGAGAGTACCCCTGTGGCAACCCCTGTGGAAACAGACCAAAATCATTTTAAGTTTTTTGACAAAAGACTGGTATAAATCACTGACATATTTACAAATATATCTAAGTAATCCTTTTTACTTAGGCCTAATTGTTGCATTTAATAACTTTTCTTTTTCAATACCAAAAACAGGAGCTGTGATTGGGGTGTTGATAAAGTATGTCATTGGTTCTGCTGGAGTAGGCATGAAAGAGTGGACGGTACTTGCAAATGCTTTTCACTTTATCCTTTACACAATAGAGCTTGTACTGTTATGTTGTTATCTCCATCATCTTTGACCCTTGGTTGTTTTTCTTGGAAAATGTACCATTTCTGTGGCTGTGGATCATTACATGTACAATTAGGCTGTGGATCATTACATATATTTGGACTATTATAGGGTGGTGCTAATCAACGTATTGTAAACGGAGCGGCTTTGATTAGAGTTGGGCCTGGCTGGTTGAGGAGGGTGATGGCTCCATTGGGCCTCAGTGCTTTCCTAAATTTCTAGAGAAGGTGAATCAATCGCCCGCCTTTCTGACGGTTTTTAAGATTAGCTGCTTGCCTTAGATGTTAGTTGACACTTTAAGCTGCATAATATTTGTCTCATCTTAAGCATATATTCGTTCGAGAAACTTTAACATATTAATGGTACTCACATCATATTCCACACAATAGTGCTATGTTGGAATTTTTTTCCATGGGTTTTCAAGTTCCCTTCGACTAAAATCCAAATATTTTTTGAAGTGCAGATATTTTTGTCAATTCTAAAAATATTCGTCCACTCATAAACTACTTTTAAACACTGTAAACGAATGAAAAATTGTCCCACCAAGCATTTGTTTGATCTGACCTGCCGCTGGCATTGGTGTTGACATTTGGTCGTTTTGAACATATCGTGCCTCAACGTTTTTAATAAGACTACCTCACAAAAAGAACACAAATTAAAAATGATATCAGTTTTACTTTGGCCTTCATCTTTAATGTTCAAAGAGGGATGAATATATTGAAGTCAAACAAGACTAGCGTTTTCAAAAGTCCCTTCCACCCTTCCTCTCGTAAATACAATAATGGCGCTTTTGTAAAATCTATTATGGAAAGCGTTTTCAGAAATTTGTGTTTTTTAAAAGTGTCTCTGAGTTTCAAGCTACAAGTCTTGTCTTTGGCAATAAAACATGGCAAGTACTTCTGGGCAAGGAAACAATGTTGAGAGCATAGGAAAACTTGTTAGAATTAGTGATTAAGAGTTTGATTCGTGCAAGGATGAATTTCATGATTACAAAGAACAGTAAATAGAACTTGTTAAACATTTTGTTCAGTTTCAGAAAGTACTTTATATAAAATTACTGTTCTTGTTTCTAAAGACCACCTTATCTTCAATATTCCTTTTTCAATCACTCTTGCATCCGTATAGAGCCACCCTCCAAACAAGGGCCTTCACCAGCCTAGCTTTCAGACATAATGCAGTTGCTAGAGAAATTGATCTCAGTCTCCAAGTACAAAATTAATTTTTATTGGAGTCATTAAAGACATGATATGAATTTATCCAATGCTTTTTCATTTTTAGGACTTGCAATATTTTCGCCCTGACACCTTCTTCATTGTCCTCCTTCCACCAATTATATTTGAATCTGGATATACCCTTCAAAAGGTAAGTCGCCATTTTTCAGTTTCAGCTGATAGGGATGTAATATGAAAGCTTCCCAGCATATAGATTTGCATCACTGTTTTGAATATGCCATTGCCTATTTGAAATTCACCTCAAATTCAAAGACGCCTATGTTTTTACAAAAATGCTATTTTGTGATCAAATGCTATTTTTCGACAAGCTCCGAGGGCAAGGCACACCGCATTTACAGATTCTATTAAATTTTATGCTGTTTTGCAGATAATCTTTTAAGTATGAATTTTATACTTTAGTGCAAGTAAATTTTGAAGTTCTCCTCACCTACATCTCCTTTTAACAGCACATTCTGTTGTTCATATATTAGGGTGATTTCTTCAGCAACATTGGTGCAATTCTGACCTATGCACTGTTAGGGACACTGTTATCTGCAGTCATCGTTGGGTGCACTATGTATTTTCTTGGCTTGGTAAGTATTCTATGACCCTCAAGGCCTATTAAAACTAATTTTGTATCCAAAACCTGTTACAAAAGAGCTTGAAAGTTGTGTAGGCTTGAATAACAGAACCTATTTTTAGTCACACATGCCTTGCATATAGACTGATATTACCTTGAAATCCAATGAAATATGCGAAGATGACTGCTAAGTCTTATTCAGTGTTGGTACTTAAACTGTTTACTTGTTATATGGTATGTACCTTAAAACTGGCCATCTTCGCGCTATTTTGATATCAGAAGAACTATATATGAGAAAACCAGTTCAAGTCAATCTTATCAATTGTGTAGCTTTAATGCACCCTAACATTTGCTAACAAAAGACGCATCAATAAACTGTTTTTGGTACCTGATTCAGTATGCAGGTATGTTTGAGAAATTTGCTAACTCTTGCATTCGTACCTGCTGCATTTTTTGATTTTGTAAACATTTATGTTTTTAAGTAGCTTCAGTGCTCCTTCCCTACAATTTTCTTTTGCCCTTCCCCCAAGAAGTGAATTTTCTGGCCTGTTTCTCTTGTTCTTTGATATTGATCCTTCTTTTCATTTGCTGATTTTCTTCTTCTTTATGCTGCTCTGTTTAATTTTTTCCTTTTTGCTGCTTCAGTATGGGATCGTCTACAAACTCCATTTTATGGAAGCGTAAGTTTTTTTGGTTTGGTTTGTTTGTTACTGTTCTGAAAATTATTTATTCACGACTATTTACTTCAGTGTTCACTTTGTGGTTAGGAAGTTTATCCGGTGAGACAGAACTCTTAAAGTTTACATAAATTCCATACATGTCACATGTTTTAACGCAGTAAATAAATTCTAAATATTTTCTCTGTGTATTTCTTTCATCTAAATTTGTTTTAAGTCCGCTCCAGTTATAATAATTTCACTTTAAATCACGCTGCGGGTCAGAGTGACATCAATTTCGAGCCCATGCATACACATCCGTTTAATTGATATCCCCTGACACCCTGTTAACAGTCACAATTTCTAGGCAGTATTTGCTGTTCCTAGAACCAGGGCTTATTATGCTCTTAAGAAAAGGAGTATAGTATTTCATCTTTCATGAACAGGTAACACTGTTCAACATTTCTAATTACTGTCACCAGGGTTTACTCTATGCGAAACCTGATTGTTATTGGTCACTTTCATAGTGATCCAAATCCTCAGGAATTTGACATGATCAGGGATCGTTGCTTTTGGCATGAGGTTATTTGTTGTTGCAACTTAGAACCAGTGGAGGACAACTGGAGGAGAAAATAGTCTTCTGTTCTAAACAATGGGAACATCTGACGTCATCATATCAAAACAATAGGCTCGCCCCCTCCCCCTAAACATCACCAAACCCCATACAGTTCTACCTATAGGGGATATCTGTAAACTAAATTTTTACCAAACCAGAACTCGTGCGGTCAAAATCGTAGTCAACTCCAGCTCTGTGGCCATTCTCGTGGATAAAACCACGTGACTCTATATCTCCAATCTCGTCGCGAATCCTTCGTTTGCTTTTACCTTTAGGGAATTGAGCACTATATGGCAATCCTTCAGTAACTTTAACAACCATTTTCTTTATATATCTATTTAATTACGCTTATCATAAATATTATCCTTAACGTATTTTTGCCAGCATTCTCACAACAGACCTCTCTGTCTTCTAGTATCCGTATACTTTTTAAAATTGTCAAGGCATTGTCAGTACAATCATCTCCAGGTTTTAAAGTCCTAATCTCTTTTAATTTGATCTCCAGGTTTTCATTCGGGTCTTTGATATCGGCAACGGATCCTGTATGTACACTGGCGTTATTCCAGACCATGAACGTTGACCAAGATTTGTATGCCATCGTTTTCGGTGAAAGCGTTCTCAATGATGCTGTGTCCATCGTCTTAACATTGTAAGCCCCATTTCAATATACGTTTAAGATTTTTCCATAACCAGAGCAATTCATCAATCAATGACTTCTTCAAGCGGAGTATAAGAGCTATGTATAACCCTATCTTATGTGAAGTAACTCTCTGCTAAACATTGTAAAGTATAATTAGAATTTTAGCATACTATTTTCAAGCTTTCGTAAGTGCGTTCGTAGGCTACATTTTGTTTTTACTGTTTTTTTGAATCAAAAGATATTGAATAATTTGTATTGGTTTTCTCCTCGAACAGAATGCAGTTCTTATTTAGCTAACCAGTTGAAATTTCTCGTTTTATCCAATCAGAACTCTGGTTTCTGCTGCCAAGACAATGGAATCTGGCGACATTGTTTACAGTTCAATAGCTGGAAGTGCAGTTTCGAAGTTTTGTATGATGTTGTTTTTGTCAGCGATCATTGGCGTTGCTTTTGGTCTTGTCAGTGCCGTTGTAAGTTGTATTTTGTCCTTAAATATCCAAGTTTCCTTGCATATTTCAAACTAATTCAACGATTTTTTTATCACAAGTTAAGAATAACAAAAGAAATTTTTAATTATATGAATGGCAAGAACAGTATGTTGGCAAGCTCCCACTGCAGATTACTTAACAGCACAATACATTAATAGCTGATGTATGTGAGGCTTTTTCTATTGAATAAAAATAAAGAGTAAAAAACCTGTTGTTGATAATACCAGGAATGGCCAGAAGAATTTCTCAGAGTCGATCAAGGAAATTCCTCCGTAGTGTAGCAAATGTATAGCAACCCAAAATATTTCGAGCCATCTCCCGACTTTGCATCAATGGCCTTATCAAGCAAGAATAAACCATATTCAAGATCAAATCATTTGCAGATCCCTAATCTTTCGTTATTAGCCAAGAGGTGAACCCCTTATTCAAGGGTTAGGGTTGAAACTTACTAACCCAAACACCCTTTACGATTCAATTCCCTTAAGTTATTGATATATTAAACTAACTATAAATGCTGATCAATTTGCCTTTGCGGAAATATTAGCCATTTTTTTAATTTCATATCCTTGATTAGGAATGAAGGACGGTAGCACTTCAGTTTTGGAATTTGGTTTCAAGAGAGACTCCTATCTAAGTTTCAAAGTTTTAAGATAAAACATCGAAAGTAAACTAATCTCGTCATATACCGCTTCAACATTACATGCTTTTATGTGAACAAGTTTCTGGATGCCACTATAAGAACCTGATGACAGGGTAAAAGTACCCCAGCTCTTGTTTTGTATATTGTCTTTTTTATATTGTCTTTTTATAAGTGTTTTTTATATTGTCTTCTTTGTCATCAGGTTTTAAAGTACGTGAATTTCAAGGGTCATCCTTCATTGGAAATTGGTACCATGATTATATTCGCATACATGCCATATGGTCTTTCAGAAGGCCTTGAGCTCTCAGGTGTGTGAGATTTCTTTGCGCACCCTTTAAATTATCCTTGCAAAAAAATTTAGCTCATTTCAATATTTCTAATATTAATGATTAAAATTTTTGAACCAAATAGTTTGAAATGCAACTTTAAATTTTGAATGTGTTTGTCTAGCTCTTCAACTTCGACAGCACTGTACTACTGAGTACAAAATAGAGTCAGTTTATTTCATTGGCAGCGAGCCCACCCATGCGTCCCCTTTTACCCCCAAAATATAACGGCTGCATGAGCTGATTGGAGACTGCTAAATTTTCATCGTACTAAATTCTCAAATTCTTATGCGGAAAGAGCTACTAACACAGAAATAAGCACCTCGTTTTCCGTTAGAGCATTTGTTGGGTGTTCAACTTTAGCTTTGCTTTTACTGGCGTAAATCACTGTATCAAATATGATAAACGAAACCCTGGATCTCTAGATTCTAGGTTTTCTAGATTCATTCTAAATGCAAAAATTATTTTCTTTTGAATTAAAAATAATTCGTTACGTAACCAACCACCAAATTCACTATTCTATTTTTGCTTATTTTTCTAGGAATTATGGCAATTCTGTTATGTGGCATCACCATGTCACATTATACACATTTCAATTTGTCACCTCTGAGTCAGATATCGGTTCAGCAGGTGTTTCGATGTTTAGCATTAATTGCAGGTTTGTTACCATGTTATTTCTATAAAGGACTTTTAGTCCACCAAATCTGTGTCACTCTGTTTCCAAACTCGTTTTATTAAATGTCTTGTCTTGAGAAAGTAGGCTGCCAGTTTCACAAAGTTATTGAAGGAACTGTTTGATGAAAGATGTTTTACTCCTAATTTGCTATTCAACACAATTGAAGATGCTTTGGTCAATATATTCCTATCTTATAAACAACTTATTAAAAAGCCATATTCACAAACATTTCGACTCAGCAATCGAACTCAAGATTCATCGATCTCTTTCTTCGACCTCTCACTCTGTTCTAGCACGGCTCTCACCAATTGTGACATCAAAACTTTGTATTCCGGCGAATTGATATCGTTAGAGCACAAAGACACCAAACAACAGTCGCTTCTTTGTTTCTGAAGCGCCCCACTGAAATGTCCTTCGTGACAATATCACAGTCTCAACATATCAGAAGTCAAATGTCATAGTTTCAAACTATCAAAGTGTCATAAATTCAAAGTATCAAAGTGTCATAGTTTCAAAGTATCAAAATGTCACTATTCAAGTATCATTGTTCCAAAGAACAGCATGCAACAATTTTGATTTTATAGTTTAAAAGGATCGAAATATTTTAAGTAAAATAATATGGTTTCAAAAGAGCAAAATACCGCAAGTCAGGTATTTACATTGCAAAAGATCTGGATAGCAAAAGCCAAATGTCAAAGGACCAAAATGTCAAAAGTCTAATGGCGAGGGGAGGGGGTGAGCCTATTGTTTTGATACGATGACGTCAGATGTTCCCATTATTTTAGAACAGAAGACCATTGTCTCCTCCAGTTGTTTTAAAAAGGATAAAAAATCACCTGCCAAATTTTTTTCAATATGTTTATATTCTGATGCATGACACTCCTTTCTTTTTGTTATCTTTTATTTACGACCACAGCTACACCAAAGCATTTAGTCTGGTTGTTTTTTGCAAGCAGTTTTTTAACGTATTTCATTATTGTCTTTTTTAGAAACGCTTGTATTCCTGTTCTTAGGGATGTCAATTTTCAGTTCTGAGCATGAGTTCGATATTCGATTTATATCTTTTGCAATGGTAGGTGCAAATTTTTCATTAGAGGCCTGTTGTCCCGTCAGACAACCGTTCAGAGTCTGCAATAGGCTTTGCAGCACGTTTATAATCGAGAAATCACTGAGAACTATTCTTACTTTGCCCATTGGCTACGTAACAATAGGTTATTGTGTAGTCCAACCAATGGGAAATTTAAATGGCCAGCGAAATGCATCAGGACAAATTACTTTAATAATATTATAGTAGCGACCCTCAGGTAGAAATTAAGCCATAGTATTCGCTGTCTTCTTTTATGGTCAACATAATCACTATCATCATCATCATCCTCATCATCACCATCATCATCAGCATCATAATAATAATATTAATTGATCCGAAGATTGATCATAGAAAAATAACTCTCCGATTATGAGAGCAATAATAAGTCGTTTATAATAATCGTCTATCGTCGAAGAGCGTAAAGACTAACTATCAAACTAACTAATACTAAGACTCAAATCGTACAAATGCTACTTTTAAACCATTTTAAAAGGAAAGTTCGGGAATAAACAAGAAATCACGGGAATTAATAGGTCAAGCAGTTACAAAGGAATGACGCAACATTTCTATAATTAGTTCATTACGAAGCTTATTGTTCTTTTTTATTAAGTGTCTACTCAGCATGTCTAATATCTTCATTGTTTTCTGTCAATGCGTTCATAGTCGCAGCAGGATGCCAGCGTTCTAGAAGTTTCGAGTCGTTTTCTTCTGTCCAATAATAATAATACTCAATTATAGTCATCACAATGATCTTCATCATTTAAAAAGATATTTACTGTCTCAACATACATTGAAATACTTGAACTTAAAAATGCTTCTAAGATATAGAAATAACTTTAATAAGCTTTAAAGATACATTTTACCAATTTTAATATATTTCTGATGTCAGATTTGCTTGATTGCATCCGGTTTTCTTGCTTTTGCCGCTCAAAGTGAAGGTTAAGCTGAAGAAGCAAGGACGGATTCGAGATTGAGACAAAGAGTCACGTGATTTTATCCACGCGAACATCAAATGATCTTGAGTTGACTACAATTTTAACAGCATGAGTTCTGGTTTGATAAATAATCAAGTAAATAACGACGCTAAATGAAATGCATTTACAAAAGATTAATTGATAAGTTCCAGTTAACTCTCCACTCTCGTGTGATTCAGATATTTGAACTTAAATGTTTACTGGTATTTCTCTTTTTTCTTTATTTCTTGGTCTTTATCTCTTTATTTATTTGGCCTTTATCTCTTTTTTAGCTCGCCTGCTTGGTAGCAAGAGCTTGCATTGTTTTCCCATTGTCGCTCTTTTTTATCTTCTGTCGAATTAAAGAGAACAGAGTCTCTTTGAAAATTCTCTCACTTATATGGTTTAGTGGTAAGAGAACGTAACCTTATTCATTTATTTTCATATTTTCTCTATGCACCAATCGTTCTTAGATTAATTGGTTCAAAAATCCAGTTGAATTCCGTTAAGTAGTACCCTTGACAACCAGGACCTTTACTATGTTAGACTAATTTTCAATTCCCATTCGACCTTAATCAAGTCTGACATTTGCTAAATCGGACCATTTTCTTCCCTCCAACGAAGGTCTAACGTAACGAGATTCAACTGCACGTGCCTACGTTAGATTTTACGGAGTTTTTGCTCCCAGCTGCTTCCTATTTTGCTAATTTTGTCATAACTATCTAAATTGTGCTATTTTTTTTAACTTAGGACCTTTTTTAACCCTAGCTTGTTAAAGCCTGTCGCACACAGAAAAAGCTCTTGAGAGGAAAGATGTCATAGTTAGGCAAAACCCAGCTGTGATTTTTATGTTTGAGTTTAAATTGAAAGTGTCGTGCAGTATGGCTTTTGGGTCGACTTGTGCATCGTCGTGACCTGCCCTTCTTTAAGGCCTCATACATGCAATGTGTTCTCGTGCTTCTTGTATGAAATCCCCATTTAGACGAAATGCCTCCTCTTTTACACGCAGCCTCGCTATACATCAGTACTATCTAACTGATCTCCCCATCCATATCCACTCTGTTTTCCTGTCTCCTCCACAGAGCATTTCACAAAGCTTTTGCTCAAGTTACTTTCAGTTCATCCAAACCTAAAATGACTCGTCAGTTTTTGTTTCGAAAGGTCTTCGTGGAGCTGTTGCTTTTGCGCAGAGTCTTCACTTGCCGTTGGCCAACGAAGAAGCATCAAGAATGATCATGACAACAACGCTTGCCATCACTGTATTCACAAATGTGGTGCTTGGAGGCTTCACACTTCCTTTAGTCAAGGTATGGTCTTGATTTCTTACCGTATTGTTGATGTAGCTGCAGACCTTTCTGAAATGGTCTGATAAAGCGATTGACATTTAAAATTGTTTGATCTCTTGAAGGAATCAAAAAAGTTTTTTGCCACCTTCGTTTAATCGTTCTTTGCAGAGGACCGTTTGTGTAGTTTTGGGGTCAGACATGTTTTTCATTTGGGAAGTTTTTCCCTTGCGGTTGGTATTAATAACATCATCTGTAGGGTAGACACCATGTAAACCAAGGCTTACTGCCTCTAGACCATAACAGTGGATCTGAAACTTAACCTATTTCCTTGTTTAAAAAAGCCATGTCTTGAACATTTCAGCAAGGTAATGATACTTCAGAATTGTATTCCTTTGCTTTATAAATGCTTCCTATCGTGACGATCTTATCCATTTTCAGCCTATTGCCTTTAAAAAGCCCCTTTCTTGTATACTGTGTTGAACTTGTAATGTCATATTTGGCAAAACAACTTTACTTTGCAAAAAGATAGACTGATTAGCAAAGTCATCTTTCATATAGACATCATTGTACAGATTTAGATGCTCCATCACTATCAATCTTATAAGTGCTATCCCGTAGAGGCTCTTGAAATTCTATACAGTAACGTGCTATTCTTTGGTTTTCTACACAAGATTCTACGCTGTTTCGGTACTGTGTTGTCCCTGATATCAATAATATTTGATTCTTTCTTTAGCTATGTAAAGTTGAAAGTGCAAGAAAGACAAACAAGGGATTCGTCAGCAAGTCTCTCGGGCTGGTAAGAGCATAATGATGATAATTAATAATCTTTTTAACAGATTGATTCGCTCAGTATTAACAGCATCTGACAATATCGGTTTATTTTTTACCTAATTACAATTTTGAGCTAAAAAGGTAAATATCAAATAAGAGTTAAAAGTTTTATTCACAACTGATTTTCCATTACTAGGACACATGTTGATAACAGCATCAGACGATGAAGTGTAAACTCCTGTCGAACGATTCGTTTTTTTTATTATATTATTGTTTTTATTTTGTTTGCATTGCTTGCTATTCATCTTACTTCATCTAAAATCAAAACCAATTGCTGCATTTTTTGACCTGTAGAATTTATCACGCCACCATTCGAACATATTACTTTTGATATTAGTAAATAATCCAAACATCATCGCAGCAATTATAAAAAATCCCTTCAATTCTAGCTATTTCGATTAACATTTTCCAACGGCGAATTAATGAGTCACAGTCTTTAAGAAACGTCCCACATAAACTGCGTCTAGCCAATCGCTCGTCCCAGTCCGTTGGCCTAAAGGCAGCATTTTTAGGCCTCTTGATGGATCGAATCGAGGGATTTTTTTTCTCAAGGGATGAGAAAACCGAAACGTCAATGTGTTCCTGGTAACAAAGACAGCAACCTTTATGACGGGCCAACCCCACCACAATCCTATGTGCTCCGTACCCGTTACAGCTGATTGTAGACTTCTCTAGTTGGCGTGATCAGTCATCTCCTGTTTTACATTGCAGCTAACGATAGAACTAGAATGATAACTATGAAATATATACATTGTATGTAATAACTGTGAGACTTATCAAGTAAATGCAATTTACAGTATAGGTTAGTAGATAGTGCGTATTCACAGGGACCCTTACGTACGGCCTGTATAAAGGTCCTATTCAATGTTTATAGCATGTTAAACAGAATAGCAAGATGGAAAAGGATATTTTTTCTTTTAAACTGGGAAGGAGCGAAGTTACATGCTTCGGTTAAAGCTGTTTTAAAGTTTTTAAAAGCAAGGCCAACTTCAGCAATATCCTAAAAACACGGATATTAAAGTTCGTTAAAATCCCTTTTCGATCAGGGGCCCTTCGTTATCGAACGGTGTATAGGGGTTTGAGTGCTGCCAGGCCAAGAGACAATTATCCTCCCCCCAAAAGAAAAATAATTATGGCGAATTCAGTAGGAAAAAATTCTAGAAGCTGGGACCGTAAAGAAAAATGGGCTGACCAAAAGTAAACCGGAAACTACTTTTCTTCGTCTGAAGAATATTTCTTTGGGCTTTCTCACATCAAAGATTCACAGCTATCGAGGCTGTAAATGAAATGTTAAGGGAGAGTATATATTTAGTTAGAGTTAAAATTTGTTCGTTTTGTTTTTGACAGGGTAAAGTTGTTGGTCCACACCACGCTACCAAGCAAATGTCACAATATCGTGAACGAAATAGAAAGTCCCCCATGAGCATCATCCGTGGATGGAGAAGATTCGATAGGAAATATTTGATCCCGTTC
The DNA here is from genome assembly GCF_013076305.1 of Rhopilema esculentum. The sequence continues at coordinate 4,079,923 of NW_027019597.1, forward strand.
TTCATAAAAGACCCTACACCATTAGTGAGTCAGTTTTTGTGTCTAAAAACCTTAATGCTTTCCTTTGGATCTCCTTTGGATTTCCTTTGGATCCTACTGATTTACAATTCGGTGGTAACCCCCGTGTAAGAACTACCGTTGATAACGAAAGCCTACCGAATGTCGTTTCATGTTAAATTGGTGAGACTCATTTCAACTGGGTACCGTTATAACGAAGACTCTCCTTCAGAAAGTAAATACACCATTGGTACAGGTACATAGACGTGTGGTGCATGATTCTCTGAGGACGGTGAATTAACATTGTAACATGGATTATATTTGGTTACTTTTGAGTACTTTAAGTACCAAAAATTTTGTTGGAATCCATTTTCGATGATGCAGGGCAACCGAAAATTAATGCCACTGAAGATTTTTGAAACCGAATTTTTTTCTTTCCGAAATTTTCAAACGCTAGACAAATCTCGTTTTAAACCGATAGACTTCCAAAATAACAAAAAATTGTTCCTTGATATTGTTTGAGTATTAATGTGCATCAATTTCCAGTATCAATTTTCAGTTTCTGGTTTTTCCTTCCTTATCAACCAATAAGATATACAGCTCATCTTCACTTCTTCCCTTTCACCCTCTACATCACGACTGTAGTGATCTTGCCACAAAACATTTTTGTCAATCACATTGTCTTTTTCTTTAGGAATACCAAGAAGCCGTTGAGCACATGATTGGACGCTGGGTCGAAAACGAGGAACGCACGGTAGGACTTTTATCATCTGCCGAGTATGACGAATTCAGTCCACTTTTGATCACAAGGACTAGGAGGAATATTATTCGGCCCGTCCGGAAAGCACTCGGTGTATCAGAGGGCCGGTCGGATTATGAAAGTGACACACCCGCCTCGCCAACACGTAGAAGTGTAACCAATCACGTTCACATTAATCCGGATCCAGAAGTATTTATTGCGGAATCGCCCAGTGAAGCCTCTCATTCATACAAAAGATTCGACGATTCCTCGGAAACCAAGGTTTAGTAAGTGTCCGAATAATTTTGACTTTTGTTTCCGAGTTAATTGACCATGTCAATAGTACTTGATTAATGGTTAGTTTTTATATAACAATTTTTAGAGATGGCTAAATTTTTCTATGTATGGCAATGTCCCATATAAAGCCAGGGAAAAATTTTTTGGAATTCATTCAAGGCTTTGCCCAGAAACGATTAAAGCATTTTTCATCAATTTTATTCCATTTTCAGTTAACTGCATTATGCTTTACCTCCAAGGTAACCCAAAATTGGAGTCTTATCATTCTTTAGGGGGGTTCTAAAGCACTACCAATCCTTTTTGGTACAGCCCACCATATTCAGATGATACTAAAGCGTGTAGTTTTCCAAGCTAAACATACTTCATAGAAGCCTAGAAAATCTAAATGTTGTAAATCGATTTGCTATTATATTATACTATATCTTGTTGTATTTAACATTGAAATATAAAGGATTGTTTGCGAGACCTGTTGCAGTGATCTGACAAGCATTTAATACAATAAACAATTGTCCATAATCATTGCAATCCAAAAAATACTTAGAATAATGGCATCATATACATATCAACATTACTGCTTGCATGTATGTTGTCTCGTCTCTGTAACCCGGTCTTTGCACCTTTTTGTAACGTAAGAGATCTATGAGAATGATGTCATTTCATTATCGCAGTCATCTCTTCGCCCAAATGAAAATCTTCGAAAATCTGTCTTTGGATACAACCCAGTCCCTTTACAAGTTGGATGCATTTTATTTTATTTTCACAATACAAGGATTTATGCCTGCTAGTTTCCTGTTAAACACTACTGAAATACTCTTTGGAAATAGATTTCAGAGATATGCAGCACTTTTGTTGAATCCGTTGATGGCGTTTCAGTGTAACCTTCATGGGTGGGTCCATGATTGAGGAAGGTCATGTAATGGAACGAAGGGGAGCTAGGAGTTGAGCCAGCTGGAATGCTTTTCTTACCACACCTTTCAAAACCTAGTAAACGCTCATTTATTAAGAAGCAACATCATTTTTGGCTGATGTTGTATGCTGTATTCAGAGTATTTCATATAACCTCCGCAGTAGTCATCGTCTATTTCATAGCCTTTTTTATCAAATCTTTTCTCCTCCTTACTGCAGCAGTCTTTCCACCCTACTAATTGGACTGGAAATATATTTACACCATTGAAACCAAAATGTTTTGGTACTGCTTAACTTTCTTTCCAACTTGAGCTGGAAACCCTATGATAAGAGATCGATATTCTAATACATTTCCTAGGATTCCCACAAGTTTTTTATTTTTTTCAGGCTGATAGATTTGGTTATATCGGATATTTAAAATTTTTGTAAACCCCTCGAGCAGCAGATGCAGATTGATAACAAAATTCCATCAATTGTGAACCTAGCGCTTCCTGCTTATTTGACAGTTTTTTCTAAACTTGTTTACGTAATTAGAATATCCCAGTGGTTAAATACTTGAAAATCAGGTATCTCTAGCCGTTTATGTTAGCAAACGTGTCTATTGGCAGTTCCATGATTTTCCGATACAGATACGCTGCTTTGCGTAGACATCGTGATAACAATTTTCAATCATCGTTATCGTGCTCATCAACACCGTCGATCATAACTATAATCATGAGTCATGTTCAGTCATCATCAGCCAATCATTCATCATCAATGATTAGCGAACCAATCAACATCAATCAATCATAACAACCAACCAGTCACCATCATCAATCAGTCAATCATCATCAGTCAATCATTCATCAATCAATTACCATTACCAGTCATTTAATCTGCCAACTGCCAATCATCAACCACTCATCGTTGATTACTAATCAAGCAATCACCATCATCAGTCAACCTGCAAATCACCAGTCCACCAGACAATCATCAATGGTTATCAACCAGTCAATAATAATCATAGTTAATCAATTGTCATCAATCAGTAATCAGTCCATCATTCATCACAATCATTGATCATAAATCATAAATTAACCTCAATCTCCTTTGATTTCCATTCACAATCTAATAACTATCCTGCTTTTAATTTTCAGCGTTTAAAACCTGAAAGACTGTGCCTTTCTTTCGTGGTGACCGGTAACAGTTTTGCTTATTGTGACCGGAGCTTGGTTTGGTTTTTCACAACCCACTGGTATACGCATGTACACACACATACACACTTAAGAGCAGCTTATTTGATATGAGTTTTTGTACCTTTCAACAGGTTTATAAGTAATTTGATTGTAGTATTTTTCTTCAAAATTTAAGGTAAGTCTTAATGTAGTGTAATGCATGAAACAAAATTCTTTTGGATGCCATTCTGTCCTTTCAGTACCATTTAGGTGCTTTTTTGGGACAAGAATTCTGGCTGGCTAAGAATATTAAGGCTTAAAAAAATTATTAGTCTTCTATCATGAATATTCACTTGCTTGGGAACATAATCCCATTTTACTCTTTTTGATACTAGCCAATCACAACATACTAATTGGCCTTTATCGTAAGGACGGTGATTGTTAATGTCCAATGACACAAAATTCAATGACTTCATGGCTAACATTACTTTATGTAAAAGCTAACATGATATACCATTTGGCAATAATATGTACTCTATTACCCCTATATTAATCCCATGGGCCTATATGCAATTTTTTACAATTTTCAATTTGAAAAACACATGACATATAGGCTATGGGCCTAGAAATTTCTTCCCCAGACGTCAGCTACTGGGACCAAAAAATAAACCAATGATGTAAATTTTTTTATATGACCTGATGCATCGATAATCAAAACTTTCTTAAGGGGGGAAATGACAACAAGAAGGGAAATGGTTTAGAGGTCTCATTCAACTATGTTCTAAAGGGACCAGACACATATATCTTAAAAAAGAATTTAAAGTTAAAGATATTTTCAAAAGAAAATTTTATTAAGGCATTTCTAACAGGTTTTCTTTATTCTGCAGTATCTTTGACATCCTTATCTCGAAATGAGAAGCCTCTTGCTTAAAAGCCCTTTGCCTTTATACTGAGTGGATACCCTCCAAGCTGAAAAGCTTTTTCTCACATTTTGCTGATAGAAGCTCTCCCACTAGCTAACAAGTCCACACAAATAACTCTTAATACTAAAAACCAAAAATATTTTTATAAAAATCCCTTTTATAAACTCTTTCAGCAGATATGCCTAGATGTTGATATTAACTAATCATAAAATTTGTATAATTTGAATTTAATTTATTATTTTTGAATTGTTTGGTTATTCTATTGTAAATGGAAGCTTCTTTCAAAATAATGTTAATGTTTTGGGAACAGAAGTTTTTCTTTTTAATCTCCAGCAAAATAGGTGATTAGAAATATATTGTATTGAAATAAGTTGTCTTGTTGCCAATTTCATGGTCAATTGTGATTAAGATTTGCAAACATTCAACAGTCTTGAAATTTTCATAAATGAGTTTGATGTGCCATTCAACACACCATTGTGACCAAATTTTGTGACTCCAAGGGGGTCCTAGCATCTCACCTAATGCGGTAATGTTCAAATCATCTATAGATGGGGTAGAACCAGTGCAACAGATAGAATGACTGACTTTTAAGTTGCATTTTTTGGGCAACAGAAAATTGCATTTGAGGTAATGAAAAAAAGTAGGCTACAGTCATTATTGGCAGATTTCAATAAGTAATATATTTTTGAGTAAATAAAACTACAAGATTTAGCAAATTTGCCCCAAATTAATAACACGAATGAGGTTATGACTGTGAAAGAAATTCTTCGTGTATTGCTGTATCAGGATACAAAAAATTGTGTTCGTAAAATATCTTAAAATGTCATTAGTTCAAATTCAGATCAAATAAGCTTTCATTTCTTCCAATAAATTTTGGTAAGTATGTCAACTAAAGCTGAAACCCTTCAAAATAACCAACATCATCATTTACTGTTTTGCCAACTTGAATTCCATGCAGTTCAATTTTGGAGCCATAGCAGGGAAGATTTTGATAAATACGGACATGTATGTATTCATTGTTCCCAATATCCACCTAAAAAATTATGAATTATTAAGATAAAAAAATTCTAATAGAACATACTGATGTCACTAGGTTATGTTTGAAGATAAAAGTACTCCAGTGAGCTTATTTCTTTTATTCTGATGTCAATAGGTATAAAGATTGAACCTATTGGAGAGCCCAGTGAAACAAGTAATTATTACATCATGCAATCACAAAAAGTGTTTCCTGACTTTGGGAAGAAAATCAAGAGGGCAAGTTTCAGAGAGAGAAACATCTTGGGGAAAAGTAGGGTAGACAGCTCACTCAAACTGTTAATTATGTTTTGTGGCATATGTAAGTACCTCTTTGCTATAAAATAGTTCTTTGATTAACATCATATATCTGATGTAGCAAATTCTAAAACAGAATACATATTAAATGTGATAATTAATGCCAGTCTTTAAGGCCATATGCTTTGTACTGTTCAAGAATTTCAAAAGGCTCTGTGATGCATGTATGAGAAAACATTACAAAACACATTGAGTAACGGCAAGAAAACATTGAGAACTACTTGCCAATAACTGTTTGGAAGTTGGAAATTACAAAAGTTTATAATGAAAAATCAAACCAATGGGAATTTGTTGTAATTGAAATTTGTCTGGTTTTGATTTTACTATCTCTACTCTAAACATCACTTACAAATGCACATTATTAAAGAAAAAAGAGATGTTTAATGAAATAAATACTAATTGGATCTATTAAATTGGGTTCTTAAGGTTTGTCAAATGGTCAAATTTCACAGTTTTTGATGGCAACTGAAGAGATTCTGGCAATACATAAAAATAAGCATACCTTGACAAAGAAATTGAAACCTTGGACCATCTGTCTTGCTACTCGCAAAGCTTTAAACACTTGTAATTCTCTTCCAAGCTTTTGCTCAACTTCTTGCTTCACCTAGAAAGCAGGAAAAATTCAAATGATTAAATTCAAATGAGTTTAGAGGAAAAAGTTTTTCCTGCTTTTTGAAATAAGAAACTTGTTTAGTATTTATTTTAATTTTTTATGAAGCTGAAATTGCTAACTAATAGCTAAATTGAAAGAAGAGGGAAAAAAGTTGGGATTTGAAGATTTGCACAATATAATTCATGGAGACAGACTTTAGAAAGGTGATGAACAGGGTCATATCAACTTTTATTTTTTAAATGGATTTTTGCCCCTTGGAAATAATAAAAATTCTTTGTTTCTAACAAAAATCCCTTTGTTCTAAAATATAGGCCACCTCCAATGATTTTATCCTACCAACAGTACTTGCAGTAGATGATTTATCTACTTTGCAACAAATTATGGTTCTTTTAAAGAGCTTGTCAGCATGATAAAACATGACTAGCACCTAGTTACAAGAATTTTTTAATTGCAAATCCTCAGAAATTGGTACCTTTAGGAATAGAAATCCCTTTCCCAAAGGGTAGTTTGTTGGGCCACGCCCATTCTTCCGCATCTTGAGCGAGTCGATAAAAAAAGGTGGCTCGTAGCGATGCGGACGGGGAACGAAAGGAGCATTCCCAAACCGAAGGATTGTGAAAAGGGTGTGCACCTTCATCAGATCAATTTAAGAATAAGGAGGAACTTGACTATCCGCCATAGTTGATGATTAAAAACATTAAACTTTTCAACACAATTACGCATGAACATATGGTCTTTTCCTGGAAATCTCTTACCGTATCAATCACTTTCTGTGTCTCCTCGTCAGCTGGAGCTGCATCTGCAGTTCCACCGCACTTCATTGTTGTGTCTGAAGAAACTTTGGTCTATGAATTTGATTTATTTTGGGACAAGACACCAAATTTCTCCACTCCAGTAAAAATTTGTTAGTTGATCAAAGGCCTGCCTCGTTCCCATTTCAACCTCTTATTGTCATGCGTATTGCGTCATAGATTGTACACGAAAGAGGGTTACAACCAATGAGGTGTATACCTCATTGGTTACAACATACTCTATTGGTTACCAATACAATTTTGATAATGTTGTCAGTAATCTTTTCTTATTTTTATCTAGGGAAGCCGAGCTTATTTTTTATTCATTCATTTTATTAAAGACACATTTACCCGGGATACAATTCAGGTAACAATTTAAACTGCTCTCCAATTGTACCAGCAAAATAACAAAATAAACCTAACTACATAAAGATAAAAACCTTTTTATAATCAAAGATAAAAACTATTGAATATGATACAATAAAGAAGCTACTAAATGTAATACAAAGAAATTTAAAATAAAGATGCAGATCAGCTTTCTTTGAATGTTCTCAGTTTAAAGCTTTTAATTTCTTTTTGAATGACTGAATCGTAGGGACTATTTGCATTTCCGATTCTAGTCTATTCCAAACTAAACTGTTCAGATAGTCAGTTCAGCCTTTGTTTTCATTTTATTATTTTCGTTGCGCCTTTTCGTAAAATAGTCTAGTATCACTCTTTGCAGTGTTTCCCAGGGTAATTCCATTTACCATCTACCAAGGAAAATTTTGATAAAAGCTTAATGCTAAACTGAAAAGATAGATTATAGAACGCAAAACAGATGCACGCATGAGGTAAATGTGGTGCTGTAAAGACACCAGTAAGCCACTTAGGGTGCTTACCCCTAATCTAAAATTTTCATCTTTCAAGCCAATGGTCTGGAACACAGGCTTGATTAGAGGGCCAACGGAAGTATACATGATGCTAGCCGAAATTAACTTCTTGAATTACTTCATTTTTTCCTGACTGCTACTATTTCCGCCTTTTACCCAGAAAAAATTTGATAGTTTAGACAGATGTCACGGAAAAAAACCTACTAATTAATTTTTTTACATGATGTTATGGAAAATCAACATTGTTTGAAGAGTGAGAGTGGGATGGTTGAATGCACCTTTGAAAACTGACGTCAGGGTACAAAGATTTGGTGGTAACTGTACCTTTTGTTGAGCATTAGAAAAATTCATGGAAGTATGAGATGTTTGAAAATGCTTCTTATCTGTGATTTTAATTCCCATGCCAGGGCTGCTTTGATTGACATCTTTATTGCACGTGATTCTTGAGCATTCGGAGAATTGGCATTGTAAAGATTTTGTACTCCCGGGACATTATTCAAGATTTGGTTTGAAGTGAACGCCAAACAATTTCTCACCAAACTGCAAGGCAAGATGTATAAAGCAAACAAGGTTTATGATATCGCTATTGCTGGTATTTTGAAGGGATGTTCAAACAAAGATGAAGTCTACATGGCCACAGTTAACATAAAAAGGTATTAACAGTATGTCCGATACTAATTTTCATTAGCCTTATAGCCTATGTGCATGCTAGATATTTTTTGAGGTGGAAGACTCTACCTTATGCACATAGCATGGTCAGTCAAAGAGTTTATTCAGTTATCTAGTGTGTTTTATATTGCCATTTCGTTCCAAATCTTAATAAACATATGGTTTTTGGCAGCGATGATTTCAAAACTATTACTAATACTTTCAATTGTTCCTCGGTAGAATCATCTGTAAAATTCTACAACTCGTTACATACATTTCCTTAGTTGAAAAATGGCTGTGTTTGGAAATACTTTCACTAAGCATTTTATTTTATTTAATGTCACTCACTAATCTAATGTAATCTAATGTCAATGAGGTACGATGTAGTAACTTCTTGGCAGATCGAATGCAGATGTTGCCTAAACAAGTAGCCTGTAGACGGAGTCTGCACGCGGGCTAAAAAAAGAATGCTTTGGTGTCGCCTTAATTTTCAAATGTGCAAGTTAAGTTGACTGTTCTTCGGATGGCTGTGCTTATTTTCTTACAAGATATCACAATAGTACCCTTATGCAATTCCCTTATGCCTAGATATCTAAGATAAATATCAAACCAAGTCATAGCACCAGTTGTACAATGTTTGTGACTTTAATGTGAATATGAACGAAACTAGGAGAACCGTTCCCATGCTAGCACAAAACCAAAATACCTAGATGGGCCAAGCCACTTTCATTGCCACTCGGAGGGATGAAGGCCTCCATATACCAAATCAAAGCTTATTTTGTGTGGATTTCAAAAATATATATGCAATGGAAATGTTTTCAGAGTAGCTTGAAGGTGTCACGTGACCTTGAATTTCACAAAATGAAACATACTTAGATTAAATATGATGCATTTAATGTAAATTGTCACTTTTTAATTAAGGATAACTTTTTAATTAAGTAATATGAGCGTGACGTCACTTCCGGTCCGTCGCTTTTGGGACAACGTCCTTTATTAAAGAGTTTCTCCAGCATCAAGCCACCTCGGTCTTGCAGATCTTAAAAGTACAACTAAAACCTGCGATTCTGCTATCGGGCAGCATTTATTGGAAAACCCAGATTGTGCAAAAAGCTGTAATGGTGATATGTTTCGGATTATTGGTAAAGCCCGATCGTCATTCCATATAGCAGTTTTTGAATCTATCTACATCAGCACGAAAAAAAAACGCTATTGTGTAGCCAAAAGCAGTTCGTTTTCACCTTAGGATTCTATTGGTAACATTCTCTATAGGTAGCGGCACTTATTGGACAGCCTCAACAGTCATGTGTTCGCGTTTCTGATTGGCCTATTTCGATCCATAACTGGGTATATATATTTCCTAACGTAGAGGTTTCGATCTATGTTCTGACGTTTAAAGCTCTGAAGAGTGTCAGACGAAAAGCTTTAGTTTACTCAAATATTTGCCTTTTTCAAAGCCATTTTTAAGTTTTTGTACCGCCAAAAGATTGTGTCAAAATAATGTAGTTTGAATCAAGCAGGAGGCACAAAAACGAATTAAACGATTTGACGAATTGTTCATCAAAAAAGCTACAATTATGCACAGACGAAATGAGTCTGTCGTGTTGTGACTGAGTTGCAAGCAAAAGAATTTATACAAAGATACATCTTATGGAAGATTGGCTCTTTCTGTATAGCCTGTAAGGCTCCTTTTCTTTAAGTCGGAGTGCCTGGTAAGTGGACACGTTTGGCAAAATCAAGTGGAAGAAGCAAATACCAAGTTAACTGGAAGCTCGGAGATAACTGCCGAGGTACAAACTACACTTTTACCTACAGATGAAGGGATAAACACTAACATACATTCACCTCTTTAATCTTGAGAGGAGGGAGCAACACTGCTAGAAATACTGAATAGAAGTAAGACTTTATTTGTAAAACCAGGGGGTAGAGCTACGAAAAGAAGGGGCAAGGGCGAGGTGCACTGAGATACACCCTACACAATATCACTGTGCTAAACATAATTTTGATCATTTTCAATGTAATGACATTACTTTTCTTTCATTCCAAATTGCCTAACTTCTCGTGAAGTGTATAAAACTATCAAATTGTTTATTCGTTGTTGAAAATTTCCTGTGAGGAAATTTTTTACCTATGATTTTGTATGATCAATGGCACACGGTCACGGGGAGAATAACGCCCTGCAGTGAAAAAGGCTATGGGTTCAAACCAAACAGGCTCCCTTGAATACAGCGAGAAAGGTCAGCCACTGAGACAGAAAGAAAACAAAGCTTGCATTAAAACGTGGATCGAAGTCAGAATATAGAAAGGGAATTCAGCAGAACTTGCAACCATTTACAAAAACTTTTGAAGGTTTAGCACTGGGACGCCGGAGAGGGGGACGAAGAGGGGGGTGGGCAACCGCCGCTTTTACCCTTTGATAGAAGGGGCAAGGGGGTCAAAGTGCACTTTTCATAGAAGCACTTTTGATCTCGGCTTTGTATAATTTATTATGGCAGCAGTTAGCCAATTAACACGATGAGTACAGAACACCGAAATAAAATGACAGTTTCAAGAGAATCAGTAGAAGCTGGGAATTTTTTAAAATGCCCTTTTACTGAAGCCGGTCCCCCTTGCTCTTTGTCGTTCCGGCGTCTCTGCTTTAGCACAATTTCAATTAGCAGGTTTAGTAGTTCTAATTCTTAAGATTCTCCAGCAAATTACCGTTCTTGTAGATTCTAATCACAAGTGCGAGTTGATATTTTCATAAGTTTTAGAAAGAGTCGTATACGACTGATCGATATTTCTGCTTGGGCCTAACTCCATATAGTTTGAATTTGTGTTTCCTTCGGCGCTCTCTGGATAAGGGTTCGCAATCGTTGCATACGGTTCAGCTCGATTCTCAAACCGGAGACTTGTGTATCCTTGTTGATCATCAGAAGGACCTGCACTCCTGCGAATAGATAGAAATCAAAATGGGATGATATAATGAAATAAATCTTTGTTGGAATACATTTAATTCAATTAACCTCTATTGAATTCAATATGAAACTTAAAAGGCAAAGATTGTGGAATCAAAAGGGAAGCCTCAATCTCGCGCATGTAACGTACTTTGAAGGGCTCCTCTTACTGCTTCGATCTGTCATTTTGATAATGTTATTGTAGTTGCTATGATGTATTTGATTTATCTTGTGTTATCAAATCAGAATTGTAGCCGAATTGAATTAGATATAATCAAAAATCAAATACATGTTGGTACGTAGAAATATCTAGCATCATCATCCAGTGAATTGAACTCTAAGTGGTAATAGACAGGACATATAGCCTGACAATCTGACAATCAAGCTAATGTTTACTTCCTCAACGGATTCTGGTAGTAGAAAGTTCAGGCTTTCATAATCTGCCAGGTGACTTTTTTGAAAATGCCTGGATGTCACGTGACTGATGACGTCATTTAACGGTAAAAAGTCAGACAAAATCATCGTTAGCTCCTCACTTAAGGGTTATTTTTTAACGCAACTTACATATTTTGACTCGTCTCATTGCAAGTTTTCAAATGATCTATATTTAAGCAAGATTTGCCGACATAAGTATTTTCATTATGACGTCATAACAAATTTTGCATGACGTCATCAAATATTTTATTGTCATAAAATGATACGTTAGCATAATTTTGTTTTAATATGACGCTGGCTGTCAGCAAAAGCTTTTCTTCCAAATTTTTTTCAATTAAAATATTAGTATTTAGTTCATTTAAATTGAGTTTGTGCCCACCGCAATAGCCAAAGTTCGAAACAGGTAGTAGTCACTATCTGACGAGTGAGTCACTTCTTACTCCGAAGTCGCAAAGTCTTGCTCCCACTCTGAACCGGACAATGATTTCTCTGCATCTGCATTTGACTGTTGCTAAGTCGGAAAATATCTTCGCACTATTATAGGCTGTCCAAGATGTTTTCGTACTATAGGTCTTTAGCGCTGGGTATGAAAGTGTATGATTTTCTTAATGGGTAAATTCATCTCCTGCGTCACCTTCATATTCTTGTGATGTAAAGGAAGCTCTCGGAGATGAGGAAGTTGCTATCCTGTGAACCATTTAGACGGTCGAGTATGTCGTCCAAATTTCAACAGCAGGCTTTTGGGACATGTCTTGTAGTAGTTGCACCTAAACAGTGTAGCCAAAACAACCTTGTTAAGTTGATACAATTTAATTCTTTTCTGATTGAGTGATTATGGATCTGCTGGAATTGGGGCAGATGATATTTTTCAGATTTGATAAATATCTTTGTCCCTAAATAGCTTTTATATGTTGTTCCACTATATTCTGCTGTTTCGCGAATGTCTTTGCTTTTGCGATAACTCCTTTGGAGAGACTTTTAATGATGACTTGTTTCTGGTTCCTCGTTAGCTTTTTTCACAGTAACCTTATCAATGTTGTGCTTATATGCAGTTGTCTCAGCCCACAATTCCATTAATCTGTGATAAAATACAGCAAATTTTGGAACCAAAAGTTTCAGCGATGCCTCAAATCTTGACGATTTGTTTGCTATTTATGCACATAAACCACTAATTTGTGGGTTTGCACTTCTGTGTTGCATGAACAAGCAGCACACATAAATCAGTATCTTTTGCAACAGCAACTACTTTTGCATCTTTCGAGTCACCATGCAAAATATTCTGGTTTCCGCCTTTTTGTGGTTACATCTTGGAGGGACTTCTACTTGCTTTTTGAAGTCTCCGATGCTTCTCCTCCTTAAGCTACGATAAATTGAATTGTCAGGGGCCTGTGACCCTCAGCGCTTTGAAAGAATTCGGGAGCAAGTCTCATAAGATTCTCTTTTTTTCATCAATGTAAAAATATTCTTCTTACTTTGGAGTATCTTTTGCTCTCCACTTTTTATATGCACTTGCCTTGCTGACTCTCTTTTGCCGTTTGCTTGCTCGTGTGCTGTTTCTAAATATTTAGCGTTGACTTTGTTTCCACTTTCATTGCTTTAGCCTCATAAGGAGGATTAGCACATCCATGAATGTTCTTGAACCAAACACTGAATGTTTCCTTGGGTTTGATGCTACGAACTCAGGCCGTCTCATCAAATCTCCATCTGGCGTTTTCTGGTGGCGTTTTTACAAAATGTTCTCACGGACTGATGACACTAGCGCTAACATGGAAGAAATATTTCAAAGAAATGAGCTATTTTGCTCGCATTGTAGGTTGTTGCTAGAAACGAAAGTATAGTCAGAAACTTAAGCTGCATTCTGGGGCACAAAGATCCAAGAAAACAGCGAAAGCAGTCTCAATAATGAACGAAGACCACCAAGCTTTCGTGATTGGCAAGGCTGCCTTTATCGAAAAGGCATTTTCATATCCCATCAAAACCATAACTCTAGTCTTGCAACTCCTGAAGGTGTACTCTGACAAGGAGATAAAGCTGTTCTTCTTAATTTCATGTGTAAGGAACCAGATCCATATATAAATCCACCATCAGAAAAATGGCAGATGGAGTATTTTATTTATGAGATGGCCTTATTTCGCAGCAGAAGATAGCCTTATTGAAAAAAGTCATGCACCTTTAGCACATCGGTAGGACATCTTGGATAGCCTATATTGCCAAGACATTCTTCCGATTTAGTGTAACATTCAAATGCAGATGTAGAGAAATCATTGTCCGGTTCAAATATGGAGCAAGACTTTGCAATTTCGGAGGAAGAAGTGACTCACTCGTCAGATAGTAACGACTTCTTTATTTAAACTTTAGCTATTGCGGTTGGCACAAATTCAATTTAAATGAACTAAATACTAATTATTTTGATTGAAAAACATATGGAAGAAAAGCTTTTGCTGACAGCCAGCGTCATATTAAAACAAAATTATATCTAACGTATCATTTTATGACAATAAAATATTTGATGACGTCATGCAAAATTTGTTATGACGTCATAATGAAAATACTTATGTCGGCAAATCTTGCTTAAATATATATCATTTGAAAGCTTGCAATGAGACGAGTCAAAATATGTAAGTTGCGTTAAAAAATAGCCCTTCAGTGAGGAGCTAGCGATGATTTTGTCTGACTTTTTACCGTTAAATGACGTCATCAGTCACGTGACATCCAGGCATTTTCAAAAAAGTCACCTGGCAGATTATGAAAGCCTGACCTCCTTACTACCAGAATCCGTTGAGAAAGCAAACATTAGCTTGGATGTCAGATTGTCAGGCTATATGTCCTGTCTATAAGCATTATTTTTCGAATTTTAGCAAATTTGAAATACCAATATTTAGCTTGAGTGATAATAATGGCGGGGAAATTGCGGTTTCAAAAAAGATGAGGGATCGGGGTAACTACCCTCTTAATCCCAATTCAATGTCATCCGAGAAGAAAAACGTTTTTTCAAGTGGATGATTTCTCTCTCACAATTCCCTTCTCTTCTACTCAAAGGCTTTCTGCAACTGTAAACATTATAGATTTGTGGTGAATTCTGTTATGTTTAACTCAAGTGTAAGAAAATATACAGTAAGAGTACACTGTGTGTATTTCTGAAGATTTCCTAGGAACATCATCATAGGCGTACGAGACATATGGCAGCAACCCCCCTAATGATAAAACTACTATCGCATTTCAGGCTAAAGGAAACAGTAATATTCGAGCATTATTCAAACAGCGCTCTGTGACGGGATTATTGCCAAGCACGAGAGCCAGAAATCACTAGAAAATTTCAAGCATAGTTTCAAGTGACTCACTTTTCAGTAGTGCCTTTCATCACTGCATCTGAAATATGAGGATCCAAATAATTAAGAATATACAATCCCTTTATTCCTAAAGTAGCTTTTGGTCATATTGCAACAATACTGAATTTTCAGTATTCTTGGGCTTTACTCTGATAAAAATGGTGTGAAAGCCCAGGATCAAAATTCCAAACCGCTGAATTATGCACTTGTGCACTGGGCCGTCCTCGTGGCCAGGGGAGATATGAAGGCGTCACACCCCCTCCCCCAAAAAAGGTCCGCTAGATAAAATAGGAGTGCTTAGCTGGCAAAATTTCAAATTTGTCAAACTTGTTCGGAAAAATTGGACTTGGAACCCCCTTTAGAGGGACCTGGAAACTACAATAGCTAGCGACGGCCCTGTGTGTAAAGCTGGCGGCAAACTGCAATCAATAAGTTACAACCTGCAAAGTGCAACACTTTTCAAAAGACTGGTGAACAGTGATTACCTGATAACTTGATCATGGCACGCCTTTGTCTAAGATTACACATAATTAACAATAATAGCAATGGAATGACCACGCCTAGCACGGTGTACAATCCAATGGCATATGGATTCATCTTTAATGAGTTTCCTTGAGATTGATTCGTATTTGCTTTATCTGAAACAAAAACAAGAATGCACCATATCATAATGAGGTACAAGAACATTCAGAGGGAAAATGAAGTATTCCTTGTTTCCATACAAACTTCAGGGGGGAGGGGAGGGTGTGGTGATTAAGGTACCTGTTTGACTTAGCGAATGTCTGCCTTATTCAGAGTGTGAAAGCTTTTGACTAAGAAAGTCCACCGGGGATAGAAAATCAGGCCGAATTTGCGAAAGTCCGACTTGATTGGATTCTAATGTAACTACTGCAACTCCAATATATTGAAAACAGAATACTGCTGCATCATATACTTCGATTAATGCTGTAGAATAATATCTTAGGCATATAGGAAGAAAATATCTTACTGGGTATCAATGTGAAACATTGTCTGTCTTCAGGAAAATGGATTATTTATCTTAAAATGGACTAACATTAAGTTTCTGCAGAGAAAATTGGCAGTCAGAGCCTACCACCCCCCTTCCCCCCACCACACACACATAATATGGGCGGCCTCATATAATATTGGCGGCCTCATATAATATGGGCGGCCTCAAATAATATGGGCGGCCTCACCTAATAGAGTTGCATTAATCGTTTTTGCAAGCTTCTGCATAATAAAGATTTATTCTAATCAGGTGAGCTGGCCTCTTATTTGCAACATGCGAACGAGATCTTCGTTTAGCATTGGAGCGACTATTATCGCAATTCGTTTTTCAAGGATTGGGAAAACTATTTTTGTCGCCTTTTTTTTCTAAAATATAAACTATGCTAATTATTGTACTCTAGTTACACGAAATTCTGATATTATGGCGATCAAAAACATGCGATGGACAGATCAGCCATTATCGACTCAGAGTTTATATTGAATTTTAAACCTCACTTGGCGCGGGTTCCATCTAACTTTCTGGTGGACCTCATATCAATAGAATAAAATAGCAACTTTGTACAAGAATGAAATATAAATGAAATATATATAAATGAGTAAAGTATATCTAGATTTATTTTTGCTCATTACTCGACTTACAACACGCTCAACTATATCAATTATGGCTTTAGAATGCTTGGCAACGACAGTCTTTCTATTCAGGACCTCATAGATTTATTGATTACAATCACCTTACTAAGCATCAAAATGTCAATCATGGTTATATTTAAATTACTATTTATTTATATCATTTTATCAAACAGATTAAGCTTTGTCATCCCTCTTTTTAGGGTAACTGCTTTTGAGATGCGAATAGCGTTAACATACCTGTACTTAGCAAAATTTGGAGGGCTTGATGTCCTCTGTTCTTCCAGTCAACAACTAAAATTTGCACGATATATTCTGTTCCACTGTCCAGATTAACAATCGTGGCTTTGACATCACTACTGCTAATATTTTTTACGGACCACTGCAAGTCATCTTTCTTCTTGTGTTTAATTCTGATCATCTTGATTCCACTTGCCCCGGTACATACTGGCAAGGCCCATGTTACTTCTATTGTGTCCAAAGTTGCTTTGTATGTGACGTTTGTTACAGGATCTGGAAAATCTACAACCAAACAAAGTTTGATAGAGGCTTTTTAATCAGCATAGTTTTTTAGCTCTAAAGATGAAGTCCCCTTTTCAGGGTCGTTTTCGACTAGTTATGGTTTATATAATGAGTATGGATTATATGGCGAATATATATGGCTTTATAATTGTATTACAACTTGTATTGTTATGGCTGATATGCAAGGGCCTTGGATTAACCAAGTAAAATGTCTCAAAATGACTTATTTTACCTATTTACAATCAAGACTGCAAGTCTTTGCTGTTTACACAAAGCATGAAAAAGTTTCAATATACTGCCAAATGGTCGAACCCATTTGAAAGTTCATTTGAACTTCCGACAACTCAATTCTTCTTGAACTTTCCCCAATACGTTGAAACCCAGGATAACTCGAAATTTATTTAAGTCGAACAGTTGTCATCATTTAAAAAAATTGAGTTATCGAGATCAAACTGTAATACAAAAGAAGCACTTCGTATTCCACCAATCACCAATCCAAGAACTTCAATGAAGTTGCACACAATTTACCTCGCTTAACCAATGTGGTTGTTGTTTGTACTTCCTTCACTGAGTTATTTGCCACGCAGTTGTATACACCAAAAGTGTCGTCTGCTAAATCGGTAATTGTATACAAAGCCTCTTTGGTTCCCAGGGCCTTGTCCTTTTTGAAAAACACTACCCTGACAAATGGGGCAGGATTTCCATCTGCAACACATCTTATGACAACTGTTCCTGGTCTGCAGGCAGTTATGATGGTGTTGCTGCTCCGAAATTCCGGTCCATCTAGAAAAATTAGAAAATTATACAAGTGTGTTTATTGGCTGAGCAGCGAATTTAAGACTTTCACAACAATTACTACTTGAAGAATTCTGTATCGTGGAAATACACTCTTTTCTATAAGAACCAGATAATTTTTGCCGAGGAGCGCTTTTCTAATTTTCAGGATCATTGAAGGCTCAAGAGTTCTTAACGTTGTTCAACATTTATTTCAATTGATTTGTACTTACTATTGATTTATTTCAATTCCACATTTACTTACTAAAAATTGTTTCTAAGATCATTTAATAATAGTTTTGCATGCAATTTTCAGTATACTGTTGATCACCTTATAAATCTCATCTGTTTTGTAAACATGAGGAAAAATTCCAAAAGACATTTATGTTTCTTC
The DNA here is from genome assembly GCF_013076305.1 of Rhopilema esculentum. The sequence goes on from NW_027019597.1 coordinate 4,098,217, forward strand.
TAAATGTTCATCTGAGCTCATGTTCCCACGTCATTATTCTTCGGAAAATCTAGGCTAGGTGTTCTGATAGAGTGTGTTGTTATACGTAATGAATATCTTAGCTTATTTTGCCTAGTTTATATGCTGATTCTAAAGTAATGGGAAGTAAGAAAATAAGTTTCTAGTTAAGTGTTTCATCAATACATTTGAAATTTGCCAAGCAACCTCATTTATTTAGCAACAAAAAATTACACTTGCAAGCATAAAAAAGTTTCATGAAAACAAAGAATATTTTTATACAGATTAAAGGATCTGCTAGTACAGTCTGGAACAGCTTGTGTATCGCGTGTCAAATACTTCATATAAAAATGATTTGCTCAACAGTTTCGATTTTGCGCTTTGGAACTGTCCCGATTTCATTCACGAGCAAGAAAACTCATTAATGCAAAAACGATATTGACTGGACAACTATACCGGTCATGTGCTCGCGTTCCTCTGATTGGCCTATTTCGATCAACAACTGGGTATATATTTTCAATCTTGTTCTTTTGGAACCTTATTCTGACGTTTTATACTCTGAGGAGTCTCAGACGGAAAAGCTTTAAGTATGTTGTGAAATTTTTGCGTTTTTCAAAGCCATTTTAAAATATCCTTTTCAGCAATAACACAACTCGTGTATTTGTAAATTCTTTATAAACATAAATATGAGCTTTTATTTTATATCGAGCTCGAAATATTTATCCTCATCTGCGGAGGTAATGTCTTGAAAACATCTCTTTTGAAAAGACATGTGCTTTTAGTTGCATTTTGAAGGAAGCTGTCTCTCTATTAGCATGTTTGTCTCGATAAAGCTGTCTCTCAAAAATTATTCTTTTTTCATTTCTTCTCTTTGCCTGACGATCGTAGAAAGCGTGAAACATGTAGCTGCAATTTAAAACCTACCTAAGTGCGTAGGGTTAGTACTGGTCTTGCTATCGAGCACTATACAAGGCTGTCGGAAGCAGGGGGCTGGGGGGGGGGGAAGGTGGAGCCCCCTCCTAATAATTGTAAAACTGTACTATATTTTTCTATAATAGTGTACTGAATGGAAAGCAATACAATAGGCAGACCTCATCCCTATATGAATTTCTTTCCAACGACACTGTCATATTACCGACAAGGAAGCATGAATGCTTATACCGTTGCTTTATCAAATCACAAAAAAATAAAAATTGAATTGAATTCTAGTAAATAGACAACGTACACTGTACATTTATCAAAGCAGATTTTGTTTTAGGAAATCCAATTCCATTTGATGCTTTGCATGTATATACACCAGCCTGGTTCCTGCGAACGGACCTTAGAAGGAGCATTCCGTTGCTGTGTGATAAAGAATTGTTTCTTGGGTCTTTCCATGTTATTGCGGGCATCGGATTAGCAGCAACCACAACACATGTGAGTAGAACATCTTGACCCTCAATAACAGTAAGTGAAGACTGTACTCTTATCTGTGGACTCACTATGACGCAGAAGAAATTTGAATAACAGAAAACATCAGGCAAATACTCAGAATTTTAAGAAATATAGCTGAATATCGAACAATAACTGAGGACATCGTCTTTGCCAAAAACAGAAAATAATCCTAAGATTTCGTAATTTACCTTGAAAAAAACACCAGAATGTGATTCTGTGCTCAAAATCAAAAGCCGGAAAAATTAAACAAAAGCTATGACCCTACTACTAAAATGGGTGTTGTAATAATGTCTTCAGTTAGCACTGAAAAAACTAAGTTTTGACTCTCTTAAGAATGACTAATGCAGTAACATGGCGTCATCCAAGAAATAAAACTATTCTAAATATTTTAAGGATGAATCAGGAAATGTGCAATTTTTGCGTTGCTTAACGGCCTACAGTCAGCTAAACATGATTTTTAACTTTGAACAATAAACTAAGGAATGTTGCTAGAAACACCTTCAACAGACATTGCAAGCATTAGAGGGAAGTATTGATGACAGAATTACCTTGAATATTGAGGACGATCTCTTGATAACTGGCATCGCCATATGAGTTATAGGGAGTGCATCTGTACGATACATTGTAGCTTGGAAAAGGTTTGTAGTTCAGGGAAGGAATAACAAAATTGGGATTTGCACCATCTTGGAGTACAGTGCCGTTGCTATACGCAAATCTGAAGTGTGCTGCTGGGTAGGCGCGTGCTGAACAGGTCAACGTCACAGATGAACCATTCACAGGATTTGTTGTTGTTGCTGTTAACCTGATTTCATAAGGTGCTCCTGATCGGAAAAAATAAAATTTTCATGGCTTCAAAAAAGCAACCATTTTGAAACAAATTCTGATGTTTTATATTATGAAGAGTGTTAGACGAAATGCTTTAGTATCGTATCAAAATATTTACTTTTTCAAAGTCACTTTTAGATTTTATACCCCCCCCCCCAAGATTGTTTGCAAATATTTCATATCATTTGAAGCAACAATGGCATTAGCTTAAAATTTTAAACCATTTTCCCAAATGAATGCGAGGCCAAGTGGCGCTTTGATAATTGAGTTCTTGAGATGCTAAAAAGATCATGAAAGCTGAGTGACAATTTGAGATGTTTAGTATATGACTTTAAATAAAACTCACTAAACATCCTGAGGATTGTACTGCGATTCACTGGAGTGGAGAACTGATGTGATGCAAAGCAAGTGACTTTTTCACCATCTGCTAATGAAGACGAATTTCTTATCCTCAACGTGCTTGTTACTCTAATGATGCTCCCACTAGTTGAAGTCGTTGATGATTGCGTTGCATTGACTGTTGCATTGTTATATGACCACGTGACAGTTGAGACTGGCCTGCTTCTGGCAACACAACTTATAGTAGAGTCAAGTCCTTTTCTTAGTCCAGTGGAAGATTGAATCGATGCAGCTTCATCAAATCTCGGCTTTGCTTAAAATTTTAAATGAAAATGTCAGATATCAAGAGGGGGTGGGGGTGTCGAGAGAAGGGAGTTTGGGTAAAGACCCGGGAACCAAAGCTGCAAAGGAACAACGTTTGTCACTTGTGAAAGATAACATTTATGTTTTTTACCGCTATCTCAAGTTTATATCGAGGCTAAAGCTGGCTTTCTAAGTTCCTGGGACTTACCTGTTAGAGAGGTTAGCAAGAAAGAGTATTCTTATAAGCGAAGCCTGCTGTGAAATATAGTGCTAAGATCATGCTCCTATCCATTCAAAAGGATTGCGTTCCTACGAATCAAAAGGTTTAGTTGTTCATGAATTTTTGTGCCGATATGATGCTCGGTTTGTAGGATGCAGTAGTCAGCTACCAATAAATTCGACAGAAATAAATTTTCAGCTTACTTTCGGCCATTATCTGACGTTTATGTTTCTGGGATTTCGTGCTACCTTCAACTTTGAAATCAACTAGCATATAAATGCACTGACAGATATGTAAATTGTTTTTCAATTTGTAATCACTAAGAAGTCAACAATTTGAGGATAACTATCTTGTTGATCAAAGTAAATCTTGAAGAAGTAAAAAGCATCGTTATCTTAACGAATTACTTAAACAAAACGATAAAAGTACACTTACAGTAAATATTTTGCAATATATACTTCTGGCTGTCAATCTTGGTTGGGACACCTGAAGCTGTTGCATAGTCCAGCTCAAAGTAGAACTGATAATTTTCATCATTGAACAATATCGGAGAAATTGATATCATTGGTTTGCTTCCAGTCAAAGAGGTGGTTAGCCTTCCCACAAATTCTGCTGGGATCGGAGAGTGAAGAGTAAATGTTGATGTGATTTTGTTATAATTATAAAGTCTATTAAATGCTGCTCCTGTCTTCTCATATCCAAATTTCAATAGTAAATAATAAACACTTGATGTAGGTGGATCAAATGCATCTAGAATGAAATCAATCCTTGTGCCATTCTCGGCTGTAGTGCTAGATGGCAGTGTGGCGTTTATATAGGCACTTTCTGCAGTCCCTGAAAAGAATATGATAATCAATATTTTTTGCCAATATTTTTTTTTGATAATGTACAGTAATAAAGACTAAGATAAAGTATTTCAATAATTACATAAATCAAGTCATCTACTGTAGAAAGAACAGGTGCACTTCTTTTCAAGGAATCAGATTTTACTCATAGTATTTTTGCTTTCTCAATTCATGACTTCATTAGCTTTTAAGCATTTTGTTGATAGCTTCCACTAATTTCTCACTCCAGGTCTGGCCATGGCAAAAAGGATTTAGCCATAAAAGAGATAAAGGAGAAATGGACAAAAACAAATTGATAAATGGGGTTTGACTACGAAGCAGTTATATTCCAAACTCACCAAAAAGAGGCTGCCACACATTAATCAACATCAGAATGGTAGCTGCAAATTTCATCTTTTGACCCAATCTCCGTCAAAACAAATCTGCAAGGAGTATATTCCAGTAGGAACTAAAATAAGTTTTTGCCTAAATCCTGTTTTGCTGTCACTCAACCCGATCAAATTTTGAAGGCACGGCGCGCATTGGTTGCTGCGATGGCTCCTCTACGCACTTGGTAAAGGGGGGGGGGGGTATATGTGAGTGGGCCCGGTTTTGGGCTCTGATTTGAAGCCGCGACCGGGAGCTCGATCGGTAGGCAACCTCGTACAGAGTCGCTGGTTTTGGATTTGAATCCTGACCTTGCCGTGTCACTTGCTTACATCTATTACTCAGTATATTTGTCTACAACAAAGACTGCATAATTTTATGTCTAATGTGTGGCAACTTCGTCGTTATGTGTCGTAACAATAAAATGTAAAAAATATTTTAAAATAAAAATATATTTACTTCTGTTGAACATCAGCATTTTGCTCATTCTTGTCCTATAACTTGGTCGAATCCCAGGCCTTTTTGTTTGACGCAAGTGATCACTCGCGATCGCGTCAGCATTCGCGCAAACCCAACCACGCGAGCGGATGGATAGAAAAATAGCTTTTTCTATACCTGCCTTACAAAATACTATCAGATCAAGCTGCGCTTATAAGATCTTCAAACACAATTTTGGCAAATTATTAGGGGGCATTGCCCCCTGCCCCCAGTGTCTACGGGCCTGTCCGGAGTTGAGAAAGGGGGGTTCCCCTCAAGTTTCTCAAAATCTTGTGTACGGTGGGAGTCTTCGCTTGTGTTACATGTCATGTTTCTTTAAATATTTCATGCAAATAAAGTCAAGTTAAAGGAGAACTGACACGCAAAAATAACTTTGGCTTATTCGATGCAAAATTTTTCGCTGACTTCAAATCTGGAAAAAGTTTTCTTCTTAGATTCGCTGTTTTTCTGATATTTGCACTTTTATCCGTCAAATACGTCACAGCCAGGACTCGGGAATTTCCCGAAGCGGAAACAAGATTATCGCCAGGAGTTGTTAAAATTCTCGGTTGACGTCACAAGTGACATGTTAACAATGCCGTTGTAAAGGCTTTCACCGCAACGGTGAAAGTACAAGTGAAGTTTCGTGTTTTATTGAAAAAAGTCCGCGGTGAAAAGACAAAAAATTGTCAGGCATTTCATTTATAAGTATATAGAAGCTAGAAAATCCTAGCTACATGTCTGCTAAGACGCTTATATCCACATAAAATTTATTTTCATGCCATGATATCTTCGAACCAGCATGCTTTGAAACATTGAAAGAACCTCTAAGCTTGTGAAAAAAGGAGTCGACTTTGTTTGAAAATTGATACCGTTTCTTCAAAGTTTTTATTTTTACAATTACAAAAAATCGCAACATGGGGGGTGGGGGGAAGGGGGGTTGAAGCAGTAGGCAAAAGACAAACGAAATCTAGTGGCGACCGCGGTAAAAGCGATCCTGCAACCTGCTTTGGGTGCAGAAATATGAATTCAAGAAAAAACCTTGGTTGATGGGAGCTGCGAGTGTGACTAAATAATAATTTCACTGAACTTGATTATTGTATTTTAACAGAGGTTGAGATACTAGGGAATAACCTAGTCTTGCAAAAAGCCCATCCCCCACCCAAGTCAAAATTGCTTGCAAAAGAATATAATGCGCCAGTTGATATTCCTATGACAGCTAAACAGCATTTTCTTCGACTAAGAAATCAAGTTCTTTGACTAAGAGCTAAGAGCCTATTTCGTAAATCCAGATCTTTCGACTGCCAGGTAACTTATCAGTTCCCGAAACCCTTCACGCCAGGTGAAAATGGCATAAAATCCGCACAAGTCGACTTTTAACCCGCCTTTACTATTCAATATCACTATACAGTTAACGCGTTTAAAACATTGAAAAACAATCATAGAATGTTACATTAACAATTAATAACTTGCAGTTCCGTTTAGGGCATCATGGGCATTTTAGCCAATTTAGGCCATACAGACAAAGCAGTCTGGCCAAAGACGCCTCAATCTGTAATAAAATTCTAGTTTTACGATACCTGATCTCATTTAGATTGTAGCAATAGCATTATTTTTAATAGAAATTCCATATCAGTTTGTACTTCCAGTCTGTTCTTTGTTTACAATATCGTCACTGTTGAGCCATGGGACGACTGTCTGCCCAAGCGGCAGCGCTGGTTGGCAGCAAAAACTCAGACGGCTGAAACTCTCCATTTGTTTCGAAATCAGTGTAATAAAACTCCGATTCAGAGTCCCAAACTATTGAAAAAGTCAATTATGTGTCAAAAATGCAAAATTAGCTCCTTTCAGATGCACAAAATAAACATTTGTCCGCAGCATTTTCTATAGGTTTCTATAGAGAAACACAATACGTGCTGAGAACATGTCACTTGTGACGTCAAAGATGATCGCCCACTCGTGACGATTTTCGCCTCGAGTCTCAAGTTGTCGGAACAATTGTCGTTTCTCAACTTAAAACGCCTGTATTTCAAAAACGGTAACTGTGATTTAAAAAATTTTTTCGATCCCGTAATTTACTTGTCACAAACTACCGTTTTAGCCAAACTTATTTTTGCGTGTCAGTTCTCCTTTAAGGCGAAGGATATCCTGCAGAAGCATTGTGCTGCCCCCATGTTGGAAACTATACGATGTTTTTGGGACATTTACATAGCTCGGAAGAGATATCAGAAATTGAATATTTGGGCCAAGATTTCGGCCTATAACTTCCGTCACAAACCTAGTGTCTCATGATGAAGATGTAATGCATTGTATAGGACTTACAACTTATGTCTGCTTAGAGGTCTGTTTCTCTTTGTTCATAGCTGTAAGCACACTCTACCCTTTCCAAACTTTTGTGCTGGTTCATCTGCTCTCAGAAAGCTGAGTTTGTCCAAGGCTTACTGAATCAGGAAGGTATAATACAATTCCGAGAGGGTCAGCTTTCAAAAATGAAAGTTGATATTAGTCTCTTTCTCACTGTTGGTAAAACAATGGATTTCGATACAGACGAGAGACCTCCAAATGCAACGGCGAAACAATTTCGTCCAATAATCTTATCTTTATTGTCACTACTTTGTCGATGTAACCTTCAGAAAATGGATAGAGCCATTTTGTTAACAGTTCTTCCGTCTGAAGACGTGAAACCTTTTTTGAATCTCGACTTTAGACTACAAAAACAGAGCAAAGCGAGCAACACGCGCACAGTTCCTGGTCTTTTTACTGAAAGAGACCCACTTTTTAAAGAACCATGGCCAGTGGCGGTTTTAAGGGGTGTCCAGGGGGCCATGGCCCCAGGCCCCACGTTTATGACCATCAGTTGAATATGCTGAAAGTTAAGCGAGTGGATACGGGATAATAAGCACCAGAGTGGAAATGCAATAAAGATTTCATGAATGGGTTAGTGTGAACCGTTAGAGTGCCGGAAAATCACCCCAATTCAGTCCAAAAAGCAGTCAAAAAATTGAAATTAAAGGATATATAGAAAGTACTATTTTTCTCAAAAATTTAAATACAAATTTAAAGGTCCCCTAGCATGTCTCAGTATTGGGACTTTTTTAACGACTCGCCATTACAGGTACAAAAGTATTTTATAGAACTTTTCCGAGAAATTTTTTTAACAGTAATCTTCATAGCCAAGTAGAAAAATTCGAATATACCTCCGTCTTTAGGATGGTGCCCTGGGGCTAATTATCAAGGTAGCTTAATATTTAGTATAGCCCAAAATCATGGGTATGCTCCAGTTAGCTCAATACTGATGAAACAGAAATTTCTTTTTGGAATTAAATTATGTAGAATTTCAAAATCTTTGGTAGAAATTCTCAGAAAAGGGACGGGAAGCTTTAAGTCTGACGAGAGCAAAATAGCATCAGATCTCAATTCAAGGTAAGAAGTTTTGAATGAGATATTTACCTTTCAAATGGCATCGCGTTGGACGTGGTTGGACTGAAAAAAATTTGGATGGTTCTGTACAGTTTTTTGTCTTTCAAATCAAAACTCGAAATCTTTCAAATCTTTCAAATCGAAACTTAAAATCCACTTGTTGAACAAGATCAACCAGTAAGCTAGTATAACTGCTAAATTGCCATTCTGAGTCTATTCAGCTGATTTTAATTAGTTGGAAAGTCCCCATTTTTATGTGAAAAGAGTATGTGCATTTTAGCCAATTACTTTATATTGAAGGTCATCAAAAACTGTTCAATTATTGTCCTAGAATAGTAGGGAGGTCTCTCCTCGATTAGTTTACCTATTGAGAGATCTCCTCCTTTAAGAATTCCCTTCATACAATTTATTTTGTCCTGTATCTGTTTAGTTTAATAATTTCTTTGTATTAATGATATATAAATTGTATGTTGAGAATTTAAAAATATGAAACTGAAAACTGAAACTGTCATTTTGCTTTGATTGTGCTCACTTTTCGTGAACAACTTTTTCCCATACAAAATGTGACACCACAAAATGGATGACACCTTGTCTCTGCGGAGGAAAGGAACATCCGCCTCCTTGTGACATGGAGGAGCATCTACAAACTAGCTAGGGCCTATATTGCCATCTTGACGAGAGAGTGTGTGGAAAACGTGTCAAAATTAAAACAAAAAAATGGCCGATAAAACATCACCTAGTCAAGAGATGCACCCTGATTCGGAGAGTGACGATGAAGAGGTTGTCGAGACAAGTCCTTGTGGAAGATGGGAGAAACACAGAAAAGAGGTAATTTCGAATCGATATAATTGATAATTTTTGCATAGGCCTAAATTAAGGCCCATCTTTCCAAAAATTATTATTTTAAAATTTGCGACAATCCCTTTGATTAACGTAGAGGGTAAACATTGCTTTTAAGGTAGTTTTTTCCAGATAACGTTTCTGGTACTTTCTATCCCATTTTGTTTAACTTTCTTCATCTTGTCTGTCATGTGTCTAACAAATGAATGTCGTAAAAAATTTATTTCATTCAATGGCATCAAAATATAGAAAAAATACCCTTAGAAATTCGTTCTATGTCAAGTAAAAATAAATTTAGTAAAGTTCTTTATAAGTGGTTATTGCAACATTATTGAAAACCACGAAGCTTCAGTCAAGCACTCAATGTTAAGCTTAACCCCCCTCCAATGCAAACCATTTTTGAAACTAACTGCAGTGTTCCCTCCCCTATCTTTTCTTCCATGTTAGTTTCTAGTTGTTCTTTTCTTTCTTTTTCATTTCTATTTTTACCCCCTTAATAATAATAATAATAATAATAATAATGATTAAAGTGCATAATTATAATACAATATTCTATACATTTTCCAACTTAAAACCTATTACATAACATCATAAGCTAATTTAAATAAATGAGTCTTTAATGACGATTTTAAATGATCAATATTGTCAACAGAACGAATTTCAAACAGAAGACTGTTCCCTTTTTTATTTGTTCTGTTACTGTTTCTTTACTAAATAATTCAAATCACGTAAAAATCTAAATTTTAATATTTTTCATGTACAATACACTTGTACATGTTCATGTACATTTTATAAACCAAGTTATTTTGTATTTGTAATCAACCTCAGTGTCTTTGGCAAAATTTAAATTGACAATCCTAGCATTGTTATGTAATTTTTTGTATATCTATTATAATCTTAGAAATTGTATACCTTTAAAACTTGTATGTTTGTTGCTGAATAAAAAAGTTTTGAGTTTGAGGTTCCCAACCAGGCCTCTCCGGGGAAAAATACAGCATGGTCTATAAAAAGCCCTTGCCAGTTTGGCTGCATGGGCTATTTAGCCCTTGCTGAACTGTTATTAATTTTTTTATATTTGGGAATTTACAAAGGCAAAAATACATTTCTTTGCTAATTCTCTAAGCACTATTCAGATGAACAAGGCATTTTTGTGTGTATTACTACCTTTAAATGTTGTATTACCACTCCTCAAAACGAAATAGAAGAGGAACATAACTTTTTTGGAATATTGAAAAGTTTTGTTAGGCTTTGCAGGTTAAATGTGGCATTTTTGTGAATGCCTAGTTTATATGTTTTGACTTGAAAAGAAACTGTTTTCTATTTGACAGCATGGTGTAACATTTCTTACTTTAATTATATATTTGTAGTATTGATCACGCTATATGTTGTTCCTTTCGTGCATACACATTTCCTAGTCTATTGCAAGTTTTAGCAGCTAATACAATAGATTGTTGACATGTCCCATATAAGGAAACGGAAATCTCCTATTTATAATGCATTTGATAAACATATAGACATGTAAGATCTCTTTCTTTTTGTTTCCTAACACCCTGATATTTAGCGGTAAGTAGTAAAAATATTGGGAAGCTAAACTGCGGGGATTATATGAGAACGTTGGTTTGAAAAACTGCGCAAGCAAAAAAAGCTCTCGCAAATTTATTTTGCGTGCGGTTTTCGTGGGCGTGGGCTATACCCCTTGTCTCTGGGAAAGGCTTGTTCCCAACACTAAAAGTTTGATGCTATACCAGGCCTGGCCGTTTGAGGCGAACGATAGCTCGCGCTCGCCTCCACGCTCCCCTCGCAACCTGAGGCGAGCTATGAATTGCTCTCCTAAACAGAACATGAAGGAAGAATCGCTCCCCTAAAATTTCCTATCCAGAGAATTATGAAAACGCACAAGGGTTAATTGGTTTATTTTTGTAACAGCGATTTCTCCTGTCATTGCATTTTTTGCAATTAACTTTTTGCTTGTTGGGCGGTTTTTGTTATGATAGGCATAAACTTCGATCAATTTGGAAAAAGATAGTTAACCGAAAGGTACATTTGTAGCAATTAGAACCTTTCAATCTTAAGAAAACAGGAATATTTTTGGAAGGAAAGTCGAAGAAATTGGTAGGAATTGTAGATTGGGGATATAATAAGACAGCAGGTCCCTTCCAGTAATAGAAACAAAACTATGCCTCAAAGAGAACAAGGTACTCTGTCTTGCAGATCAAAAACGACAAACAAAACATGAAATTCCCCGAATTCCACTATCCAGCAGCATTTACTGAAAAACCCAGATTGGGTGAAAACTATAACGGCAACATGTTTGGCATTATTGGCAAATCCTGATTATCGTTCCATCTAGCAGTTTGTGAATCTATCTACTTTATAAACATGACCAACCGCTTTTGTGTAGACATAAATGAGCTCGTTTTCACCTTAGGACTCCGTTGGTAACATTTTCAATAGGAAAGCGGCACTGATTGGACAACCTCAACAGTCATGTGCTCGCGCTTTCTGATTGGCCTATTTCGATCCAAAACTGGGTATTTTAGCGTAAAGTTTTCCATCTTCGTTCTGACGTTTTATTCTCTGAAGAGTGTTAGACGTATAACTTCAGCTTGTTTTAAAAAATTTTTTCAAAGCCATTTTCAAATTCTGTACAACAAAAAGATTGTTTTGCAAGAGAATTGTTGTTTTTGTGTTGATACTAAAGGGGCTTATTAAGTCATCTGTCGATTGTCTTTAAAGTACATTCTATGTGTTACTGATTTAGCTCGCCTCAGCAAATGAGGGGAGCGATTCACAGCTCGCCTATTAAAATACAAACGGCCAGGCCTGGCTATACATTTCTTTTTCTAGAATATTGCTTAGGTAATTTATTCATTCGAATATTGAGCAAATTTGAAATAATATTTCTTATTCTTGAAATTTAACTATTTTGTTTGTTTAATTATCATGATAAATTGCATGAAGTGGAAATGAAAAAATTGAAGCTGAACTAAACATAATCTTGCATTAGAAATTGTTGGAAAAGAGCAGAGTAAGCTAAATAGTTTAGCCAGGACATCTATTCAAAGCCCTTAACCCCCTGACATTTAGCTCTACTTCAGGAGAGTAACAATACAAGAATAATTTTTGAGGACTTAATTAATGCTCCTTCAGTCCAGGTTCCTGACTTGTTTTATATATGCACAAATTTCAAGCTGCTTGATGTTTCCAATTAAGTGTTATTCTCAGGTTGGTCATTTTCCCGCACTCTCTACTGATTATCTTTCAAAATCCTGTTGCATTTAAACTTAAATTATAAAAATGGTCACAAATTTTTATTTAGGATGAATAATTGGAATGGATCACACTTAATATAAAAGAGCACTATCAGAGGACATATTAATTGCCTAAATGTGGATGAAACAATTTTGCACATGTAATGTGACCAGTTTTGTGTTATTCAATAGGTAAGCCAGAAAAATGTTCCAGGTATCGATTCATCATACTTGGCAATGGACACAGAAGAAGGCGTGGAGGTTGTGTGGAATGAGGTCTTATTTTCAGAGAAAAGGTCTTGGAAAAATAAAGAGGTATGTCTGCTTTTTCTAAAGCTGGTATCAGATTAAAGCCAAATGATGTTTATAAATTGGTTTTATTTAAGAATGCTCAATGAGGATATTAGCCTGGTTTGAACTTAATCATAATTTCATTGCTGTTGAAGATATGTATTTCAACTTCTATAAATTCTTTTTTTGATTTATTGCTATCAAGAGCAAGTGACTGTGTATTTGTAGTGCTGTTCAATGATTAAAGCTTTTTTGAAGCTACATTAAGGAAGCTGTGAGTGGAATTTCTAAATATTTGCAAACATGCACAAGCAAAAAGTTTTCCCAGGACCCTTAATTGGTTTGGAGAAGCCAGGCACAAGGGTAACAAACTGCCTTCAGGGATTAGCCATCACCTGTCCAACAATATTTGTTAACAGATAGGTCCTCCAGCACTAGGGCCTATCCTTTGGTTTTCTTGTTACTCGGTAGTATTGCGATTTACAGGAACAGACTTTTCCATAAAAGCTCTTCTTGTCTGTTGCAGGTAAAGCATGATTTTGCCAGCGTGGTCTTAAGGCCTTAATTTGCCAAGGGTTATGGCAAGGGTAGTAAAATGTCAAATCACCTGAATAAAGTGAAAAGGTTATGGTCAAAGCTGCAAATTAGAAATCCAAGTTTTTATCATCTTGCTCATCTATTTTCAATCTTTTTTAATGCTCATATTTTTCCTTCTCCACAGGCAACATTTAAAAGAATTTTTGAGAACCTCACCCAGTTAGATGTAAGTCATAAATATTCATTTTTTCATCAATAGAAAAACTGAGTTTCTTATTTTCCATTTGCGCAAAGTTTCCTTTACTTGTTTGCAAATGAAAATGTCCAGGTTAGAGCATTATTAATGGTTTCTTATAATGGTAGGCCAATTGGTGAACTTTAAAAATATATAATGCAGTCACATCTCGATGGCTATTTTTTCAGTGCCAAGAAATAGATTTGACACAAGCAGTAGAATATTTAAAAAAACGAAGAACAGATTCAATGTTTCTTAAACTTACGATAAAAGGTATAAAACAATTTTGAAGTGGATAAACAATGTCAACAAATCGCAGGATGCCATTCTTCACAATTTCAGAGATAAACTTTAGAATGATGAACCTGGGCTTTTTCTAATTTTATCCGTTATTCTATGTTATTTCTTATCATTACTGATTTATAACAAAGTTTTTCTGCAACTTTGTAATGATTTTGAAAAATAATTATCTGCTTGTGTTTGCATTCAGTTATAGTTATATGTTATTTTTGCTCTGTTTGATTTTGTACTGTCAGTAAGCCATGTTTGTTTGTCAATGTTCCTGTTGTTGCCTAAAGGCACTTTATCTTCTTTTTCTTCCAATTATGAATATTCATACATCTTTTTCAGCATCCAAATATTGTCAAATTTCATAAATACTGGGTTGATATGAGAGATGATCAACCAAGGGTATGCGGAACATTTTATGATTATACTTTTATGCATCCTGTAACTGTTCTTGTTAGAATATATGAAGGACATTAGTCAAAAATGAATTTGAACCAGCACAAAAGTTTGCTCCACTTTAACCTTGTAGGCATCTATACTATCAAGTGAGCATTTCAAAATATAATAGGACTAAAAATGCAGGAATGATGAACTGTTTTAAGATTTCAAAGAGTTAAGACAGACTCAAGCCAAGATTGTTAATGAGCCTTATAATAATAATAAGACGAATGTTTATACAGGATATACACTTCAACGAGTAAAAACTGCTGTTATTAATGTGTGTCCTGTGTCCTATGCCTTAATGCTAATTCCCTTGATGACCTGGAGCCTATTTTGTTATGCTAACCTTAGATTTGTTCGTCAGGATTGGCTTGAGCCTGTTTTGTTAATGCTAAGCCCTTGTTTGTTTTCAATGTAACATTGATAATTTGTTTAAACAGCTTATATTCATCACTGAATTCATGACGTCTGGTTCACTGACACAGTTCCTGAAAAAGACAAAGTCAAATAACAAGACACTAAATCTCAAGGTTTCATCATTCATAAATCCTTTCTACATTTATGATTATTAGTTGATTATAATCATATTAGATATAGCTGCAAATATCATATAGCTCAAGTTATTAAAATTCAGCGCTTTTTGGAAATTTTAAAAGATTAATTGTAGATATATTTTGTAGCTATTTCGTTGCTTGTCAGAGGCAGTACCTGCTACCTATTGAAATATTTCTGATTTCTAAACCAAACGCATGAAATATATGCAATGTTAGGCCTATCGCAATTATGCTACCTAGATATGCAGCATCAATTTATCTTCTTTATTTTTTCATTAATTTCTTGTAAACTTTTTTACATTGTCTAAAGGATTTTATTCTCAAGGTTAGTGACAGAGGGAGCATTTAGAATTTCTTTTTGGAAGGGGGGGGGGGGGGGGGGGGGTTACATCATGGCCATTTCGTCACGTATCAGTTCTTGCAAAAAGGGCACTGTGATTGTAAAGAGGGTTAACAGGCACTTGCAAAAACGTGGAAAGGTGCCCTCATGCTCCCAGTTTATATGGCTATCCACAAAACTTGTTTTATGTTTTTACTGCAAAAGAGTTGGATTCACATCTTATTGTAATTTCAATTCGTTTAGAACGGTTAAATGTTTTTTTAATGCACATTGTTTCAATAACTTTGCTCTCAACTTTTTATTTTGTCCCTAGGCTTGGAAGCGATGGTGCAAACAGATCTTATCAGCGCTGAGGTTGGTTTATTTTCCACAATGGAAAGTTCTTAATATCTATTTTTCAGTTTATGCTTACAATCAAGATCAAAACATTACTTTCCGTAAAATCAACGCTTGCTTGATAATATTCCATGAACAGTTGCTGCGAAAATCAGATGCTCAATATCATAAGAATGCCTTCTCCTCTACTATGAATCTTTACTTCCTCAGACTTTAAGCCACGTTAATCCAAGTTGAACTTAAACGAGAATGATATATCGAACTAGTTTGAGTTCCTCGTGTGAATAGAATCTAACTTGGATTTTTCGTCAACAGCTACCTACATGGCTGTGACCCACCAATTGTCCATGGAAACCTAAGCTGCGACACAATATTTATACAGCACAATGGATTAATGAAAATAGGCACAGGTAAGGCAAAGATATGACATTACTTAACATCAGTTCTTCTGAACAAGAACTTCAGAATAGGGAAGTCTCAATAATTGCTTTGGAAAGGCTGGCACACCCACATATGCAATGGCGGACACCTGGGGGGACACACAAACGATTTAATATTTTTGAGGAGAATGGTCTTTGTTCTCAGTTAATGGACAAATGCGACTTCATCTTTTCAAAAATGATACTAATTCAACCAATGACCTTATTTGAAAAAAATGCCAGATTCTCTCCTACAAAATTTTGACTCCAAAATTTCAAAAAATAGGTTCTAGGTTAAAGTACTGGCCAGAAATTGAGATTTTGCAATCTTTCTCCTCTCAGTTTAAAGTAGATGTCAGTGTTTTTAGGAGGTAGGTCTCAACATGGAATGTGGGAATTGCTGGGTGCCATTGGGGAGCTTTCTTGGGGGTATGAATCGCAAGGTTGTGAGGGGTAAATACGTTGTCATACATGCTACCTAGCATGTGTTAAGACATGAAGACTTCATAGTTTTATCAAGAATTGTAAGTACAATTTTTATATCGGTTCTGGCTTTGCTACAAATTTGACAACGCTTCACAGAAAGAGATTGTGTAAGGGATGAGTTTAGTATAGCGAATTGGATCTAATTTGAGCACATTTTTATATATTTTCCATGAATATCTGGATGAATGTTGAATATATTTTAAATCAATTGCAAAATTTACAGTTGCCCCGGAATCGATACATCGACACGTGAAAACATGCAAACAGGAAGCAAAAAATATGCATTTTGTCGCTCCAGAATATGGTGAGTGTTTTTTTTCTTAGAACCCTTGATGCCACTTTCTGTTTGGCGTACAGGCTGTTAAACCATCTCATTGAGGTACTAACTTCTAATGAGATAGTGAAGGTTTTTCGTAAATCAAACCTCATTGTAAATGTATTGTGTTGGTAGTAAGACAAAGAGGCGCTACTTATATTGATAGAATAGATTACTGGCTACAGTCGATGTCCAGAACTCTACTGCTTTGCAATTCCAATTTTCACAAAGAAATGCTTTCTTCAAAACTAGCCATGCCTAGGCCAGTTTGGTTGGTCCGCTAGTTGCAAAAAAACATCTGTAGGAAAATTTTTAGTTATCCTCTGTGCAAAACAGCAAAATATTGGTCTTGCAGGTAGGATAAACTAAGATTTGCTAATCAGTGAGCTTTAAACCAGAGTTCCGAAAAGTTGCTAACCTTTCTCCAGACCTCCGTGGCTTGGGTGTGTCATAGGATAGGAGCTTCTATTGTTTTTCGTGGACCTTTTTTCCGGTCAGTGGCCGTCCGACCGTAACGTTTTCCAGACTCTGCTTTAAACTTCTTCTGCTATATATAACAAAGCAAAAGAATAGAGGTTTGAGAACATCTTGCTACCCAGGATCATGATTACCTAAAACATTTAACCATAAGTTAATGTACCCCTTAAAGCTTCTGATTGTTAGGTTTACTATGAGAAGTAACGCCAAAGCTCGATTAAGCAGTTTGGTAAGGACAAAAATCAGTTAAAAAAAGGACCAGAATTAATCTCTAAAATGCCTTCTGTTGAAGAATTATGTTGGTATTTATTGAAAACCAACAACATTTACACTGTTCGTACCTGATTAATTGTTTATATGTCTAGCAGTATCAAAATTGCCTAACAAATGAAGAAGAATTAAGTTTTTAACCAGTGTGTCATCTCATTATTAAGGAATTTATATTAAGTCCATTTAAGATTGTTTTTCGTGTGGCGTGCACTTATTGCGTTCCGGGAAGAAGCTCTTGTTCAATTTTTGACTTTTTCATATATGATTAATATCTCCCGTGAACTAGCTTTTAGCAGTTGAATGTTCTGCTACGTCCTCAGAGTTTTAACTAACATAATGGGGCGTTTCCAATGGTGCATTGTTGTAATAATTTACCTGAATTGTTGTTCAATTTGCCAAATGTCTGAGAGTAAAATCATTAACGAAAACAAGAAAGAAACTTGTACTGATAGCGCTGTTTTACTCATCCCTTAAAGGCATTGAGTCATGATAAATAGGCTTTCTCTATAGGGGGTCATTTGGTTTCGGCGTGATCGCTGCTGTTTCATGTGATATTGGCATCCGTTGTTGACAACTTGCTATTGATGGAAACTGTTATGTTAATCAGTACGAGGTGAGTTCATGTGACCAGTTCAAGGTCAACCAATAGCATCGCAGTCATGGAAATCATGACTCAGCGGATTTTGGCACTTAGGGTATACCCAGTCTATTTATCATGACTCAATGCCTTTAAGGGAGGTGACATGTACAGGTTGTTGTGGATTGTAATGGGCGGGGTATAGGGGATGTGGAGTAGCAGCTGGATTATGGGAAAGAATAGGGTGGGATTATAAGATGGTATCTGAAGGCTCTCAAGTGAACATGGAAGAAAAGAGGGCTTGAAGGAATGTGTTTTGGTTATGCGTTTTGGAGTAAGAGCTGTCGAGTAAGGGTTTTGGAGGAAGTTTAGGGGGTGGGGTAGCCTTGAATAGACAGCGAAGTTTTAACACGGAGAAGAGATAACTGCCAAGTATGCTATGATAGATTCCACCAGCATTTAATGAAGACGTCATTTCTGTCTCAAATACTGGCCAACACACCTTCTTCACGAGTTAGTTCCACAAACTTAATGTTTTAATTTGTTTTGAAACCAGGGACCAAATTTGGCTGTTTGTACTTCTTGAGCCGCAGATAGATTGGAGAGGAAAATGTCCTTTTCAATTTACACTGTCTGTCCAGTCTAAGCCCGATGCTAAATACTTAAAGCTTGTTAGTTTTGCTCGTTTACTTTTATCGTAAGTGAAAAGGCATTTACGAATGCCATAATATGAGATGATGTTAAAGTGTTTTCTCCAAGCTAATTTGACGCTGGTTTTAATGCTTATATTTTAGGGTTGTCTTCTTATATATATTGTAGTTCAACAAAGCCGTGAATTCTAAATGCTTTTTAAACATAAGATATGCATATATGCATGTAATTTTAATACACCTAATAAGAAAAGTCGTGACAGCAAAACGTAGTCAGTCCTCTGTTATCCATTTACATAAACCATCTTATACGATTTTTGTAAACAGCAGTTTCACCCATAAACGCTTAAAATCACGCGATATTCATAAGACCTTCAGGGTTAACTATAAGTCGAACTGTATGGTTTCAGCTCTTCTATACATCCGTCCTTAAACTCCGTGACATTCCATTCAGTCTTAAAGGTATAGCTAAGCTACCTGCCTATTTTAAAATAGAGTTCATTTCACTAATTTCAGTTTTTTGTTTATGAATTTACCTTTAATTCTTGTCAAAGATTCCCATAACGCCTTTTGTATATTTGATTATTAATTCTAACATGTTAATTCATTCCTTTTTTTGAAGCCCAAGCATTATGCTTGCTTTGACTTTTTATTGCAAACATGTTTTTATTTTCTCTTCATCTTTTCTTATTTCTTTTTTCGTATTTTTGTTATTGATCTGTCATGAGATGGCCATTTTGCATCTGCATGTAGACAAATTGGGAATTTTCAGCACATACATAGAATGATTTATTGGCACTTCTCACTTCACAACAGCTTTAACCTTTGATAGCTTGATGCACAGAGTCTTTCAAACTCAGCATGTCCCTGAAGATGTTTCACACAACTTTGTATTATTGACATTATAAATCTTCAATTCAAAAATCCATTTCCAATGTAATATTATTTAAGCGGGTATTATGATGCTTGAATTATAATCAAATATTTCAGAGCTTTTTTGCTGAAACAGGAGTGTTTTATTGCTAATGATCCAAAGCATGCTTAGATAAAACATTGAGTTGTTAAAACTTTCAAATTGTTGTTTCAATCAAAAGTGTGTTAATATGGCACTTCAACACCAAGATTCCTTACTAACTATATTTATTAATAACTATACCCTATTAATCGTACACAACCAACGTTTTGTTATACCTGAAAAGGTTTCGATTTGATTTCGGACCTTAAAAAGAATGTTCTTCAATTTTTTATTTCATTGGATTGGCCTATAGTTTCCAAGTAACACAAATCAAAATTAATAATTTTTGTTTGTTGGGTGAGTTAGGCAAATATTAAGTTGCCTCTCGCATTGGTAGCGATAACGGATAGTTTATAGGTGACTACACCCCCTGGTTTTTGTTGAAATATGGCCTTCCAAAAAACCTAAAGAGCGCTTTTAAAAGGAACTTGCTCGGAATTTTTGTAGAAAGGGCGCACTTTTATAGTGGACTAGGGCATGGTTCCGGAGCTTTGTCGTAGATTACTATCCCTTCGTTACCCACAAGTTCCATGACAGCTGGTGCTTCCACTCCTGCCTAGTATAAGGGACGTTTGGTAATGATCTTTTCTTTATTGCTATCGATACAAGCTGCAGTATACTGGGTCCACCCGTTTCGCCTAACATGGAGGTGTTGAGGCGTCATTTGTATTCAAAATAAATAATTTAACTTTAAACTATAATACCTTAATTACATAAGCAATTGCGTTCTTAAATAGTCTAATTAAAGTCTTAAAACATTATTTAAAACCCCCAGTTTTAATAATCTCGATGAAAATTGCTCGCTTTCCTGTAGCTAACATCAGATCGTTCTATAACTTTGCCAGAATGTCTCGTTTTTGCTCTACGATACTTTTTTTACAATATAAATGTTTTTTTCGTTGCTTCAAAGTCAACGATTTAACGAATCGACTTGAAATCGACTTTTTCCTGTCTCCGTATTACAGAACAGAAACGAGACTTTCGACCTCGTCTTAATGTCTTTACTGATTTTCATGTTCTCTTCCCAATTAGATGGACAGACATTGTATTCGGCTCTGTCGTCGCCTGAATATGGTAGGGTGAATTTGCATATTTATCCAATTCATTCAGCCTTCAACTGCACTAACATACTTTCCGTTAGAGAAAAAGGTGACTTCCTACCATTGTTGACATCTTCATTGGGGAATTGTTGGTGTAATAAACCTTCCTTGGGTTAATTTGGTGGAATCTCACTCACTCTCGTTGCTTCTTTGCGTAAACGTTTTGCCATCACCTCATTACCTTCTTATTGCCATTAACCAATTTGACTACCCTGTGACATAAGTACCCGCTCATTTTTAAACCATCTATAGTGATAAACCTTATGCATGTGTTCTCGCTAAAGTAATCATTTTCACTACCACTTAAATACCAAACGTTTGCCTCTAGCCAATGTTACCACTATACGATGCAGGTAACAACTTGGGTGCAAAATTATCCAAGCACCACCTTTGGGCGTATTACTTGAAGTGACTACAACTTTATCCTACGGATCCTATTTGCAGACATTTCCATATAGTTGTCCTTTTTGCTACCATTCTGTCATCAAGAAGTCGTCCTGCTATTCAGCATTGATTAAGTGTCTTGCCATATGCCCCATGGTAACCAACTTTTTTGCTTGCGTACTTGGGTATTCACAATCTCCTTATTTCATGTGACTTTAAAAAAGGGACATGTTTTATATTCAATGTTCTATTTACTTGAGAGAGCAGTCAATGACAATGATATTCTCTGTAAGGATAGCCTAAGGAAATTAGAAGCGCTTTCATTTTATGACAGGAGTTCTATGCCAACCCAGAATTTAATCATGACACATCCCTTTTGTTCTAAGCCACTGCAGAACTATCAGTTCACCTTCAACCCTTTAACACAAATTTCTTGGGGTTTCTGTAAGCACCAATGTTGGGTTTATTGTAAAGATAGTACTAGGTTTGGAAACAAATCTAATTTCATTTTGATCTTCAATCACAATATCTTTCTCTATTTTCCAAATAAGTAATTGTAGAAGGCACATATATCAATGCATTTGTGACATTATTGCAAGCCCCATTAGTTCTTTAAACAACGCCCACTTTTCCATTACTGTGGAATGAGCTGATGATAATGATGATAATACGGCCTCTCCCTCTATTTGAAAGGTATCCTTTTATAACTTGAAGATAGTTTATGATACGCAGATTGCTCTAATATAAATGACTAAAGTAAATCAAAATTCCCTTGCTCAAACTAACAAATCTAACTATGTTCACATTCAACATTAAACATTGCTCATTACACCTAGACCTATATGCATAATTTTTTAATATGTATATTTTACCTGGCTCATGAACATTGTGGTGTCCCTCTTTCCAGCTTAATATCAATTCCTGTTGTCATTTGCAGCCATGTGTGTTTCCTCAGTTCATTTTCGGGTCACCCGTAATAGCCAACCATAATGTGTGTAGCCATAAATTATAATGTATGATATCGAAAACACAGTCACCTTTGATATAAACATATTTTGCTTCAATCTTATTATAAAATAGCTAAATTAGCGATGTGACCCGCTGCAAAGCTCCTTCCTTTTATAATCTAGTTGGGTGCAATAAGATCCTCGAATAACAAAAATATGAGAATAAATGTTTAATAAAGTTAAGAGGATATGAATTAAATTTTAGTTTCAAAAGTCAAACTCATTTCAAAAGTTAAATAGTCTTGTGGAATTAGCTTTCTGAATAAGTTTGGAACCAATCTGACTGGAAATAGGTTTAAGGAAATTTGGTGTTATAATCCTGACCTGCATCCTCATTTTCATGCAGCCTCTTATTTGTTTCATCGTCTCTCTTACAGGGCTCCCTGGTACTATTGTCAATTGTGCAGCTGATATATATTCCTTCGGAATGGTTGCCTTAGAGGTAAGTATGTATCCGTTGGCACGGTGTAATAATCATCACGTTACAAGGCTCGTATTTTCATCTAGACAGCTTGGAATCTCTCTGCATGAAGGCAATCGATGAAGCCCGTTCCCTCTTGAACCCTTTAACTTTACGAAGGATTAGCAGCGCTGATTGGACAAAAACAAGGACCCAATCAATGCATCATTCTTCCGGTCACGTGACAAGGCCGTCTTTTCATGTAGACAGCTTGGAAACCCTCTGCATGAAGGAAAAAAGCTTGATTGGCGTCAATTAAAGGAACTCATTCTCTCTTAAACACTTTAACTTTGCGAAGGCTAGCAGTAGCTGATTGGACAAAAACAAGGACCCAATCAATGCATCATTCTTCCGGTCACGTTACAAGGCCGTCTTTTCATGTAGACAGCTTGGAAACCCTCTGCATGAAGGAAAAAAGCTTGATTGGCGTCAATTAAAGGAACTCATTCTCTCTTAAACACTTTAACTTTGCGAAGGCTAGCAGTAGCTGATTGGACAAAAACAAGGACCCAATCAATGCATCATTCTTCCGGTCACGTTACAAGGCCGTCTTTTCATGTAGACAGCTTGGAAACCCTCTGCATGAAGGAAAAAAGCTTGATTGGCGTCAATTAAAGGAACTCATTCTCTCTTAAACACTTTAACTTTGCGAAGGCTAGCAGTAGCTGATTGGACAAAAACAAGGACCCAATCAATGCATCATTCTTCCGGTCACGTTACAAGGCCGTCTTTTCATGTAGACAGCTTGGAAACCCTCTGCATGAAGGAAAAAAGCTTGATTGGCGTCAATTAAAGGAACTCATTCTCTCTTAAACACTTTAACTTTGCGAAGGCTAGCAGTAGCTGATTGGACAAAAACAAGGACCCAATCAATGCATCATTCTTCCGGTCACGTTACAAGGCCGTCTTTTCATGTAGACAGCTTGGAAACCCTCTGCATGAAGGAAAAAAGCTTGATTGGCGTCAATCAAAGAAACTCGTTCTCTCTCTTGGGTTCTTTAATTTTGTGTATGGCTAGCAGTTGCTGATTGGACAAAAACAAAGACCAAGTCAATGCACCATTTTTTGTCGCGTTATGTTCAATCTGCATCTGGATTTAAATTTCCGCTAATCTTTTGGAGATAATCCAGCGTTTTATACCATCAAACGTTTCGAGCAAAAATTATTCCTTGTTACAATGCATTACATTTCTAATTGCCATTTTTAGATATTTAATTTTGAATAGCTTTTCGAATTTGTTTTTTCTATTGTTAATGTATGTATCATAAGTTTAGTTAAGCTTTTTTTAAGTCGAAAACATTTTAGAAGGTTTTCTGCTACGACTATCCTTTTGCTTTGCAAGATCGCAAAAAATGCCAAGATGGGAATTTTTAAAGAAACTGCTATGAATAATCCTGGGCGATCATTTTTTTATTTTTTATTTCAGTTAGCAGCTTTGGTGCTGGAAACTGCAGATGGGAAATTTGTCACGCCGGAATCTATTCAGGAATCACTCGATAGAATCGACGATGCAAAACAGAAGGTTTTTATTTCTTGATCTTTAGCAGTTTTTTCGTTAAGGCAAATAGCAATTATTGTTTGAACGATAAATACGGATTCGTTTAGT
Source organism: Rhopilema esculentum (assembly GCF_013076305.1). The sequence goes on from NW_027019597.1 coordinate 4,122,323, forward strand.
GGCCATACCAGAAATGCATCTTTCGCTCTTAAGTGTACAGATAAGAAAACGATTACGCGGGCATATGGAAATGGCTGCTATTATATGTGTAACCGCTAAAGCTCTGTCGAGGGGAGATAAGAAAACGAGGGTTTACGATTGTATTGTGCATTTTGAGATTATCTAATAAGCCTACAACGGCTTGCAAAGACAAATTTGTCATAATTGCTGCTAAAGTATTTGAAGAAAGCATTTTGAATTTCCATATTCAAGCCAACTAAAAAAACCCGGGCATTAGAGAAAACTGAAAATTGTGCGACCATAGGATATAGGCCACACTTTTATTTAAAACAAAGGAAAATGCAAATTTTACGTGATTCGTTGCGATGAGAAAATTTTTTTGTAGTAAATTGTCAAAAGAAAATGGTTGAGAAAAGTAACCTATTTATGGCTGTGTCTCCCGGCTTGCTGCGAGGCTTGGCGTTTTAAGATTCTTCAAAGGCTACTTATTAAAGATTCTAAGTATCCGTAATGCCCCATTGTCCAAACAGGCCCTTAGAAACAGGGTCGGACACTTGGTCAAATATGGGGGGCAAGTCTATTGTTTTAATAAGATGACGTCCATTTCCCATTGTTTTAGAACAAAAGACCATTGTCCTTTAAAGTATTGGGGGCGGTCGCCCCCCCTCGCCCCTCAAGTGTCCGCCACTGCTTAGAAAAAGCTGCATGTTTTTCAACATGTCTGCCGCATCTGATGTTTTGAGTGTTCTTCCAAAGAACAGTTCTATATGGAAGAAGCATAATGCATTTCCGTACACGGTTCCGCGACGGCTGAAATATTTATTCACAATAGCAAAGAGGCTCCAGTTGGAGATTTCTTCAATTGTACAATGAAATAATTTCCAGGTTTTGCGCTGTTGAGCAGATTTGAAGACAGCTTTGTGTCTTTAGAACGTTATTGAGGACAGTCAGCCTCTATTGTGTTAATACTTTCAGACCATCTTTCTCTCTTTATTAATATCAAGATTTATTGAACATCCTCATGAAAGACACTTAGTTTAGCCTTATTACCTCTCAGACGCTTTTATCCTTGATTTAGGATTACATGGTACAATTGTAGACCGCATATTGCGTAAAAAGAACTACTATATAACTAACATCAGCCTACGGATAACAGTAAGCTTGATTTCGTTAATGAATATAAATCACTATTGTCAAGGAGTCTCTAATCATACAGTATTTACACATCTAGTTTTCTCAAGACTGCTACCTGCAAAAGATGTTGTCTAGCCTTCTATTTTTCTCATTTCAGGACTTTGTCAGACAGTGTCTTCAAAAAGATCCACCTAATCGACCATCGGTAAAAGACCTCCTTCTACACGAGATTTTACTCGAGGTTTGTGTTAATTTCGTTCACAATTTTTCTTAACTTTGCATATAACCTTGAATAATCTGTCCAGAGCGAATGAACAAGATTTGTTCTTGGCTGGGCTTTATTTAACAAGAAACGAAAGGTAGGGAATATCGTGTCAGTTGCAGTATGAAATGATGATATTTTTTTGTTGCCGTTTATGATGTAATTAGAATAAGTCAGTTTTTTACTTAAAATTGATATTTACTTTATACAGAAAATGAATATTATCAAGGTTCATTATAATGTATAATATCGCTCACATGCAAAATGGGACTATACCAGATAAAACACGAGTAATACTTCTCATGGACAAAGGGCGAAAGGGGATTCATTTCGTAGGTGAGGCTTTTTCCCGACATGAAGTGTTGTTTTGCATAGTCAAGGATATTCAGCTTTCCGGGCTTGAAAGGTTTTATACATAGTCTCAGCCATCATTCACATATTGACAGCTTTAGCTAGGTACTTGTCTAATTCTCCGTTAGATGCCACAGTGTCGTAACAAAGTCTCTTACAGATCTTGGTGAAGTTTTAAATAGCGAAATAGAGTCTTATTCAGTCTCATATATAGACAGTCTTATATCAGACTGCAAAGTAGATCTAGAGAGGCCTGTACATCATCTGCATGTAGCTTTACACCTTAGCTGGTTGTCTTAAAGGGTCTTTCTGTAAATGCGTTAGGATATCGGGTTTGAATTGATTTGAGATCAGCAACGTAGGATATAGTTTCTTTCTTAGAAGAACACTAGCCAGAAAAGGCAACGTTTGGTGCTTAGTAGGAGTTTATAGCGTAAAAAGGATTAAAGAAACAGTTTGAGACTAGGGGTGTACCGGATCAGGATTTTCAGAATCCGGCCGGAACCGGATTTACCGGATTTCTTCGTGGAATATCCGGCCGGATTCTACCGGATAATCTGACCATTTATAGAATTTTCAGTAATAAAAAGTTTTGAGCCACTTTGCAAAAAAATGTACAGCGAGAAGATCAAAGAGACCTATTCAGGGTTGCCAGATTGAATTTACAAACGAAGGCTAGACTGGTGAGCAATGTAAGCCAAAATGCTCATAAAAAGACCAAATCAAAAACTTTCTCAAGAATCCATCGAGCAGGCACTGGTTATATTTCTACGCTTGTGCCTGTTAGATAATTTCTTAACTTAGATAAGAATCTTACTTTTTTTCAAAACCCTTTGCTAATATCAAGATAATATTTAGGTTAGGTGATAAAATTTGAAATTTGGTTAACACTTTGTAGTTAACTACTAATTATTCTATGAATGTAGTAATTACTTATTTATTTTGGACGTCTGCTGAAAAGGCCAACAAGGTCAAATTTAAGTAGTAAGCAAAAAACAATTTTTTCAGGCAATCTAAATCTAGAAACCAAAAATGAAAAATTTGGCCTAAAAAGCCGATCTGGCAACCCTGGACCAAATTTGTGAATTATACCATCCAGTCTTCCTGTTTCGTGATGACGAGCATTGTTTTCAAGGCGCTTGTTTTATCGTCGATATTGTTTAGTTCTGGAAAATCCATTTTTAATCACTGTATGAAGGGAGTCTGACTTAGTTTTCCAAATTTTCTTAGTTATGATTAAAGTTCTGGAAAATCCGGCAACTGGCCGGATTTCGGAAACAAATCCGGCCGGAACCGGATTTTCAAAAAATCAGCGATCCGGCGCCGGATTATCCGGCCTACCGGATATCCGGTACATCCCTATTTGAGACAGTTTTCTGCTAAGAGTACTTCACAAAACCCCAAAGATGCATGGTGTACTCTTGTGGATTTTTTTGACTTGGCCTCAAACATTACACTCTTTTTTTGTAAGAACCAGTAAATTTAGTTCAGGCTAAGCGTTCTTAATTTTTTCGAAAATCTTAGGCCGGATTGTTCTTAATTTGTTCTTAAATAATTAGGGTGTAAGCAGTGCGAGTGCTAGCTTTTAAGCTCTAGGGAGGTGTTCAGGCCTCATTTGCCAACGTAAAGAGTGTCATCCTCATCCTCAGCCTCATCTTGTTCTTACTTTTTTCTTAACTTTTGACCAATTTTTGAGGCTCGTGTTCTTATAAAATTGTTCTTATAACAAAATAAAGTGTGTTTGAAATCAAGACCACGCAGGAGTACAAGCCATGGGAAATGAAAGTTGATAGGCAGATGTGGCACTTTGTTTGACTAGACTTCAATCTTCTCTTCTTTGTTGCCTACAACAATTAGGCCGACGCTGTTTCATTTTGCTTCTAAAGAAAGGCGCATGTTTAAATTCAGCAGTTCTATTGGTATATATATTTTGAAATCTTTCAACACTCAGGGTATTCTGACGTAATTAAAACGTAATATATCACCTTGAAAATATGTACCTAAATTTTTACCATGGTGTTATTGCTGCCTGTAAATATGGTGCAAAGTTTGAACAGTTTCAATTTTTGGCTTTATTCTTATGAAAAGGTTTTGAAACTTCGTGGCTTTTCTTGTTCCAATTTGAGTTATCGGGGACTCGAAAGTAATGGGGAAGGTTCAAAAAACGCAAAAGCACTTCGGGGTAACGTAGTTTCCAGTTATCATCTGTTCGAGTTTTTGGGTGTTCGAGTTTTCGCGTGTTCGAGGTATCGGGACTATACTGTAATTCTTTGCTATATAATCATCTTTAGTATATTTACTCGTTTGTATTTTAAGATACCGCTAATATGAAGTTCCAACAGCCTTTTTTCTGAAAATTTTGAAAACGAAATTTAAATTTCCTAAGGTAAAACAAGAAGTGAAAGCTTCCTGAGGTGAGCTTTTTCCCTCAGATTTCTGTTTAAGACGTGGTTTTAAAATATCTATATGTACAATTATTCCTAAAAGCTATGTATAAAGCTTTAACTAAAATACGAAGCTGTATGAAACTTTTGGACTTCAATGTTTGACACATTTTACTAGTAGGTTCTGTTCAACAACCAACAACAGTTTGTTGTTCTTTATAATGATGACTATTTTCTGAATTCTCGTAACTCAAGAATGGGAAACATGGTGGGGTTAAGTTTTCTGAGATAGTTGTTTTACTCAAATAATCAGGAAGCTCTGCAAATAAACTACTTTGCAAAACAAAGACTAAAATATACCAAAACGTGAAGATTTGTGAAGATTATTGCTTTTTTGCTATTGTTTTGCAACAGTGTTAGACAATAGCAATATTGTTTTCTAACACTATTTTTTTTTGTAAGAGCACAGTTTATAAGAATGTCGAGGCCTGATTTGCCAAAAATAAGCTTGTAATAATTGTGTTTGAAAATTTACTTTGGTGTTAGCAAAACAGACCAGAGTTTGCCAGCCAGTCAACCCTGCTACTGATATTTAGTGGTCGTAAAACCAATCGATCTTATATAGTTAAAGACAGTTCAATTTTAGAATGAAAACAGCATTAGGAACACTTGAACCTCAACTTAACGGAAAAATAAGAATATCGGCAAAAATTGTTATAAAAATAAGGTTCTTATAAAAGCTGTACGCAACTTGGTTGGTATAAAAGGACCGTTCGAAGTTGCCTCTGTAAGTTTCATGCATAATTTCAGAGCAAAATATTCTTTGGATGGTGCTACATTTTCGAAATTTTTGAAAATTTCCAAGGGCTTGTTTCTTATAAACGGTAGGAATAGACGACTTGCTACCGGGAAATGCCTAACACTTAATTATTCTTGCTTTATCTCAACATCCCACTAGATCAATTTTCGAAATTTTCCAAAATCCTTTAAAATTTTTTATTGGTATTACGAGCAGTTATTGAGATTTTAACAATTCCAAAATGCTTTTTGTTTTTCGCTTTGTTTAAAAATGCTGTTTAAGGATATTTTTTTATTTCATGTTTAAAAATAGTTCCGTGCATGCAGGTAAAACGTCTAATTTTGTTTGAAAACCAACTTTCATAATTGAGGTAAAAATGAGGATGTTTATATTATATCATTGTCAAAATATGTTGGCGCTTTGCAAATTCAAAGTTGATTCATAAGCAGATCATTTTTTGAGCTTTAATATTGCCAGCTAGTCAATGGCTTGTCTACTTTTCTAGTTCTTATAATTTCCGAATTTTATTATTTTATTTGTTTAATATATAGAAATGTTCAAGAGCTGTTTTCTTCCTTTATTGTCCATTAGCCAAGCAAACACACTTATTGCTACTGCAAACTGGAGGCCTTCATCTCAAATGCTTCTTTTTCAAGAACAGGCTGTGGACGCCTTATGACATTTCATTAATACATAGTACATTCTCAATCGATTTTTTTCTGAAGCATTCATAGAGCTTATTAAAAGCGTGTCGCTCCACTGTTGACACGTGGATCGTTTCATTATAAAATTTTGATTTTTACACAGTAAGCTAGGAAACTTTTTACTTGAAGGACCTCAGACTCTGTTTCTCTGTCTCCTTGAATCACATTAGCCAGTTAAGGCTAATGAAATGCATAGGAAATACAGGCCTCTTCAATCTTTTATAATAAGCTTTTTGAAAAATACATTTATTATAGCAATAGAGAGAGAGGACAATTTAATGACACCTGCTCGTTAATTTCTCGTTCATCGTAAAAAATATGGCGACAACTATTTTCAACTGGTAGTGATTTTTTAAAATCAGGTTTTGCAATGTATAGAAAAAACCTGATATTTTCTTAAAGAAAGTCATTTCTTTTGTTGCATTGAAAAAAATCTTGACAGTACAGGTTTGCGTCTAGTTTTTTTGCAATCACCCGCGGCTGCTTGTGGTTCTATTAATTATTCATGACACAGACCTGCTTCAAATGAAAACTAGGCATCACCTGGTTTTCCATTTTCCTTCATATATGAGCAGATTTTCCGCAGCGATGACTTCCCATTCTAAAGATCTCTCTAATCGGTTGTCTCTGCGGCAATGGTTCTCAATGTTTACGTGCACCTCGGCTGTATCAGAATCAAGAGACCTCTTTGTTTTGCTGTAAGGCTTTCTGGCCTAGTATATCACATGCTTATGCTTTGATGGAGTAGAATAACAGGGCATTAAAAGTCACGTAAGCTTCAACCTCATTTGTTTGTTGCTGTAAATTTATTAAGAAACAAAACATTTGACTGTTTCATTCGACTTGGTTGAGTCTCAATGCTTAGTTGAACCTGGCTTTCATGTACGAAGATGCTCTTATCAAAGTTTGCTGGACAACTCTGTTCCTGTATAGTCGTTCCTATTTCATCATCATTATGAAAATCATTGCAAAATTAGATAACCATTACAAAGTTATAATCCCTTCAGCCCTTAATAATTCATCATCTGGTTGTTTTGCAGCAAACAGTTTCTCTCCCTCTTCCCCTCAAATAGATTTATAAACTATTGTATTATTTCAAGCAAGGCAGATTTCTAGCACCTCTAATTAATACATATATACTTGTAAATTGTTTTTCATTTTTTATTTTTCGTATGATTAGGATGCCAATCGATTTTTCGTATAACAATAAAATTTAATCATCAATTGTCTTATTGATGCAAAGCTGCTTGCAAATGGCGATTTCATATCACCAGGAGTCAATGGTCAGGTGGGGCGTCCCAAAGATTTTTATCGGACAAATAAAGACAGTTTTTTGGCGGTACAGAACTCGAAAATTGCTTTGAAGAAAGCAAACATTTTACAACATATTGGCTAAAAGCTTTTTCGTCTGACACTCCTCAGAGCATAAAACATCAGAATAAGGGTCCAAAAGAACACGATAAAAAATATATACTCAGTTGTGGATCGAAATAGGCCAATCAGAAAAACGCAAACACAAGGCCGGTATAGTTGTCCAATCAGTGCCGCGTGTCTAATGAAAATTACCACTGGAGTCCAAGAGAGAAAACAAACTTTTCTCTTGATCGTGCCGTTCCGGTTTCCATACCACCTTGTTTCCTAGGGAGCTTTTTTGCTTACGGTTCATGTTTTCTTTTCATGTTTCTTTTCATCATCTTCTCACCAACCCGTTCCCTTACTGTCCCCATTTGCCTTTTCTTTCTTGTTATTCTTTGAGGTTTCTTTCTTTCTTCATCGTACACTATTTTCTTGTTTTTCCTTACTTTCCTTACTACCTTGTTTCCTAGCTAGCCTTTTCCTTCATCTCATTTTACGTCCCTTCATGTCTTTTCTTCCTCGTCATTCCTGAGTACATTTAAGCATGCACGTAGTTGTACTCGATTGGCATTTCTCTGTCTGTTTGCAAAGCACTCGCGGAAGGCGGCCTACAATTGCAGATGGCTCAGTTCAAAAGAGGCACCTGTTTTTTGTTAATTAAGCAAAGGGCATGATATTCTTATAAAAGAAATTGTAGGATTTACTTGTATACAGTAATGTATGTTTATACTTTCATGGAATGTCTAAAAGAGAAGCAAAAATAGCCTTAACAAAGTGGCGAAACAGCCATTGCAAACCACACCAATGTTTGCCATCCCCCCCCCCGTCTAATCCATCTAAATTGAGAGTTCATTCGAAACCTACATGTTACATATCAATTATGACAAAATGACTTGAATCCAGTTTTGCAAATGAATACCTTTTTTATCAACTTTAACTCCTACAACTTGAGACATTTATCACTATCACCTAATACCACGTGACTGATTACCGGCTCTCTCGCATTCCCACACATGCAGACCAACAACAACAGCAACAACTAGTATGCAGTTGTTTACAAACAGGGCCTTTTCCTAAAAGGGAAATCTTTTGCTTGCAAGGTTACCTTTGTATGTTTTCGATAAAGTGATGCGTGCTGTACCACCTTTTGGCCCTGGTTTCCTTCGCCACATGCTCCGGTTCTGTTACCTTTAGATGCACCATTTATTGTCCAAGAAGCTAAGCAATTACTTTAAAGGGTCTCTAAAAATGTTTGAGCATAGCGTTGAAAGAATATCTACTGGAGTCTTTTCATTGACCTATGATGGAGCGTGAGAACGTTTTATTGTCCATAGCTTCTTCTTATACTGGAAACCTAACGCCTATGTTTTTGTCTGTAGTGCAGTTCAAAAGAGCTTTACCTCGCAGATGCTGTCTTAATAAAGCGCTTATCATATACAGCCTTTATTTTCTTTCAAGGCTTAGAATTCTACTTTTTGTGATCTTTTTTAAATACTTGCTCTTGTTTATAATCTCATTGCCGCGATTCTCGTTTTCTTAGGCTTTCGGATGCGCTGTTTTATATTCTGGTATGTACTTGTTTGACAAAAAATGCCAAAAGACCCTTAAAGAATTGATGCCTGTTAGCGAAGCGCCTAGAATATAGGTATTATTGGGACTTATTAGTTAGGAGTTACTATTGCAAATGGAAATACCCCCGTGGTATAGCCTGTGCTTTCGGTTTTTAGACAGTTGTAGCAAGGATATTAAGGGGGTGAATGCAATAAGTTTTGGTTTTATAGATTAGTCATATTTCCTACAGCTTCAATATGTATATTTAGATAACTTTATGCTGGGCATCAAACATAAGCAAACGAGATCTGGAAAAGCTAGTTTTAAAAATCAAGACAAGAGTTAATTTGTCATGCAGGTTAGTTAGCAGTTTGCTGTTTTATTTGAATGGGTGGTCAGTTAGTTGTGTAATCCAATCAAAGGATTCTAGCAGACGTTGCTGGATTTTGCGATCGTCAGTTTTGATCTTAATTCAAGAGTTTTATCAGTTGTTAGCGAATAGCTTAATTAACTTTGATCAAACCATGCGGTATAAAGAAGTCAAAACGTCAGAGCTGCACGAAACCTGATCTTTAGGCATCACATTCTAGAGTATCAGACGTAAAAATAAGGGGGTGAGGTAAGAATTTTTGGAATTATGGAAAATGGCTTCCTTGGAGGGTGTGATGCCTCGCTGCTAGTTCAAGAGTTATACCTCCTTGTGGTGTACATTGATGTTTCCATAAGAAGATCAGACAATAGCAACAACGTCTTCATGCTTTCTTCCAGCGCCAGGATTATCTTGATCACCGATGCCTTGCCTAGACATAATACAGACGTATTCAAGGAAGTCTTGCTAATTGGTTGACGGTCGGGAAAAAAGGGGGTTCTTGGGCTACTATAGAGCTTAATTGATAGAGCTCTATAACTCAAAGAATAGATAACTATATTATATAACTAATATATCAATAATTAACAATTTGGAACTCAAAATGTTAGAGAATTTTAACTTGTACATTTGATGTTTGAAAAGAATTGTTTTTAAGAAAATGTTGCAGCCTTTTTTAAAGATAAAAACTTGAATAGAAATTCAAGGAACGGTCTACGGGTTTTCATGAGTCATCTTTGCTATATTTTGGTCTGAAGATTGATGACTTGAGAACCTGGTGACTTGTCTTTTGAAATAATTTGCTATTTTAATAGAAGAGTCGGAATTTCAGGTTTACAGTATTGTTTGATAAGTTTCTTGATGTCGTTTGCTGCCAGTTGGATGAGATTTGTTTCTTTATCTTTAGGTCTACTCATTAAAAGTTCTTACAGGACATCACATCGTGGATGAAAACAGTACGTATACCCTTTAAATAGAACATTACAGACATATACAGTAATCATTTCGACAAGATACAATCTATTTCTCCTTCACTGTGCTGTATTCTCAGTCTGCTAAATGCCAAGACGCAACGGAATTCACACTTGCGAGTACTTGTCTGCATGTTTATCCCTTTGGCACGCTGTGGTGCCTCTAAGGTTGATGCCATATTCAAAGACTCATTGCTAACAATGAGCCATTGCAATACGCAGGCATCTTGTAATGCATCTTTAGGCAGTCGAAAAATCGATTTGGGTCTAGCAAAAACTTTTATCGAATGGGGCTATGAAGTCGGAAATCACAGGAAAAGAAGGGCATCCTTGTCACTCAGAAACACGAAAGGTGGTCTACTTAAGTGAAATAACACTGAAGATTTGGAACGCGAAAAAGAAAGCGATATCGAATCGTATCAAATGCCATTTATTAACGAGCTATGAGTTTGCATCTTTCTTGTTGAATCAGATTGGACATGGAAGTTGACAACAGGCATCGTGTCATCGACTGTTGCCAGCTCTAAAACTGCCAAGACAAGTCTTCTTTTTGTTCATCGAGATCAGATTCAAGATCGAGGCTAGAATCCCGAACTTGTACTCCGCAGGATTCGCTTGGGCGATTTGCCATGCACGCAAAGGCTCTACTATCACACTTCCTATCAATATCGTTTTTTGCCTTTTTAGAGGTTTCGATTAAAAAATGTTTAACATAATTTTGTTTATTGACTTCTGCATAAAAAGGCAGCACTTATTAGAAAATGCAATTATTATTCCTTGTTGCAGGATTAAGACAAGTTTTGAGATTGCCTTTTTTAAATTATAGAGTAAGAATTGATGACGTCATAAGTATCCAAAGAATTTTTTTTAAATTTTAGTAATATTATCTGAAAGGTTGTCATTAAATAGCCTAATGAGCCAATATCATTGTAATTTTGTATTCAGTATCCTTAAGGTCTTTCACTGGCCATATCGTAGCCAGTTTGCAACACATTGACCATATTGTGCATTGGGGTCCTGTCAGTTTTTACGATCAAAACTTCAAATGTCCAGAAATATATTTTTGACATCACCACTCTGCTATTCTACAAATCCATGTTGATTAGTGTAAGACCTTTGAAATTTGCAGAGTGTATTTTTTGCCTTTCATATACCCAGAAGTAATCCTTTAAGGTTTATCCGCTTTTTGTAACGGAAATTCAAAATGAAAAACATCATTCTCTCTACGCCACCTACAGTTAACCCTCTACATTAGACTATCGTTTCAAAACAGCCTGAACGTTTCAAAAATCCTTTTTTTAACTCTCCCTTTTCACCAGTCAATATTTTAATCGGTATTGATTTAATATTTGATAGACTTCCTTCGTGATTTTGTGGGTGTGTTTATTTGAATCTACGAAACGAGGAATTAGTTTGTGAAAATCTAAAGCCAAACAATACCAATTTAGAACGTCATTAAATCAATAATTACTGGTTTACCTAATCTTTTAATTCTATCTTAAAGGATTATGATTGTTGCATCATCTAGGATTACGTCATTTAAAATTCGTTTTGCTTCAATCTGAGAGTCTTAATTTGGAATCGTAGTCGCAATGAAATCTTATTGCTTAAGATTGTTGTCAAGAGACGCCGTTATGGGCAATAAAGATCAGCATAAAAGCCTAGATACGAAAACTAACCTGGACTCTTGAACAGTTGTATGCATTCAATTTCTGAACAGAAATCTTGGTAGTGCCTTTAAAGTTGACTTTTCTTTTTCCGGCAGTACCGAAAATGTACCGCTTGCCTATCTCTTTGGTGTTTTAATATATTCTTTTTGTTCAAATCTTATGGTTCTTCTAATCAAGGTTGTGGGAGGGGGAAGGACTGGAATTGCGAGACTTGGGAGAGGGTTGTTGGGGAACTGGGAAACGTACCCTATTTTACCCAAAACAACTACTTCCTACAACGTTCACCCTGGTGTAATGAGTTCACATCAATAGTTCATCTAATTCACATTTCTAGTTCATGTAATCTTAACTTATCTTATTTGAATTGTGTTCCGACGTGATGACGTAGTCAAAATTTAATGGGACCTGAACACCCCCCATTGATGCTAGATATTTTTGCTTTCTAGTAAACCATCCTGAGTCGGTGGATGAAGTGGAACCCGAGAAAGTGATGGCCGAAATCTGTCATCCTAATGGCGAAATCGTCGAGTGGAAGTTAGTGGGCTTCAATTATTATTTCTCGTTGATTTTGTGCTTCTAGTTCTTTGAAATTTCAAACGAGAAGAAGCACGATGGCAGACCATGACTTTTTGTGGCGTTGTTCAGTTTTACCTGACATCGTCTTCCTTCTACCTTATACTAACACGACAGCTTTATATCATACAACACACTAACACCGTATCAATGCTTCTCAACTGTAATACGCTTCAAAGGCAGGCAAAATTCTGCAAAAGAGAAGTCTTCGCTGTCTGTAGCCTTACATGGAGATAACTGCAAGTTTTGATATAACTTTGATCGCCTTTCCAGAGTAACATGCCATAGCTAGTCCTATTCGCACCTGATCGACTGATGATTATTGATTATTGATTAATGATTATTGATTAATGATTAATGATTAATGATTAATGATTAATGATTAATGATTTATGATTAATGATTAATGAATAATGAATAATGATCGTATTAATTCAAGAACTTTAGTCACCCAAGCTTCTATTTTCTTTAAGAAGATAAATCATCGTTAATAAAGCTTAGAAAGTTATTCTTTTTCCAGTTTGTGGAAATTCAGTTGCTGGACACCACACTTTTTTTATAAGAACAATTTTATAAGAACACGGGCCTCAAAATTGGTCAAAAGTTAAGAACAGATTAAGAACAAGCCGAGGCTGAGCTACTGTAAAATGTAATTTTTAACAACATTTTATCTCAAAAACGGATTTTTAGCCATGTGTGAGTGTTTTTTCCGGTGAATATTCTAACTTGTCGGCAAATGAAGGTTGTCTCACTCACTTTGTTGGCAAATGAGGCCTGAACACCTCCTTAGAGCGAAAAAGCTAGCAATAGCACTGCTTACACCCTATTAATTTAAGAACAAATCAAGAACAATCCAGCCTCAGATTTTCGAAAAAAATTAAGAACAGTCAGCCTGAACTTAAATTTACTGGTTCTTATAAAAAAGAGTGTATTTCTCTTTATTGTACACACAAGAAATACAATTTGTGGCAACCTCCTTATGTTGATGTTATTGCGAAAGGCCTCCTTTTCTATATCTTTCTCTTCAATTGTAGAAGCTTGACATAACCGCAAGTCTGATAACAATTCTGTGCAACCTGCATATTTGGTTAATAAGTTCAATTTATTTGAGCTTCACCTCACGTGTTTCATCCTGATTTTGTCTCTTCAGGTATTCAAAAGTACAACCCCTTGAATTAGAGAAATTTCTAGAAGAATTGAGGTATGTTCTGATACGTTTTCAAGCGATGAATGTTTTCAATCTTGTATCTTGATATTGTCTAATGAGATTATGTTTAATCAGTAAATTACAAATTAACACAAATGCGTTTCTAACGAAGGCAAAGAAGGAAAGGGGCAAGAGCAAAATGCACTATTTTTGGAACGATTTCCTTCCATCATTAGAGCGTTTTGGGGAAAAATTGCACGAACCTTCAAAGGCTCAGCATAAATTTATATTCGAAGTAAAAAAATACGATAGCTCCGAAGACAATTTTTGGAACACAATTTTTACAATGGTTATTTCTGTCTGCTGTTTTTAAACCAGACTGACTTTTGTCATTTTCACATTTGTTCTTTTGTTCTTAACAGAATTGGCCTTTACCCTTTAACTGGTATGCAACATTCAAGAAGCAAAAAAGAAAGTCACCCTTTGCTAAACAGAACAAAGTATGTTTAATTCCATTGATTGAACTTGCTATCAAACCAATAAAGCATTGGTTTTGTTCAAGACCATATCGGCAACCTGGACCATTTTCATCGACTTAGAAAGATGTGTTTTCATTTATCTCCTCAATATATCGAGGCTAGCTGTGCCTACTAGAGGCTTTGTAATTTACTATTTGTACTTGTTCCAGACCACGTAGGTCTTCGTAACCTTTGTAATAACCGCAAAGCTGTATTAATCCAGGCTAACACGGTTTTAATACAGATTGAAAATCCTCAATTAAATGTCTTAAAGGAAAGGAGAATCTTGAAACTATTGTTTTATCAGCGCAAGTTTGGAAGCAATTTCTATGTTTACGGAAATGATACCACTGGTAGAAAATAGAGGTAGAAAATAGATAAAGAGCAATGATCTGTAGAGGGCTTTAAAATATTATATGAGAATGAAAATAAAGGGAACCTCGCCAGAAGTGGCTTGGAAAGAGGCAAACATTTTGAAACATGTTACGAAAGTGTACCATGAAAAGTTTCTTGAGAAATAGTCTTTCTAGCCTTCCGAACTATTTGAGGAGTGGTCACTGCTGCGAGTTGAACCGAAAGTTGCACTTCCTGCACGCCGCTGTAGAAGCTTTATTGCCGTCACTGATTCAAGTAAAATGCAAGCTGTGTTCCCCAACATTTGTTTTCAAAGTACTGTAATTCCTCGAAACATTCCCCTGGGGGTTATTAAACTTGATAGTTTATAGATGGGGGCTTATTCGAAAGGGAGGCTTATTCCAAGGGGAAGCTAACACGAAGGGTGCGCTTTTAAAAATCATCTCCAAGTTCCTTTAAAAATTGGTTTTATAGCTTTTTCACGAATTTAAAGCTTATTTCGTTTCCACTTTCATTTAACAACCCTTTCTAAAATATCAAGCCAAATTTAAAGCAAAGAAAATTTTGACTAAATATTTTTTTGCAAGAAGCCAGACATTTGTTTAAAGGGGTAAAGAATTGATGTCACTCTTGAACCAGTTATTCTTAAAAAATTTTTCTTTGAAGTGGCTTATTTCTATTTTAAGAGCGGAAATTCCAATCCGAGAAGAGGTCGGATCAACGCCGAGTCCGGAACCAGAGGAGGAGACACGAGCAGTGAGTAATATATGTTTTAGGAAGGCAATCTGTAGCATTTCGTAATGTCATTGGAACGTTTGTTGATCGATACACGCATGAAGTACCACGTGCAGGGAGGGTCTAAGAAGGGTAAAGAAAGACTAGCTCTAAAAATATATCTTGATGAAATTATTTCTTTGCCACTTCGAACACGACAATGAAAAACTGTTTTAGGTGCTGATATTTGCATACACCAGCATATATGGCTTTCTCAGGACTATAAAGGGATGCTCAGCTAAAAGTGTCCACAGAAATAATGCATGAAAAACATCAGTCTCGTTTCATTTGAAAATACATTCAGGTTTATTCATCGAATGCCAGCAAAAACTTTGATACCATACATGCATATATGTTTTCCCAGCATATATGGCTTGCTCAGGACTATAAAGGGATGCTCAGCTAAAAGTGTCCACAGAAATAATGCATGAAAAACATCAGTCTCGTTTCATTTGAAAATACATTCAGGTTTATTCATCGAATGCCAGCAAAAACTTTGATACCATACATGCATATATGTTTTTCCAGCATATATGGCTTGCTCAGGACTATAAAGGGATGCTCAGCTAAAAGTGTCCACAGAAATATTGCATGAAAAACATCAGTTTCGTTTCATTTGAAAATACATTCAGGTTTATTCATCGAATGCCAGCAAAAACTTTGATACCATACATGCATATATGTTTTCCCAGCATATATGGCTTGCTCAGGACTATAAAGGGATGCTCAGCTAAAAGTGTCCACAGAAATATTGCATGAAAAACATCAGTTTCGTTTCATTTGAAAATACATTCAGGTTTATTCATCGAATGCCAGCAAAAACTTTGATACCATACATGCATATATGTTTTCCCAGCATATATGGCTTGCTCAGGACTATAAAGGGATGCTCAGCTAAAAGTGTCCACAGAAATAATGCATGAAAAACATCAGTCTCGTTTCATTTGAAAATACATTCAGGTTTATTCATCGAATGCCAGCAAAAACTTTGATACCATACATGCATATATGTTTTCCCAGCATATATGGCTTGCTCAGGACTATAAAGGGATGCTCAGCTAAAAGTGTCCACAGAAATATTGCATGAAAAACATCAGCTTCGTTTCATTTGAAAATACATTCAGGTTTATTTATCGAATGCCAGCAAAAACTTTGATACCATACGTAAACAATGTAGCCCAGCATTTTATGCGTCTTATGAGCCATGATTTTGTCCAACATATACGGCAATTTCCGCATGAGAAGTTGACGAAGTCTTATCATAAGCTTTTAATTACTTACAATCTACAACATCGCTTTTAACTTTATATCGTGTTAACTGGATCAGACGCCAAATTTGTATTTGATTGCTGTTCAAAAATCTCTCTTTGCATGCGGTAAATCACTGAATGCTTTGTGTAAAGCGAAATTTTCATCCCTTTTAGGTAGTTAATATGCAATGCAGCGTCATAACGTCAGAAGAAGCAGCTACCAAGCAGGTAATTTGCAGTTTCGTCATCGATGATGTTGCTCATAATCATAATCATAATCTACTTCATTAACATCACTATTTGTAACATCATGCCATCATGATTATCACCTGCCGTCATTAAATGTCGTCACAGTCATCATCAGTAATCGTTATTATTGTCATAAATCGTCATAAATCGTCATATTTCATTATAATTTGTCCTTAATCGTGATATATCATCATACATCTTTATAAATCGTCATAAATCATCATAAATCGTCATAAATTACCGTAAATCGTCTTCAACTGCCATATAGCATTATATATTGTCATAAATTTACATAAATCGTCATAGATCATCATAAATCTTTCTTAACTGCCATATACCATCATATATTGTCATATATCGTCATAATCTGTCCTCAGCCACCATATATCATCATTGTTCGCCATAAATCTTCATAGATCGTCATAGATCATCGTGAATCTTCCACAACCATCATATGTCATCATATATCGTCATAAATCATCATAAATCATCATTAATTGTCCTCAACTGCCATATATCATCATAAGTCGTTATAAATCATCATAAATTTTCCTTTACCGCCTAGACCATCATATATAGTCATAAACCATCATAAAATATTTCAAATTTTAGATGACACTTCTACTAAAATTTGAAGATAGAATGAATCGACAGCTTACCTGTGAGGTGCAATTTGGCGAGAAGTCAGAAGAATTAGCGGATGAATTAGTTAGATATGGCTTCATCAATGGAGTGAGTTTCTTTACACGCACTAAGACATATTTTCTTAAGTTTCTCTCTTTTTTACTAGACCAGATAATTTTTGCCGAGGCTGGATGTTCTCATTGTTATGGATAATTTTAGCTTCTAAAACAATTAAATTGAAGTTTGCATGGCAATTTTTAGTAGCACAGTCGATTAATTGGTACCGTCTTCTTTGCTTTTTTTGCCAAATTAAACTTCGGTGCTCTTACAAAGTGTATTCTTATAAAAAAGAGGGTCAGATTTGTGTTTGGTATTTTCAGTATTAAAAAGGTTAAAACTGGATGACTGCACAGCTATTAATATACTTATTATACTCCTTGTTACAAGATGAATTAGTGTAGTGTATTTTTTTTATCTGCACCCTTTTTATCGATATTCATGAAGTAAATATGCATATCAACGTGTCATCAGTAATGATAAGATTCAATGTTTTGTTACCTATTACATTCCTTTTTTTATACACACACCTGTTAAGAACACTGTGGCTAAATTTGCAAATAAATTGTGGGTCAATTTGCGACATGAAAATCGAAGCTTTAAAAGCTACCCTGTTGCATTTGGGCGCAAAGCCTGATTTTTTCGATTGTAAACTAGCACCGACTTTGTCTACAAAAACCAGCATTAACAAACGTTTCCGGAGAGTTGCAGTTCCTTGCTTTTTTACTTCTGCGAAATTATTTTGTGGCTATCAAATTGATTAAGATGGTAAAAGAAATCTGAGACGAGGCCTGATTTTCTTACCACTACATTTTCATTTCCGATGGTGAGTAATTTGTGGTGACGTCACTTTCTTTTGGTTCCTTTGTTTGACGTATACTGGCTAATAATTATAGTATTTTATTCAATATTGATAAGTTTGTATCATTTTATTCTAGGCTGATCGAATAAAAGTTTCAGAATTAATCAATGAAAATCTGCAATGGTGAATTCAAAAAAGTATATAGATATATAAAAATGTAAGTTGCTAGTACTTTTTTAAATTGATTTGAATCAATCTACAGGTCATTTACTTCCTGCGTAAGGCAGAGCGTCCAATTTGTCAAATGCCCAACCCGCCAATACCATTAATATTATTATCATCTATTTATTTAAAGTAGAAATATAAAGATAGCTACAAAATAAAAGCTAATTCAAGCCTACTACAAAGTAATACATACCACAAAATAAAAATACATATATATTTATCATAAGAAATAATATAGATTATAAATTCTTAATACCTGGTTCAGATTCAAAGCATCCCCAGAAAGCCCCCAGAACCCCTTGCAAACGAAGTTTCTCATACTATTCAAAGTTCATTTGTTTGTGTGATTACCTTCATTGCCCCAGTGCACACATTGGTAAGACTCCGGGCAATCGTTTTTCTCAAATCCCATAGCATCTTCAAAATTTGGTTTGGGATGCTTGACAGGCACACCGGAGCCGGATGGGCTGGGGGTGCTGGGGGAAGATGCTTGGGGCTTTAGCCATGCCCCCACTTTTTTGTTCGAGTATGATATTGATGTTGTGGCATCAAAGAGAATTGATGTTGGAAAAACAACCATAAAATTGCAAATTCGTCTAGTGCCCCCCTCCCACCTCAAAATGTGCTCCGACGTCCCTGCTCAAAAGTCAATAAAACCTGTATCTTATTTCCTTTTGACTTAACCAAGACAAAATTAGAAAATTGGCCTTACAGTACTACCGTGTTCTTTTTCAGGTTTCTGCTCTTTTTGTGGAACAGAATAGTTAGAGTGCATTGTGAATGCACAGACTATAAAACCAATTCTAAGAAATGCGGATACACCACAATGCATTTTTGTGATTCCTGATTTGATGATATTGGGACAAATTCAGACGAACCAGAAGATATTCAAACAAGCCATGTCTTTCTGTCCTCTAACGCTTCAGAAGTCCTCATTTCCTTCTTTAAATGAAACATTTTAATCATCACTAAATTGGATACATTTTGATTACCAGTGATGCTTGTTAGAAACTGAATCACCCAAAAGATTTCAAGAATGCGCTATCAAGACTACACATCCCCGTCGTTGTGAACACAGAGCAACCCCTATCGATGTTTGGGTTAGATATAGTAAGGGGGATGGCTCACTCATCAGAATACTTCCTTTATTTACTGTATACCTTAATTGTTATCTATAGGACGGTGTTTTCACACGTTCCTATTGACAAGTGAACCGCTCTTTAGATTTGTCTCCAGATTATAAGTTTTTCTGTACCGATTGTTAGAAGGGAGTTGCCTAGAGACAGTAGAGTACCATTTCCTTTCATCAAAGGAGTTGCCTAGAGACAGTAGGGGGCCATTTTCTATCATTATGTTCTCACACCCCTCAATTTGTTGACCCATATTTTAAAAAGTTAGCAACCACATTTAGCGAAGAAGGCTCTTTTGTAAAAAGCTACCCAGAGCTTAACAATTTGTTTTACTTTCTGGCTATGCCAGTAAATCCTTTGTACCATTTTTGTTCCTTCTTTGGCGCTGCTCGCTAGAAAATTCAGATCATGATGGAATCAGTGCTGATGAAATTATGACACCTTGATAGGTTTCTTATTCTCCAGGACTGTCGCTATAGGTGTGGGGTGTGACACCCCTCTCGAAAAACATTCCGTGGCGAAAACGAAGAGTTTTTCGCCATCAAGGGGTGCTTAGTCAGCAAATGTTCAAACTTGTCGGCAAATAATTGATGGCCCATCCACTTTGTCGGGAAATGGGACCTGGAAACCGTCTTTAAGCACCATAGCTAGCGACGGGCCTGAATTATTACAATAATAAAAATGAGAAAGTTTGTTACGCATAAACGTTTTTGCTAGTTTAAATTGTATATAAATCGTACTCGTTTTTCTTTCCTGTGGTTAGAGTAGTTAAATAAGCTCTTCTGATATTAAAAAGACGAATTCAAAAGGTACATCTATAGTGTCCTTCTACAAGCAGTCTAGGCCCTTAGCCCACGATGATTGGCCATTCCACCGTCCTAAGAAAAACCATTTTCGGCAAACGTTAAATAACTATGGACAACGGCGCGGCAAAAAGGGGGCGGGCTATTTAAAGTCAGGCTGCTATTTTTATTGCAAAGCAGAACATGGTTTCACAAGGCGGTCTTAAGATTTTTCGTCCCCTTCCCCCAGTTTTTGGGATATCTCTGCTATTAAAGTACTTGTGTACCAACTTTAAATAGGGGATGCATGCTACTCGACAAGTTGGACTTAACAAGCATGCTTTTCGACAAGTACAAATATATAAGACTTTAACAGAATTTCCAGATAGCCCAAATTCAAGATAGCCCAAATTATTATTGAGAAACTGGTAGATAGCAGCAGATAAATTGATCTGATATTGAAAAAAGCTGACAGTGATAAGAGAATTGACAATCTGTGTGCAAGGAGAATTCTTCGAAACCAAGATCAATGCAGCATTGTTTAGGGGCGATGAGCCCCCAAATATTTTGAAGCATTTAACTGGCTGCCCACAGTTTGGAATTGGCGGCAAGGGCTCTTTTCTCTGAAATCTCATACACTATTTGCAAGAGTGAACTGCTCTTCGATTAGCACTTGGTATTGAAAGGTAATGTGTCCATATAAAAGGACTGCGTATACCCAACTTGTCAAGCCACCCATCAAATAACGGTTTGCGATTGGTTAGTATTCTTGCGATGCAAAACTGCTCACATGAAAAGCTAACCTCGCAGCAGGATAAATAAACAGAACGACTGTAATGGCTGGGACGATGACATGAAAAATCACATGTTTCTAAAAACCCCCGCAGAGTTGTTTGCTTTAGCTAGACACATTACCTTTAAGAAACTGTAAAAACTTTTTTGGTAATATAAAACGTAAGACCGAAATAAAAAACAATTTACTTTTGAGAATGTCGAGAATTAAGAAATTTTGTGGCATTCCATCATGATGACTGGCTGGTTGGCATAGAAAATAGAGTCTCGGGTACTAAAAAATACACTTCCTTCATCTACGCATAGCATTAGAACTAAAGAAAATCTCTTCACAGAAGTGTCACAAGAATTTGAATATGATAGAATCATTGATGAACTGAAGCGAAGAAAATCCTTCCAACGTGTGTCTCTTGGGAAATTTCTTAGCGTGAAAAAATTGAAAAAGGATGCCAGCGTTAAAATTTATGGCGTCATATTTAAGAAATTCCTAAGAAACAACGGGTGTTGAAATTTCCAAAAAGTTAGGAAACCAGAGTACTCAAGTTCAATCTTGTTTTTACTTCTGAGTCTACTTTGCTTCCGGGTGAGAATGTTAGGATAACAGTAATCCCAAAATGCCCTTTTGGGTGATTGCATCTGCTGTTATATATAATCACGTATGGAATTTAATTTCCTTTCTTGCACTGGCGCACCCAAATGCAATACACCCACATACTTCCTGCAACCTCATTTGGTTTCTCACGTCAGAGTTTTGAGACTTTGGTCTACTTCCTGTTGCGCTGGAGAGAGGCTGGGAGGGAAACTCATATTGGGGTTGGTTTCGGTTTCGTTTTTGTTGGAATAGAAGTTCCTTAGACATTGATGGATCTAGACAGAAGTGGATCAAAAGACTAATACTATGAAAATAATCAAAAGGAACCAAAGATGCTGCCAAGATTGATATATCTCCTTCAGTTGTTCTGGTTGTTTTATCCAGCCCTATGCCATTCAGGCCCAAAATTTTTGAAAAGTATTCAATCCTTCACTGCATATGAAAATGAACAAAGGTGTCTATTTTGCAAGTTTTATTCACCTTATCCCGTGAATGTTACATGGTACAAAAATGGCATTGAAATACCTAGAGATGGTGAAGGGAAAAGGTGAGTCATAAAACATATATACCTTGTTTTGAATTCTAGATGATGACTATACCCGAAATGTAAACTGATAATCGACAAATACTTACCCCATTTATCAGAGTTAGGCTGTTAACGCCAGAACTGACCCAGTATGGAAATGAAACGTTGTGCACTGGATAATATGGTGCACAGCAAATCTTGTTGCTGCACAGTTTGTTGTACAAAAAAAATTATTCTTTGTCTTCAGTGCACAAATTATTCAGACCTTGAGTGCTGCACAGAAATAGATAAATTATTCTATTTCAGTTAAATGAATAAGTGGGCTTTGAAAGGGCAGCAAACAATTCTATCTTTGTATTTGTATCTGTTTCTACGTAGCATCCGAAGGTAGTTTTTAGGACACTGAGGAAGCTTATGCTTATGGAGCAGTGTCCTGGTCCTTCCTCTCGATGTGACCACACCTCGTGATTCCTATGGTTGGAATTACAGAGAGCAGGCGACTGTCCTCACTCTATTCGAAAGTTTAGTCATGCCAGGGACTCGAACCACGGACCCTTGGGTCTATAGTCAGCGCCTCTAACAACTGAGCTATCCCCGTATGCAATCGTAGAGGACAATAGAATTCTTTACTGGTCAGCTTCAATTTTTTTAAGATTAGACAATGTTATCTCCCAAAAGGCAAGGATAAACATAGATGGAAATTGTAACCTACACCTACCAGGACACAAAATAGGAGACTTAAAGAAAATAACAGATACAATATTCTATGCAAGTAGCGTCCTCAAAAGGATTAAGGATGGGAGGGACACTATCCATTCTCGTATATCTTAAGCTTACTTACTGTTGTCAGGGCTGCCAAGAGAGGGGCAAATTGCCCCAGCCCAAGAGTCTTAAGGTCAAAAAGGACCTGTTGAAGTAATGAAATCCATTTGAAGAATGGAAATAATCAAATGCAACAAAAGTGTGCCAAAAATGATAAAACATTTTAAACAATTGTAAGAAATAACTGCAAAAAATATTCTGATTGCACAACTTTGACAGATTCCAATTGAATTCCCCCTGAATGCTACAATTTTGGTTATCTGGGGCAAGAGATAATTTGTGACAACATATATAATTAATTTCAAAGCATAAAGATTGCTTTGTTGGCTCTATTGAAGTTGTCAATATCAATACCACAGAATGTTTTTCCTTTTTTCCTTAATTTCTACTTGCTGCATGTTCTGCTTTATGTTCTTTTTTTCATATCAAAGTTCTATTGAAAGTTGTCTGTTCCACCCAGGGCTTTTTTTGTGACAGCTGTTTTAATAAAGGAAAAATCTTCAGTTCACCCTGTCAATGTTTTACAAAATAACAGTTCAAAAATTTCAAGAAAAATAAGGAATTTTCAATAAAATCATGGCATGTTAAGTTGCTTATGGTAAAGACAGGCCTAAGATGTGCTAAGTATGTAGTCATTGCAATTTATGCACAAGTGATTTTTACTGTAAGCAAATGATTTTCAAATTTGACACATGCTAAGTGATCCACTTCTAGTTTTGGGGGCTTTTTATCGGACTCTTTCTAGGGCTTTCATGTAGAGAGAGAACTGGTTGTTAATAGCAGTCCCTAGTTTTGCATTGATATGATCATGTAGAGAGGGAACTGGTTGTTGATAGCAGCCCCTAGTTTTGCATTGATATGATCATATAGAGAGGGAACTGGTTGTAAATAGCAGTCCCTAGTTTTGCATTGATATGATCATGTAGAGAGGGAACTGGTTGTTAATAGCAGCCCCTAGTTTTGCATTGATATGATCATGTAGAGAGGGAACTGGTTGTTAATAGCAGCCCCTAGTTTTGCATTAATATAATCATGTAGAGAGGGAACTGGTTGTTAATAGCAGCCCTAGCAGCCCCTAGTTTTGCATTGACATGATCATGTAGAGAGGGAACTGGTTGTTAATAGCAGCCCCTAGTTTTGCATTAATATAATCATGTAGAGAGGGAACTGGTTGTTGATAGCAGCCCCTAGTTATGCATTGATATGATCATATAGAGAGGGAACTGGTTGTAAATAGCAGTCCCTAGTTTTGCATTGATATGATCATGTAGAGAGGGAACTGGTTGTTAATAGCAGTCCCTAGTTTTGCATTGATATGATCATGTAGAGAGGGAACTGGTTGTTAATAGCAGCCCCTAGTTTTGCATTGACATGATCATGTAGAGAGGGAACTGGTTGTTAATAGCAGCCCCTAGTTATGCATTGATATGATCATGTAGAGAGGGAACTGGTTGTTAATAGCAGCCCCTAGTTTTGCATTGATATGATCATGTAGAGAGGGAACTGGTTGTTAATAGCAGCCCCTAGTTTTGCATTGATATGATCATGTAGAGAGGGAACTGGTTGTTAATAGCAGCCCCTAGTTTTGCATTGATATGATTGTCAGACAATGATATGATATGAAATGACAGCATAATATGCAAGACAGATAGATAATGTTGTTTTGTCAGTAGACCTACCTTTTTGTTTATGCTGATGCTTATAACCCCTGCATTTTCAAGTATATTTTTAACAATTTATTGCCAGACCCTTTTTTACTCTAGCCTACCTGACCACAGCCTTTTTCAACCTAATTGGCATGGTATCTGTATTAACACTCACTTTGCTCAAAATTTTGGTATGTTCAAGGGCATTTTTCATATAGAATTCTCTTTTTTGCAGTTTTCACAAATGGGGCAGCATAGCCAATATCTCAAACCATAGGATGTGTTTCTATAAGTTGGCTCCTTCAGATACAGGAAGCTATTCATGTGAGGGTCACAGCATCATGGGTAAAGGAGACAACCATACCATAACAGTTAAAGTTGTTAGTTTTTACATTCCAAGGTTCTTGCAAGGCTTTCCTCCAAATGAATTGACGCTGTATAGAGGACAAGAGTATAGAATGGAATGCAGAGCTGATGGAGTGCCAACTGATATTACTTACTCATGTGAGAGTAAGGATTCAAAGTTAGGGAACAATCATGTAGTGGTGAGTTTTTAGTAATGTTATTTATAAATTTGCTCAGTACCTTATTCTACATTTTCTGATATTTATTACGCGGGTCAGAGCTATGACATTTTGTAAGATGATAAAATAAAAAATAAAAAGCAACTTAGAGAAAATGCAACAGCAAGCCCAAATTTGTGCAAGGGTAAATTGCAGGAGAGGTTTTTGATAAAGCCAGGTTTCCCAGAATAAAACAAAGCCACAAATTTTGAGCCAAGGCTCAACATATAAACATTCTTTTGTTTTCTGCAACATTAATAGTGTGCTTTTTAAGTTGATCTAAACTTCATTGATGGCTATTCAGAGGTACATGAGTTGAGTTGTACTTCCCCCAGCTGCCTTTCTTTCTAATAATAGAAATTGAATTTCAAGAATGCTCTCCCTGTAAAATTTCCATAGAAGCTGAATTAGTCTTCTCATGCATAATTTCTCTACTTATTCAAGGTCATAACAAGAAGACTATAATTTGTGGTGGGGTGGGGGGAGTAAATTTAGGTCTAAGGGCATTTTGCAGAAAACTTCTTCTGCAGATCACCCTCACTGGATTCTCTGAGAATTTTTTCATTTTACTTTTGTATCACAATGTTATCCAGTGTATCCTTACAGAACGCACTTAATTTTTCTTGAAACTATGCACTATACTCAAAGGATCATTGAAGGCCATTACGTCCTCTATTATGTATTTGTATATTTGCTTGCAATGATTCGATTTCAAGGCTTCTCAAAGCAACCACGTAGCTGTAGGTGTCGGCTAGGGAGGGCAAACTCGAGCAAGAACCATACCTGAGAGTGGCAGGCTTTAAAACAAGAAAACAGATATATAACAAACAGATATATTTGGACAAAATCAAGGTCATGGAATTCTAAATATGCCAAATTTTCAAAATATCATTTGGAAAAACTGTAGCCAGGGGGGCAAGCTGTTGTCAAAATTGTCATTTGGGGGTTACAGCCCCCAATGCCCCCCTGCAGCTACGTGGCTGTCTCAAAGCTAGAAACGTAAAGAGAGATTTCGGTTTCCTGGAACTAAATCTTGCTGCTTCGGCGAAATCGAAGATTACGCAACTGGATTTATTTTGTATGCTAGGAACCAAGATAAATTAAATTTGTTTGGCCTTCCCTTTGTGAAAGCCATTTTTTGAAACAATCAATGAATAAACTGTCTTTTCTACATGACTTGTGATTGATGGGCACTTCCTTACGTAACAGCCTTTTTCAAGATTCGGAGGATGATGCAATTTTGTCGAAAATGTTACCATCTAATATAGTATACGCAAGACTACCGCAATAAAACGATTCGATCATAAAATTTACAAACACGAATCCTTTATTTTTTATCAAACTGTTTGTAATGAAAGTTTTGACGTGTGTAAATCTTGATTGGAGCGGAGATCCAGAAATGTTTTGCATTTTTGCGTCATGGCGTATGTTGCTAGATTAGGAGAAGTTGTTGTCTCTGCTCTATCTGGATGTTAAAAAATGCATAAAAGTTGATTCTTTTGACCTGGGCAAAGAGCAATTTTACTGAGGAGTAACAAAACTCCTGCCTCTCAGTAGAGACATTAGCACACGTGCCGATTAACCTCGCCAAAATCAACCCCCTGCTGCTCAGAAGAGCAAGGTTTTCTTCGATTAACCCCCTTTTATTTCCACCGTTGCCTTTTATCAACCAAGTTCAAATGCAGTCATATATTTTTAATTTGATTGAGAAACATTTTTATAAACGATAATTCAGTTACACTGGAAGAGGCACACTCAGGGACGGATTTAACAGGGGTCGTAGAAGGTGCGACACCCCCAATATTTCTGTGTCCTTCGGTAAATTTTGCTTCCATGCGGTAAAATTTTTTTTTGGCAGTCAGCAAGTAACAGAGTAACGCCAAGATTTTACTTTATTTATCTTCTTATCTTCTTTACCTTGAAGTTAAAAACAGAATTTTAAAAATGGGCGTTTCCATCATTTACCAGTGACTTGAAGGGTATGGCACGAAAATCTAATTAGTTTTTTAACACCCCCCCCCCCAATCATTGTTGCGTAACTCCGTTGCTTAAATTTGCAAAAACTCACTGGTGTCTTCGGATCGAAATTCATATGGAGGAGGGGGGGGGGGGATCAAAGTTCACCTGGAAGGGGGTTCCGTTCGGTTGGTTCCCATCGGGTTTCTTTCATAAACATATTAGGTAATAGAAAACATATTAGGAGCTGCAACCCCCTGACGGGGGGTAGTCATGCTTCAACACTTTATGGCTGATAGGGATATGGTAATTACTTGTTTTCTCAAGGTAGTTGCGTGATTTTTACTTTTTACTGGAGAAAGCAGAAATTTCAACACAGTGAATTTGGGATGTCGCTTATGTTGAATGCGTTTTTGTTTTTTGTTATGTTGCTTCCGAGTCAGTTTTCCCCTACTCTCCTCCTCCAAACTACCTTTAATATATATCATTGTGTTTTTGAGGATCCTGATTGTCATTCTTACTTATTGTCAATTTTTGTTTCGATTATTAAACGAATATTTATTGCGAATTCTCTTTTTTACTTCACCTAGATGGAAAGACACAAACTTGTTTTTGCCTATGCTTTACCGAGTCAAGGTGGCATATACGTCTGCACAGCTAAAAACAAAGTGGGTTATAGCTCTCAAGATATTCAAGTAAACGTCGTTGAAAATCCAACTTGGAAAATAAAGCCAATAAATAAAACCTTAAACGCGGGTCAGCGCTTCAAGCTGGTTGCCTCGTTTTATGGCAGTGATTACAACTTGAAGATCACGTGGCTGCGAAATGATCAAGTTGTGAAGAGGGACATCAGTTGGAATAAGGTGAAAATGCTTGTGATGAACAGTTTAAATGCAATTGCTTGGGGGTGCAGGTGGAGCTGTATGAGGGGCTGTATGAGTGGCTGTACGAGGGGCTGTACGAGGGGCTGTACGAGGGGCTGTACGAGGGGCTGTACGAGGGGCAGACTACAAGTAATTCAATGAGATGTTGCTGCTTTTCGATTTTTTGTTAACCGTGAATATGTTATGTTTTCTGATCTTCCTACATGAATTTATCAGAATAGATAGCAGATACCAAAATTGAATCCCATCTGTGCCCTTGATATAATGTGTGATGATGCTAGGGATTTGAGTTCAGCCTCTTAAAAGTCGCTAGGGCTACAATCCCGCAGAAATGGCCTTGAGCTTTTACATCCCCCTCCCAATTTCAATGTTTATTTCTCAGCTATTAAGGCACATATGCACCAGCTTTGACTGGAGGAGGGAAAAAGTGTTAGAATTTACGTCCATGCTCTGCCCGGTATGCTTTCAGGGGTTTGTCTTAACAGCTGTGCTCAAGATTGCAAGATGTTTGCCATGATAAAGCGATTCCAAATTTGATACCCGTTTCAAATTTCGTCGTGTAGCGCTAGGCTGACCTCTTGTGTACATTTTCTATTCTCTGCCCACTGATAAACTATAATGGTAATACAATGTCTTAATTTTGAGTTTGTACAGAGTTCTCGTTCTAAGATATATAATTAATTGAACTTATTTACATAAACTATTGACAAGAAGAAGAAATCTATAATGAAATATTATATGTTGTATATAATGTAAACATCATCTACAAATCTAAAGAATGCAATTTCCTCCACACCAGTTTGGCAACTGGAGGTTCACTTCATCAAATCAGGCATGTTGTTCCATAGAAGGCCACCTCGAAACTTAGTAGTTTTATTGAATGTCAAGCAAGATTTAATAAAAGCAATACAAACTGACCCAAAGCGTTCTAGCCGCGTTTAAGTGAACCTAGTTTATAGTTAATATTGGTCAAAGGATATTTTTTTAAAAGAAAGAGCTTTGATATACCGTTTATTGTTTGGTTCTAGACTGGTTCGCTGATCACAACAAGTTATGAGGTATCAATAGCAAAAGCTGAAGACAATGGCTTATACGCCGTTACAGTTAACAATGAAAAGGGTGCCATAACTGCCTCGGTAAGTAAAATAAAAAAGAGGCCATTTTAAAATGACACACAAAATAAAAACATGATTTTTTTACCTGTCAAATATTTGAATTTTGTGCTTTAATTTCAAACTGTTCGGATGTTAATTTTTGGATGTTTTTGGGACAATTTCAGATTTTAATTGAAAGATACAGACAAAATGAAAGATACATATAATATTCAATTTCTGACACATAGACAAAACCATTATTTATCTTTAACTTTTCAATTTAGTTTGTAGTAAGCAAACATCATTAGCTTTTTTACCGAAGCTAAGAAATGGATCTTCTGGCCCTATATCAGAACTTCTTGTCTCTGTTATTATTAGCAAATTCTTTTCAACAGGAAATGTGTTTTATTTCTAATGTTGTAGCGAACTGTTTCAAACAAGTGGAAGAAACTAAAGGGGACGAGGTCATGGCGGGTGGTGCGAGGGAAATGGCCCGCGAAAACAGCAGTGCTCACATAATAATGATAAGATACGGTCAAAAGATGAACGAATCTAAAAATTACGTATTTGACTCGCATAATTGTTTTTGGAGTTGTATCTTGAGCTTGGTTCTACAAAACCGTTACATTGGCACCCAGTGAATTAAATCTTTGTTCCATAGAGGATGGGGTGATATGATGTACCCCTTGAACATTTGTCAAAAGCGTATTACTGGTATGTAGAGGGTTAAATGGGAATTTATCTTTTACTTTTTTTTAGGCCAAGGTTGTTATCCTTATGAAGCCAGAAGTAATGATAACACAGGGGCCCGAGTATTCCGTTGCTCCTGGTGAATCACTTGAGATAATTTGCGAAGTACAGGGTTTTCCACCCCCTTCAATATGGTGGATAAGCAATGGTGAAATTTTAGCAAAGAACTATATTCAGCACGGTGCAAAACACTGGCAAGTAAAAACAACTTTCGGATATTTGATTCAGTCTGTCAAAGGTGTCCGGACGTATAACTGTACTGGGAAAAATGAGAATGGTATTGATTGGGAGATCATTACAGTGAAAGCGAAAGGTGATGCTGTTCAAAGGGATGAAGGTGGCAAGCCAGCAGCCCAGAAGGAAAAGTCGACAAATAAAACAATTATAATCATTGCATGCACAACAGGTAAGAGATTTCGGTGTCTTTGTTGTTGCCCGTATATTTCGGTTTAGATACCTGAACATAGGGAGAAACTGGAATGCGAAAAACGAGGTGTGACCCATAATTTATCAATACTGTCCACTGTTAGCAGGTAATGAAATCGCTTAAAGTGCTACCCAGAATACAAGTATGAAGTCCTCATAAAAGCTTTTTATTAAGATTCTTTAATCTGAAAAGTAAACAATGATTTCTTTACAGAAGAACAAGCACTTAAAAATCTGAAATTTAGGAAATATCTAGTACCTTAGAAATAGCTGTAAGCATTACTCCCTCAAGTTACGGAAATTTTTTATTTTTGATCCAGAAAGTTTGATCCGTGTTATGTTTATGTTACAAATGACAAGGACCTGTTTGCGTTTTTCTGTATCTGACCTTATATCATTTCAGGTTTCATCGTAATCTTCATTATTATTGGTGTGGCATGCATCGTTGCCAAGCGTCACCGTCATCTTGATCGAGAGCCAAGCTTTACCCGTTCCAGCATCATTTATCACCGCAAGAGCGACGAAGTGGACGAAACTACAGCCGTGGGAGATCAAGAGCAATTGATCGCGGAGCCAAAATACATTTACCCGGCCCGTGCTCCTTCGGTTCCTTCAGTGGAAACCATACGAAAGGCCCGAGAAAAAATGTCCATCAAGAGGCAGACGATGCCCACAAATGCGAACAAGCAAGAAAAGGCAGAAGATGCAGAGAACAATTATGCTGTCATTTTACCGCTCGGCCAAGGTAAGGTATTTCTTCTTTTCATTTCTATAGAGTTTTGGCATGACCAGAGTTCCTTCGGGCGCCTCAGCCTTCCGTCGGAAGACATTTTGTCCCATTTGCCTTCCTCAGTTATTTCCTTGTACCAACTCAATAAAAGTTTCATGGAAATGGAAATTAAGTAAATCATCTATGGTTTAGTCTTTGCGCTTTGTCAGGAAAAAAGAAAAGTTCAAGCACAACGGTAAGTTCTTCTCACTAGATAAGTTATGCGCTACTCATTCGTCCCTTTCAAATGAAGTTTTACTCAAATTCATTTTGTATGGTGACGAGCAATTAACCATTGACTCAAATAAGAAGCTACTTCAGGCAATGCTCAAATTCATTCATGCTTCAGAACGATTTTAAATATTCCATTGCTGCACACTCCTATACATTAGCATCTACTTTTTGTCTGTTTACTCTGTATTCGTAATTAGTTTACCTAGTTTTAGTTATATTTATTTCTATCTTTGTTTGATGTTGTGCGTTTTTATGTATCGGCCATGGGGTAGTCATTGTCTTTCCCTCTTCATGGTATCGTCCCCGTAGTGTAGTACAGTAATTAGGGTAGTATAGTCAATGTAAAATTGTATTGTTGTCAATCTCTATGAATAAAAAAAAGTTATGTATTGGCCTTTCTCCAAGCTACTACATTGTTTCATGGCCTTTCTCCTGCTTACAGCCGTAATTTTTCTGCACTTTGGCCATCACAGTCTAGTGGTATAATAGATTTATGTTGTGCACTGCCCGTTAAAGCCGTATCTGTCGGGGTACAGCTCGGTAGGTATTAGGTTGCAGTTCATGGATTTTTTCTGCAAATTCGTATGGTTCTGGGTCTGGCTTAAATGGAGACTGGCAGTCAGGGGTGACAAAGGGATTGCGAGTGTTATTTTTTTTCTAGCTCGTTTTCGCACAATTCCAATTTTACTTGTTAAAGAATTGTAAATGACTGCATATAAGAAACTCATTTTTTCAGAGCAGACTGGTCAGGCTGATCAGTTTCTGTTAGCTGAAGAAAATAGCAGGACTAGCTTGAAAAATAATGGTTTTACACATTTAGGCAGAAAGGATGAATGTTTTAAAGAGCAGCGCTAGTTGGTTTCTGGAAAACTGCTTTTGAAAATTTATATCATTTCACAAGCTTTTATTCCATACAAGAATTTACAAGGAACTGCAAAAACTCAGACTTAACAGTTTCTTAGATTTTGGTGCGTTCAGGGCCTACGCCACAAGGGAAAACTTTCTTTACATAGCTGACCCCTCCAGTGAAAGGTCAGTGCAGAGGTGGAAAAAACTTTTTTCTTTCTGGGAACCTAAGTATCTGGCTAAAAACTTTCTGCAAGATTTTAAGGGGTAGACAAATAAACGTTCTGTTTGTGCCTACAATACTGTATTTAGCTGAAGAAATTCAAGACGTTTATATGAAACTGACTCTGAGTAGGCCTAACTCAACATATTAGATATGGCTTTACTTGATGCATAAATGCACATAAGATGGAAATCAACTTTAGCCAGAAATTTATGCATTTAGTCAATCATCGGGATGGAAAAACCAAAATCAGAAGGCAATAATTTCTAAACATAGTTTCAGAAGAATCAGGGGCAAAATCATTTGAATTGTATGGTGCATTTTACGGAGAAAGCTTAACACAGCCTATTCTTTGACAAGTGTGAAGAAATATATGGTTGAAATGGAGTCCTAATATGCACCAAATTACTTTAACCAAGCATATTAACTTATGATCAATGCTGCTCACACCATAGTACAAGAAATAATTTCCGTGAAAGTAGATTCCAGTCCCTATATTAATCTCAGTCTAAACAATGGTTTGTCTAAAAAGCTCAGCTGCCAAAAAAAATTTTGATGGTGAGTGGTTGAGATTTCTGTGAGATGGTGAATGTGCACAAAGAATTTCTTTCCAATGGAAAGAGGCTATACCCAACAGTCCATTGGCGGCTCATATTTAGATGCTTACAGGCAAGTTGAAATAACATTAAATGCTGATTTGACTTAACTCTTGTCACCAGATTTTTACATTTACTTTAACACTTCAAAACTTTTCTGTGAAACTTTCTGCTAATATTTCCATCCAGAAAAATTTCTGGGAACTACGTTCCCAGGTTCCGATACTTTTTCCACCTCTGGGTCAGTGGCGGGGGCCCTGAAGTTTGAAAATGTTAGCCTGCATTCTCTTATAAGTTAATTTCTTATATGCAGATTTTCAATGCAGATTCTTTGAATTAGTTACTTTTCGTTAACAGAAGGCTTTGAATAAGTTACAATCTCAAAGACACTCATTATTTTCTCGTCGATTTTGTTAAAAAATTGAATA
The DNA here is from genome assembly GCF_013076305.1 of Rhopilema esculentum. The sequence goes on from NW_027019597.1 coordinate 4,155,504, forward strand.
CAAATTTGAAGTATTGAATTGTGTTCTAAATTCAAAGGCTAAATTGATAACAAAGCATTTTATCCAGTTAATATTTTCTTTTTTCACAAATCATATTGTTTTTTAAATAAATCCTGTAGCCACACCTTAAAGACGATTAAGTTTTAGAAAAGCCCCTATAATATGCCTCTCACTCTCGAAAAGCTCTTTTTATCATCTAGGAAAACTCCTCTCATATGAAGACATGAACCTTGGAGAAATTTGTGGCTCTGGTATGTTTGGAGTCGTGCTGAGGGGTACCTTGGATGAGGCTAATTTACCTTCGAGGGAAATCGCCGTGAAGATGCTAAAAGACAAAGCTGGGTTAGGTGAACGTAAAATGATGCTTGATGAACTGAGAGTGTTAAAAGCTTTATCGCCGCACCCAAACATCGTTGGTCTCATAGGCTGGTGCATAACGGAAGATAATGTCTATATTGTTGAAGAATTTATTCCAAATGGAACTCTTCTCAATTATATAAGGTAAGGACTCGTCTTGTCACTCAATAATATTCCTCTATCTACCTTTATCTGATCTTCGCTTCATTTCTCTTTCTTTTTTATAAAAAGCATAATTTGCCTTTGATTGTCTTAACACCATTTTCGGCCTACTTGAGATTCAGTTGTTATTTTACCTATATTTCTAGAAATTGAGGGTGCGATTAGATTAGACCCCATTTCTAATACGTTGGGCCATTCTCGAAGTCCGTAATAAAGACTGGGAATCTGTTAAAGAAAATTGAATCGTTATTCATTGCTATGATATTCAGCTTTATCTCTATTATTTAAAAAGATAATAATTGTATTGGTAACAATGTTATTTTTTACTTTCCAATAATGATTCTTGTGGTACTCTAAATTTTAGAGTCTAACACACACAAATCATGATTGTTAGGCAAAAATATTATAAGCCTTTTATGATCAATCGAAAAAGATATATTTTCCAAGCAATGCCTGCGGAGAAAAAGATGTAATTTAAGAGAATGGTTTTTGCTCGAGGCTGTCCGGTTTACTGTACCGAAAATGTATGTTGGCGTGATTGTTTGCTGAATCTCTTTTGCAGATCTGAACGGACACTGCTTAGAAGTCATTATGTCAATTTAAAAAGCCTTTCTGCTGATTCTGATAAGGAATGGCTTTCTTTCGCATGGCAGATTGCGTCTGGCATGAAGTACTTGTCTTCAATGTCGATCATCCACAGGGATCTCGCCGCAAGAAATATTCTTTTAGGCCACGAAAATGTTTGCAAAATATCCGATTTTGGCTTGGCTAGATCGATTTATCAAAACTCAAACTATAAAAAGACTACAGGTGGGGAGTTACCTGTTCGGTGGATGGCGCCCGAAGCTCTTTTCAGTGGAACATACTCTACAAGTAAGCATTGTCATGACCTCTTGATGGAGACTGGAAAGGAGGCCACTTGTGATTTTGCGCAAGTAGCCTCCTTTTCAACCCACATCTAAAGTAGTTTGGGTTTATTTGCCATTTACATTCTTTACCGTACTGTTAAGTTTCTTCATTTCATAGGTATTCATCAGTGTTCTGGACAGTTCTTAAATGCAATCGACATATACTAAAGGGGCTTTAGCAATCTGCCAATCAAAATGGGCCAATCAATAAGCGTAATGCCACTGACGCGTTTATTGATTGGCCATTCGTTGATTGACAGTTGGTTCGAAGTACTGTAAGAGCTACACAGGGCATCAATGAATACCGTGTGAAATGAAGAAACTTACCATTACGACATTAATCGTGCTTCGTCAACATGGGTGCAGAGACGTTCAATAAACTGCCACACAGTTGCAAGGACGTCTTACAAAGTTAATGTTTTCACGAAGTTTATAGACAATATCTATGTATACAACTTTACTATATTGGTAATGTAGAGCGCTTCTTGCGGCCTGCAATTGAAATATATTTATGATTGCTTTGAAAAAAAGAAAACATTTCACAACATACTACTAAAAGCTTTTTCGTCTGAGACTCCTCAGGGTATAAAACGTCAGAATAAGGGTCCAAACGAACACGATGAAAAATATATACCCAGTTGTGAATCGATAGCCAGTTTTCAAGTTCTGTACCGCAAAAAAATTGTTCAAATATGTGCATGTTTTCTTTCAAAATACTTTTCTTTTGATTAGAAATATTTTCGCAGTTTTGATTTTGTTAAAAAATGTCGTCACTTTTATTATAACTATTATAATTGACTATCTTACCTCTTACCCTATATTGATTCAAACGGTTTTAATCTTCTTCTCCTTTTCCAGATAGCGATGTTTGGTCTTTTGGCATTCTATTATGGGAAATCGCTACGTTTGGAGATTTACCATATTCAGATATCCCTCTCATTGAAAAATTATTAGCCTTCTTAAGGAAGGAAAAACGGATGTCGAGACCGTCACACTGTTCAGAAAATCTTTATCAAGTGATGTTATCATGCTGGAATCAAATACCAACAAGAAGGCCAGATTTTAACGAACTTTGTGTCAAGGTATGCTAGTATAATTCAAGTAGAGCTCCTTTGGGCTTGTTTAAGTATTCATCTGCTGAAAAGGAATCTTACAACTGGTTAAGATTCCATCATGGTGAATCGAATTTTATTGACATATTCCCTGTCGAATTGTTATTCATATTATAGGATTGTTATCGATTGACATCCAGCCAGATGCTTTGCTCAAGCACTTTTTGAAAGCAATCTGTTGCAGGATAACCTTATCTTATCCTATTTGTGGAGGCAATCTACCTAGAAAACCTATCAAGATTAAAATGCGGGCCTCTCGAAATTTTGCCTATTCGATGTTAATAGCATTTTACAAATACGCTTACGAGCTACCTTACAACATTACAAGGGCTATACCTCAAGGATCGCAAGCTCATCACTCACCCCATCGATCACGGTTAGACATAAACTGTGAGGTATGACGTCATTAAAATAATTTTTTAGGATTTTTCACTTTTGACCACATAGCCTAACAAACACCATGAAATACCTCAAAATCTGGTAAATATCAATGTGACCAACAAAAGATTTAAAGTTTGCTAACATATTATTTTACTTTCACCTTGTTCATAAAGTTATTAGCAGAGACCAAATTACACTGATTTGTTGGGATGTATTTTGATGATGTTCTTTTAGGTCATGTGATTCAATTCTAAAAGTTCTAAAAATAGATTTTTGTGACACCATCACTTTAGTGACGTCATAACTCTATTTCAATACTGTATTTTAACAATTGTGGCTGAGTTATGTTTTTTGCAGTTTTTGTTTGAACTAAATGAAATATGTGATTTGCCTTTTTGTACGAATGAAAAGTGATTTTGTAATTTTTTTTGCAGCTTGGCACATTGCTCAACGATAGATCACAGCATATTGATGCTAAACGGTACATGGAGCAAGCGATTGCGTCATACAATAACGACGGAGAATTGCAGTATTTGGAAGACGCCTATGATCAAGGTGGGCAGACCTTGAGAGCATCTGACAAGTAGATAAATGCTCTTACTATCTTGCTCTGTATTTAGAGAGGGGGTCTGTCGATGTTAAAAATCAAAATTTCTTTCAGAATGGATTTCAGAATGGAAATTACTCCCCCCCCCCTCCCCAATCATTTCTCCAAACATGGTCCATCATATGCTGCAGAAAAGAAACAAAGTTACATCGGGGAAGGGTAGGTCATGTTTCAACTATTCATAAATGGAAATAGTGCTTTTTAAGGATGGATGGTTGTGATTTGGCAAAAAGTGATGTTTTCTTATGTAAAAGGAGCTTGTTCTACAATATTTCCATTGAATCCATTCGCGAATACTGACACCGTTTGTTTACAAGCAGGTTATTTGGTAATAGAATCTGTGTATTCTAAAGCATACATGGTGTTGTTAAGGTTTTTTCTTCTTTAAAGGCTATTTGGCGATTTTTTGTTCATGATCGTGTGATTTGTGTTAAGAGACTACTTTCTGCCATTGATAGGGGACTCCAACAGAATTTTTAACTAGAGTTGCTCTGAGGATCTTTTTTCTATAAGGCAATGCGAAAAACAACGTTATAATACAATACAATACAATACAATACAATACAATACAATACAATACAATACAATGCAATGCAATGCAATACAATACAATACAATACAATACAATACAATACATGTAGAGGAAAATTATACAGTACTACAACTACAGTAAAAATCCGCGTAAAAAAACCCTAATTTCAGTAAGACTAAACCTTAATTATCGGTTTCAAAATAATTCGGTGAGATTAATTTTCGGTTGTCCTTCTTCACTGAAAATAAATCCCACCTGAATTTTTTATAATTTGCTGTCTTGCTTAGTAGGCACGTGGAAGGTAGCCCAAGTGGCTTGACATGAAAGATTTATTCCTTTCAAAGTCACTTTTCACTCTCAACATTTCTCTGTTTAGAGAGCACTGTATGTCAGATCATTAAACAATAATTTAATTGTCTTTTGTTGTAGGACGACTTTCTCCAACCGATTCTTGTGTTTTATAAAAACACCAAAATGCAAGCGAGGCATTAAAAAGATGGCAGATAGCTGTAAGTCTTGCCTCTACAGTTTTCCGCGGAGGAACTGTTAATTTTTACCCTACATACCGAGCATAAGCTATAATATGAATTTTTAACAGCATTATGTAGAAAGAGATACAAATTTTCTCAAAAAAAATATTCCATAAATAAGACTGTGTATGTTAATCCTGTAATTTTAAGGTTATTCCTTTACTTCAGATTTAAAATCAATTAAAGACATGAACAGGTCCATGAAACCGCTGTAAAGAAGAACAATAAGAAACTTAAATTATATTCGACCCACGTGACTGAGGTCCTGCACTACGACCAATGAAAGGAGCTCCTAAAAAAATTATTGTCATGTCTCTAAATGCTGGGCCCAGATTTGCACTGGTTTTTCTGCCTTTGAAGATTTCAATTATCTGAATTTTGCATTTTGCCGCTTCTGTATATGTTGTATTTTGTGTGCAAATATTAATACAAGGATAGCCTTCTGTGACAAATCATGGCTTCCAATAAAACCTTTTTGTTGGTATATTAATATTGTAAGAAAAATTTGATTGTCACAACAGAGTAGGCTGAATCCTCTTGACGACAGAACCATTAAATGGAACATTAATTTTAGTAGGCGAGTTACACTGAAAATGCCCATTGAGGAGCACCATAAAGATGAAGAGCATTTAGGAGGAACATAAAAAAAATTTATTGTGCCCCTAAATTTTCTTCTCTGTGATCGAATCCTGGCAAGGGACACCTTCTACAAACTACATCCCGCAAGTGTCCCTGCTTGGGGATTCCACTATATTTCTATGTATAAATGGGAGTTTTGTGACAGATCGTTTTTTGTATCTTTTCGTAATTTTTTAATTTGATGATTTGTGGTAATATCCTTCTTAAATTTAGCATTGTCGACTTTTTTGTTAAGTAAATGAGGTTGCTATTTTGTGATGTTCACGTCAGGGATGGCAATTCTAATTATGTTGTAATACCAAGTTACATCGTATTCTCTTCCAAACAATACACCACGTATTTATATACTTTCGTAACTGGAAGTATTGGAAATCATGGATTCAACGAGCCCTTACAGGCAGAGATCGAATAGTTTGATTGGCCATATTGTAACAAGCCCACCAAAAGTAATTTTTTTTTTATTTTTTCTTTTGGTCTATCAATTACAATTTTATTTGCCTAGAGTTGTGCGGGAGGAGATAATTTACTCTCGTTGCGACTTTTTGGCGTGACACGAGACACAGTGAGCAGGTACGCTTAGATATTTCAAAGCTGGTTGCCTCGTTTAGATAGCAGTTGAAAGGCCTCGTTTGTTATTGAATTTCCGAGCTTTTTGATAGAACTCAGAACTTAAGTTTCCAAATTATATCTCTATAAAAGATTTGGCATTGTTATTGATTTCGATATGAACGTCTTGAAAATGTTCAAAACCAGTTTGTTTCGATCCAAAGAAAAGCTTCCAGCTCTTAGTGAAGAATTGTGGTGACTTACATTTGAGACTCGGTGAAAAAAATGATCTATGAGATAGTAAGCCGTCCCAATCAACTTAAACAATAGTTCTAAATGCACGATTACTATTGTATCTGCATGAAGCAGGGTAATGTTCATTGAATTAACAAGAATAGGGGTCAGTTTTGTTCCTTGTTAGATTCCAGAAAACTCTTATCCTTCCTCCTGCCAATAAACAAGACTTTTAAAACAATGGAAATAGTACGTGGTCTAGGCGTGGTTAACAAAGTTCTTTTTTCAAAGGTCTTTTTCCGTTGACTGCCTTTCCGTTTGCAGGTTGACTGCCAATACTTCTGTTTCTTAACGGTATTAACTTGTTTTAAAACACAACTGCTGTCTCATCGGGTATATAGGAAACTTGATACTATATTCGAGTAGAAAATGTAAAAAATCTTAGTTACAGTAGACTCGTAGTTTTATGATATAGACAATATTTTGTATTGAATATTTTACACTAGATATTTGTATATTATGTACAAGTGGTATTTGTTGGATATTTCTGGAAACAACCATCATGTTATGTGTTGGAAACAGGATTCAAAGATCCTTACCTTGCCTCTATTGAGTTAACCTTCGTTTTCATTTTGATCAGCTTGCAAAAAGATGTTTTCGCTGTCTGCGCTTTCACAATGACGTTTTTTTTCGTTTTTGGTTTTCGCATGACATTTTTGATCGGTTTTCGTGTTGCCCTGTTTTGAATGTGCTGTTTCGGATACAGTACAAAAGGCGAAAAAACCATGTTTATCCGTGAAAAAGGAATAATGTGATCGATGCCTTAGAATCCAAAGAGCCGCTGGGAAACTTTCCGGCTGGTTACTAAGTACAACCCCCCGAGAGGGGCGAGAGGACAGGGGGCAAATTGCCTCAGGCCCCAGACAGAGGTAAAAAGTTATATCAAAATTCCTAACAACAACAACCACAGTTTTAACGATGTCATCACGTGCCCATTATTTCTTTTTATCCCAGGCCCCAGAAAAGCTGTGGTGGACCTGACTAAGCAGGGGAGTGTACAGTCTTTTTTCGTTGTAAGAACGCAGTTTATAAGACACCGAGGCTCGATTTACCAAAACAAATAATTACAACGTAAGAATAACGCCAGTGTCGGATAAAAATTAGATGAAATGAATGCATGTTGTGTTTTGAAAATTTACCCTCACGTATACTAAGCAGAACAATTTTATCAGCTAGGGCAACCGTGCTACTAAATTTCATGCAAAACTGTTATTTATTGTACGCAGGTGTACCCAGGGTACTGCCATCTTTAAAGGTTTTCTCAAATCGTTCTTACCCACTGATGCACTAATATATCATTGTTCTTAGGTAATAAGGAAATTTCGATCTTTGCTAATGTTTTTCTTCGCCACAATGGAAAATAATGAAAAAAACATCCCAATGCAAGCTTGACGAATGTTCCCCACGTGGGCGTCTCCAAAGCGAAGGGGGTACGGGGGTGCTGTAACCCCAAGATTTTATTCTTCGGCACATAAAGGATATTTGAAGAAATATTTGAAGAAAAATAATTATTAAGATGTGATTTGAAAGGGCGGCCTTCATAAGAGGAAATACGGTATACCCTTTTCGTTTGGTGAGAAGAAAAATGGAATTCCTTCACGGGGCCCCTAATTTATGAACGAAGTAAGTATATATCTCAGGACCCTTGTATTACCTGAGCAATGATGTAATTTATGGTCGGTGTTTGATTTCAGGGGAAAAACTACCTCAGTTTTTTAACCCATCAATCAGACTGATACACCTGTCACGCAGTGAATACTGTGTGAGAAGGTGAGAAACTAGCTGGAGGAGAGGCAGAAGGGAGTATAGTAGGGGCAGGTTTAGAAGAAAAAAACTAAGAGAAGGGTGGACTGGGAGGGGGAATAAACGCATACGTGGCGAAACCCACGAGCTGCCAAAACCAAAACTGCATGGAGGTTAGAGAGCACTGCTTTGTAAATGCACCAAAAAGTAATTAGCATAATAATGGATAACAAATTATGATTGATGGGCTAGCGGGGATGCACGTACAAGACGGCACGACCCTTTGGACGAGCTGATGCTCTGCGGAGGAACGTTGGCCAGGAAGAGGGTCAACAACAGAGATTTCTCACTCCCAAAATGGCAAAGGAAGACGGTACCTGGCAGCTCTATTACTGGCCCAAACTAGCAGGGAGGGCAGAGTTTGTAAGAATCATATTCGAAGAAGTTGGGGAGAAGTTCACAGAGATTAATGACCTTGATGTGTTGGTGCCAATGTTCCGTCATGGAAAGGTATCTATCGATAAAATTTGTTTTCTCGATTCTTCTCTTCCATCCAGGATGAATGCACAAGAAAAGGGTAAGAGAGGGTCGGGGTTGGAATATATAAATATGGCACCGTTAACCCATGTGCTTGACATTGGTACATAACATTGACAGCAAATTGAGGCAATATCGACCACGTCAGTTCCTCTATTGATCACCTATGGAAGTATAGCGCATCTTATTATGAACAAGATACATGAATCAACAGAGAATCCAGCCAAGTTTCTCTCTATGAAATATGTCTATTCAATTCAGGTCAAAGTCCGAATGTCTATTCTAATGTCTATTTGAATGTCTAAACGAATGTCGCACGCTAAATAGCGGAACGCCCATTTTTATACAAGAATTGGCTATCCCCGTTTTATCATTTGACTTCTTTTTATTTCGATTTAGAGGATAAAATAAGAACTTGTAGAGATTAGAAAGTGAAAATTTTGACATTAACCAAGTAGAATAACCAAGATTTTTGAGGGCAACAAAAATTCTGATTATATTTAAGATTAGCTATGTTTAATGTGCGGGCAATATTTAACTTGAAAGGTATGCAAATGAATGAATTCACTTAGTCTGTTCATGAATACGTTGGATTGCCACTTCAGAGATGACATTTGTACCAGGGTGGAATCCATGTGAAGCTCATGCTAGATATATGCCAATAAACAATAGAAAGACAATGGGAAACCAACAAAGCAATGTTTCTGGTTGGTATTGATGGTTAATTTGTGTTTCATTAACATGAGACACAATTTCTTGTAAAGCCTTGAAAAAGCTGTCTTGGAAAGACGTTTTGAGCCCTGCTAGTAAAGTTTGACAGATTTGAAGTTACTCAAACCTATGAGAATCAAACCCACAGGGTTAAAACCCACAGATCTCAAACCCGTGAGTCCTCAAATAACCCCCTATTCTCAAATCAGCCCCCATGGCCTAAGGTATTGCCTCAAAAGCCATTATAGGTTTATCCAAATATATGAAAATTTTTAAGCAACTTTATAAGCAAACCGACCAGCCACAAATAGAGGAAGAAAATTTGCCTTTTACTTATATTTTCACTGCAGCTAACTAAGCCCTGACCTTGGCATTTGGCATAAACACCCCTTTGAATAAGCCCTCCTCCAAAATTTTTCTTTGCAAATTAAGCCCCAAGGGTTCTTATGGTATTCAAACCAACAATATTTGGACCATGAGTCAAACATCTTGATTACTTGTCTACACCACCAGCATAAATTTGCATTTTTTCATTTAGGTTGAAGGATGGCCATGTCTTACCCCTCCAATGATAAAGAAAGGTGATTTCCAACTCTGCCAAACACCAGTTGTCTGCAAGTATCTAGGAAAAGAGTTTGGTTTGTATCCTGAAAATTCTGTTGATGAAGCAAAAGCTGAGCAAGTGAATGCAACCATACATGATTATATTGGGGAGGGGAGATTGGCATTTCATGGGAAGAACTTCATGATGAGTTACTACCAACAGCAGGAGGAAACAAAGCCCTACATCAAGACTTTTGTAGAAACAAGACTTCCTCGATACCTTGAGCATTTTGAGAAGCTGCTTCGTGCCAATGACAATGGAGATGGATTTGTTATTGGCAAAAGGTTGACCTATGTTGATCTTGGTCTGCTCCATGTTCTCCGAGCAACAGAATCACAGTTTCCAGATTCCTGGAAAAGTTTTGAAAACATACCAAAACTTAAGGCCTTTAAAGATAGAATTGCAGCGAGGCCAAGGCTTGCAGATTACTTCAAATCTGACAGATGCAAACCGTTTGAGGGAAACAGCATGATGTAACATTTTAGAACTTGTATTTGAAAAGATGCATGCACATAATTATCACATCAAACTCTACTTTGATACAAATTAATAAAGTTGATAGTTGTACTTAAGTATTTTAGAATTCACTAGAGCCCAGGATGTTTTTGGCTTTTTCAAGTATATGCATTTGTTGCCTATTTTTATAGGTTATTACTAAGCCTTGCAGAAATCAATTTCAAATTGTTTTCTAGGGGTGATGACACATGCACCTTTTGAATATCTTGTAGGTTCTGTAGCAAAACTTTTAGTAAAACAGTCAAGCACATCTTTTGTACCTGGCTTGCTTTTTTACCTTTTGTTGCTTACAATGATGCATAACACTAGCATTTGTTTAAAATCACCATTATTGATCATGTCATTTTGTACACAATCTGTAACATCACATGATTTTTGCTTTCTTGTCTCACCCTTAGATTTGCTAAAAGACTGTAGTTCCTTCTTACTTTTGTGATTGGAACACTTTCATGTTGATGATCTTTTGAAAATATTTTAATGTGCATTGTCCCTATCAGCAACGATACGCAAAAAGGAGAAGGTTTTTATCACTACTGAATTCAAACACTTACATGATATATTTTAGGGCAAGGGTCATCACCTCACTGATCACTTATCTAATATTTTCTTTGCTTAATGATACATATGTGCTGGCAAATGAATTTTTGCAATAAATTACCTGACACCATTAGATAAACACAATTTTTGCATTTAATTTTTTCATCAAATAGAAAACTGAAGAGAACAACAACATTGATCACAAAAAATTATCAACTCTTCTTCGACAATTTAACAATTTATGTTAAGTGTCAGTCTCAGAGCAACTTGATTACAGGAAAACTTGAACTAGCTGTAAAGTCCCATTCAACTAATTGATTAGATTCCTTTTTATGTCCAGAACAAGCCAACTTCATAACAACAAAGTTTGTCTTTGCGACTTTCAGCAAAGATTCTGTTTCTCTGGACTTCTCATTAAACCTTTGGAATGTAGATACTGCTCTTTCAAAATACTTCTGAGCCTCTTGATACAAAGCTGGGGTGGTGTTTTCACTTGAAAAAAGTGAAGATGTTGCATCTTTGTATTGGAAATAAGTCACTGGTTGTGGTGTGTCAATGCACATGAAGGCAGAGAAACGATGTTCAAAGCGAACTTGCTCATTGTCAAGTTCTGCTTGAGGTCTTTTGATTTTCTTGTCTTTTTCAAACCCTTCACAAGCCTTTACAATTCCTAGACAGAGAAACTTGATTCCCATGAAAAAAGATTTCATATGCTGGTGATCTTTTATGGATTCCTGACAAACAGTGATTAGCTCTTTCTTTCTTTTCTTGTCCTTTTTACCACACTTTTTGTCAATGTATTGTTCTTGAGCGACTACAAGTTTTTCTGCTCTTGACAAACAATTTATCCCCCATCCAGCAAGAAAATCTAGGTACCAGTACACATAATGAAACTCGTGTGGGTTGAAAAGTTCCAGTTCAAACCCAAGAAGGATATATTCTATCATAACCTTCAAAGTATGATAAAGTACCCATGAGCCAAAGCAAGCAAGATGTTGCCTCTTGTTATCAATTCCAAGAAGAATTTGGTTCAATGCACTGTCAGCCTTGTCTGCTTCTTCTTGCAAATTGCCAAGCTCTTCAAGGGTATCTGCTAACCTCTCTCTCTGCCTAGCCCTGTTATGACCATGTCCATGGAGCAGTGACAGCATTACCATGGATGCTTTTCCAACAAACATTGTTGCAATATCTTTTGCTTCTTGACTGCTATTTAATGGTGACATGTCAGCAAGAACTGGTGAGCAGTTGAAATTCTTAATAGTGTCACGAAGCATTTCAGACATCTGTAATTTTCCAAATACTCGCCCATTATGGTAGACAAGTAACTGTAGAACAGATCTAGAAAGAACACAAGGACTTTGCCTACTGAAATCTGAAACAAATTCTAAGACAGAATGGTAGTTTGTACGCCCCAAAATATTTGCCACATGAAGAAGACTGTGAATCAGTTCCTTGGCATAATCATAAGCTTGTTTCCTACCAACCACATTTATTTCCCTAGGGAAAGATGGGGGTAGTAGCCTATGGTTGACAAGGGAGTCAAAGCCAAGCATGGATGTTTCACTGGAACTGCCTTCACGTTTTTCAAGCTGTAAGCCAAGGTGAAGTGATTCTATGGCTTCAGGTATTAACTTTAATGCACTTCCCAGCCATTCTTTAGCTTTGTTTACCTCAGCAACATCTGGTTTTTCAAAAGTAATAAGGGCACAGTAAAATGCACGCCATATTTTCAATCTTAGTTTTATGCCCTTGAGAGCATCAACACTTTTGTCCTCTGGTTTCATATCAATGAGCTGGGCCTTGATTTGACGTGAAATCTCCTCTTCAGCCTCTCTTAGCATACCAGATATTCTCAGCTCTGTTACATCCAGGCCTAATTTGAATCCATATGAAAGTGTTTGAAAGTCTTCCTCTTCATACACTTTTGCTCTTCCAACAATATTTCTAACCACATCAACCATCTTTAGCACTGATATGCAGATTGCTCTTAATACTGGGTCTTCAATCAGGTTTGTGTCGTGTGTGTATAGGCAAATGAAAACAGTCTGGATAAGTGAGTGCCCATCAAGCCATGTCACAAAACAAGCTAGGAGCTCATCTATAATGCCAAGAAGTTCGTTTGGCTGAAAACCGCTGACCTTCAAATTCCCACAAGAAACTGCATCTTTAAACTGCATGATGTTTCGTGGTGTGTTTTTGCAAACCATTCCTGCATCCATTTTTGGATCCATGATCTCAATAGCCGACATCGCCTCAAACAAGCCAAACATATCATCGTGTACAAGTTCGTCTACTTTTAAAACACCACACGCGTCCTTGAATTCAGAGGTGATATCCTGCCAATTGTACTCAATTTGCGGCCTCAATAGTGAAACCATCTTTCAAAGATCCCCTCCTTTAGGAACGAATTCGAAAAACCAAGTATAGAAAGTATTTTTCCAAAGATTAAGGCAAGTTCTAAACAAGGCTTTTCCTTAAACGATAATGTTTGGATGCACAAGCTTGCAACCTCTTTTCACAGTTAAGGCCTAATCTCTTTCATTGACCGTGGCCTCGTTTAAACAAAAAAGTTAGAGATGAGGCTGTTCTCATGACAACAGTATTGGCTACAACAGGACGTCCTTCAGAACAACATGAGCAGTCGGCTAGCAAAGTTGCGAAAAATCTTGCTTATTTGCACTTGTTGGTAGAAATTATTAACTGATACGAGATGCTGAATAGATATTTGCTGTAAAGTGGAAAAGGTTATGTCGCAAAGTGTATTACAAAGTGTGAAATCTGGCAGTCAAGTCGACCGGAGATCCAAACTATTCAATTTACAACATAGTACTGGCCGCCCATTCAGAAGTAGGTGGCCCCGTTTTATTACACAGAAAACGTTTGAAGTAGAAAGATCTAACCGCTAAGAATTTAGCAATTTTCGTCTCAGTTGTTAAATATCCAAACAGACCCGTGATAATAATAATGACATACCCATTGATATTTACTGCAGCAAAATTCTAGAGCACTACAGAAACATTTTTCCATAAACACTGAAAAAGAAGATATTAAGCAAGAAGACAAAAGCATGCGAGTCAAAAAGTCAGAGGTTTAGGTTTAAAGTTGGTTTAAAGTCTTTCTCTTGCTTCAAATCTTGATAAGTTTAATTTTCTTTTTCAGGTCAGAGACATATTGCCCCATCTATTCCAAGCAAATACCAAACCATTGTCAACAGTAATTCAGAGAGTAAAGGTTTTGGATCAAAAGCACGAAGATTTAATGATGATCAAAACCTGGTATTTGATTTAATTAAGATATAATTTTTTTGATACAATGTTAGACCTAAAAGAAAATGACGGTAAGGTTACCCTGTAGGGCCCAAAAGAAGCACCACTATTGCATAAAATGTGTTGCTCAAATCTTTGTACAATATATCAATAGGAATTTTCTGTTTGTACACCTTTAAAACCAAGTTTGGATGTACTCAAAATTATTTCATTCCCAAGAACAAGTGAAAGAGTTTGTTTCTGTTGTTGTTTTTATCAAGTTTTTAAAAAGATGTTCCATTGTAAACAAAACTGTTTTAAATCTGCCCATAGAATGCTTGTTTTTAACATCAAAGCTTTATGGTTGCCTTTCAAAGTTTTTCTGGTTCAATATTTTAGATCATAATAGCATCATTAAAATTCAGCTCTTATGTGTCAGCTTAATTGAAATAAAGCTCTTAAAGATCAGATGTGTCAGTTCAATTTACCTCATGGAACTGAAGGCAACATTAGATTGTTAGCCTTCAGAAGTCACAGATAAAGCAAAATCTAATTTTACAGCCAGATTTTATTTATTCACTTCAATGCTTTCCTGGCATTTCTTTACAAAGAGGATTTGATAAAATAACGCTTTTGTATTTTGAGCAAACTTTACACCAAATTGAGACCATCATTGTCTTCCCATTCCATTTTTCGGTCTTTGATCCGATAACTTTGTCCTTGCCATACTTGCGAAAAGTAGGTAGCTCTATTTGACCCTTTGAATTACTGGCCATTTAAAAAACTTATAACAATCAGGAATCACAATGACAGTTTACTGGTTATTCACCCGAAATATATTCAAGTGGTGTTTGCTTTAACTTGGAAATAACAATTTCCTCGAAAGAGGCTCTTTATATAATAACTATTCAAAATCAAAACACAAGGAGTGCGATTTAAAGGGTTCTTATAAACCAGGCACGTAATTTATTGGGCGTCTTGGCAACGACAGGAGCGTGCCAAGGCGTGCGCACGTAATCGCGGGCCTTAAACGGAGAGGCCTGGATTTTATTTATGCACTTCAATGCATTGTATCAGGTAGCTGCTACATTGTGTTATTTTCAAATGCCTTGACAGTGGATGCAATGTAATAAAATACACCTGTAATAATATCATCAATTTATAGACTTTCTGTTCATTTTTTAGCCAGAGGGACCAGCCCCTTCTCATTATCGTCCAGTATCTGAAGCAACTAAGGAATCAACCTCCTTTTCTAAAAAAGGGACAGGATCTTTTGCATCTAAGGTGTGTTTTCTGTGTTGACTTTGTCCTATAAATGTTGAGTGTAAATAGAAAGTTTCATATCATAGTCCGGCTTGTTTAGTTGTATCAAGGAGTTAACTGGCCTAACATGCTGCTAGTTTGAATTCCAGAAAATAATTTTCTTCACATTTTGAAAATGTTGATTGCCCTTTCTTTATGATTGATGTTTCCCAACTTGAGTGCTAATTGCCCAAAAGCTTATTTTCCATTCCAAAATATAATTGCTTTAAACCCATTATCTATTAGCTGTCAACCCCTAGCCTAAGTTAACAAGTAAGTCCACTTGCTTGTATATTTGCCTACAACTTTCTAACAGCTTGATGATATCCTGAAACCATTGCCTTTATTATACATAAAAAATCTGTATATTCTGAGCTTAGAATTGAAGTTTTCCTGAAGTTAAAACGTTTTGAAAATAATATTCTTATTAATATTTTCCAGTCAAAGAGATTCCAGCGATCCAAAAATAATTTGATAGCAGTGGCACCAGGTTTGTCCTTCTTCGTGTATTTTGTACTTTCATGTAGGGGAGGCTTTTGCCATTCTTAATAGGGGAAGCCAAAGCTTATTTTGGAATGGATGGGGGTTTGGTCTACTCAATTAAAGTTTTGTTAGGAGAACTTGCATGAAAGATTTGGCATAATCCCTATTAATGGCCTTGTCTAGCCTATTGATATTGTCAATCATCTTTGAGGCAAAACCAAACTGTTTATCATCTCAGACCTTCATATTTGCAGCAATCTGTCTAATGACTTTGGGTCCTTCCAAGTTCTGTTTGATCTTTCAAGAACATCAGTCCACTCATCAAGAACATCAACATCTTTCTAAGAAAATTTTGAAAATAAAAATGCTTTTTGAAAATGTTTAATCCAATGTCATTTGTCTCATTGGTGACTGAAATCTCTATAGATACATTGAACCTCCTATTTGTAGGAGTTTTGTTTTTCTATTTTGACTCTTTGCTCTCATAATCTCGTTATAATCAACCCAGTGTCCTTTTGATTAATTAAAGCACATATTATTCTTATTAGTTGCTTCCTTTGCAATTCAGCTCCATTCTGTTCAAGTCTTAAAACAATTTTTTCTTTTTTCACCGTGTATTCATTTCATCTTCATCAATCTTGCAAGCTCTGCCTTCCGTCAACGTTACACCTGTTTCCAGTCCCTATGCTGGAGAACTCCTTTACAGGGGCCAAGCCAGCAAAATTTTTTTGAAGGAGTGCAGAAATGAGGGCCAAAAGATAAATGCCTTAACGTAGTCACCTATATGCTGCTTTTTTGCGTTCCTCTTCAAAATTCATACTTTTGTGCCATTCTTTGAAAGTTCAACTGCTATGGAAATGTTAATACGTTATAATTATTGTAAAAAGGCTGTAATTATACTAATGGGTGAGACAAAAATGTCTACTTTGGCCCAGCAAAAATCCTTTCTGTTCCGACAGACCAAGTGTTTGGGGGTACAGCGTCCCCAATCCCCCCTTTGGAGACGTCCCTGCTTTTTTGCTTTTGTATTCCAGTGTTTAACTATTATAAGTTTTCTCTTGTGCATTTTAATAGTAATGGAGAGATAAACCTTGGATTTACAGAGATATAAACACCTTTTTACAGGTCAATACAATCCAGTTTATCAGGCAAGCAGTGATTTCAACAAAGCATCTTGCACAAGGTATTTGAAATCTCTTGCATTTTCTTAACTGATACAGCATTAATTTTCATAGATCTTTCGAATATATGATCTTTCAGTCCTGATTGCTGGTTTTTCAAGATTATTTATTTTCTGAATTTTTTTAATGCACCATAGTCTTTGCTGAGAGTCTAGAATAAGAATCAAATCTCTAAACTGGGTGCTGGAAAATTCTTTTTGCATTTTGAAAATTTGTGTACATAGTTTTAACATGATGTATCACTACATTGCCAATTTTTTTTTTAAATTATCTAAGCCCATTTTCATTCCAGTTAAGAATTTCATTATTTTTTGTTTTATTTAAAGTTTTTTTTTATTGTTGCCTTGTACTCTTTTTGCTAACACAATTTGCGGTGCAATTACTTTATTGTGAAATTTTCAAATTGCTTTGCCAAAAAACATAAAAACATAAACATTAATTGATAAAGAAGATTATTCTGAACCTTCCAATAGTGGAATTAATTTTTCTACCCTGGTCATAGGTAGTGTTTGATCATGCTTAATAGCGTTTCGGGTTCATACAATAGATCTTGATGGCTGCTACCTACTGCTGCAGTGTTTTATAATGTAGCTTAAAGTAGTAAAGTAGCACAATGTACTCTACTTCATTTGGGTATATCAGGGTCTTCTTGCGCCAGTTTCAAAATATTAGCAAGATAGTGGAATAATTAGTCAAATAAGATTGGATGCCAAAGCTTCTTAATTTTGTGAAAGTGAAGGCCCTTGTCCAAACTTATCTTGTTCTTCTTTATGTCTAAGATGCTAAACGTTTGGGCAATCTATATCTGTCTTTTAGAACCTACCCAACATTTATCATGTACTCACCTATTTATCCGTTTCCTTGTAGTAATTTTCACTTGCCGATTGCTGTAAATAAAGATGATCAGCAGCACAAATTTTCAACACCAGCACCAAACAAATATGTTGTGAGTATCATGCTTTATCATGTCTTTGTGCGTAGAACAAGGTGGTTATAAGGGTCTGTTTATATGAGCAAATTTAACCCACCTCTCAGACCATAACCTGGCCGGTGGGATAAAATTATGTGGAGAAAATCACCCCACCTTTCAGCCTGTGTGCTGACAAATGGGGTGAAATTTGATGGCGTGTATATTAAAATTTACGTAGTGGGGTCTGACTTAGCCAGGATGGCACGTTTGCCATATAAACGTAAGACGAAAAATACAAACGATTCTATAGGAGGGTAGGATCTCACCTCTCAATTCACAGGCTAGAAGGTGGGATGTTTTCCTCAATATAAGCAAGCCCTTACTTGTTTCTTAGCTGACGGATTACCTTATTTAGCGTTAATCTTAGAAAAGCAAAAAGACCAACGCATTTAGTGCTGTTTCTATGACTTGCAGCACTCTGCAATGGACTTGCAAGTGTCGTATCACTGTACTAATTGACAAGCCTTTATCTTCTCCACGGGACTTTCCGTATATGATTTGTTCTTTTCTTACTACTGTTCAGATCTTTATCCATTTGCAAATTTTTCATCTGAATTCAGAGAAATAAGAATTTTATTGATAAAACTGTAAAATCTTATTGATAAAGTTCATAGCATTTAGGGAAGAATTTGTCGTTTGGCCATATATGAAAAGTAAAATGTGACATTCAGATTGAGAAATTTTTTATATCTATTTCAGTTTGTTAAAAAATTTTACTCATTCATCTCCAGTAATTGGTATAATATTTTTTCTGATGTACAGATTTCGAATAAAGTTACTGGCCGCATTGCACGTGAGAACAATGTTGCTGCTTTAGCGGCTTTCAAATCAAGGTAACTCTACCATATTTCTTTTACATCAACTTCATGTCAGCATCAACTTCATGATTGAATGCATGTTTGTTTAAGCAACCTCACAGAACGATTTAGTCCTTCCAATTTTTCGCAGAATTAGCATAGCAACATGATCTTTTAAGCCTGAAAATTTACTTACTCTTTCCACAATTTTTGAACGAACGTCTCATTTTAATAACATGTCAATACCATAATACCTTAAAACTTAGTTTCTTATAATCATTGTCGTAATTTGTAGTCTTGTTCTGGAATTTTACATATGAATTTGCTTCGTGTCATGAAAATAAAAAATTCAGCTGACATTGAGTACTTTGCCAACAATTCACCTCTAGTTCGATGGATAGTTATGAGTTGCTTGATTAAACAGGCATTGTGATCTTCTTCATACTAACGTGATAGTCGTTTCTGAAAGAGATTTTTCAACGTCAAATTGTTTCCAGGTCAAGAAGAGATCTGCTGAATTTCAAAGTAATGAAAGCGAATCCTGCACCAGGTATTGCTTAAGCAAGATAATTGCATTCTTAATGACTATGAAACCATTATCTAAAACAAATGATGTAACTTACGTATATCTACTTTGATCTTTTTAGACTGTATTTTATCTTCTTCTGCAAGGTTTTTAAGGTTTAATGACACTCTTCAAAACAATGCAGAATAAGCTTTATGCAAACAATCTTTTGGTGGTACAAAACTTGTAAATAGCTTTGAAAAAAGCAAACATTTAGTAAACTAAAGCTTTTCGTCTGACACTCTTCAGAGTTTAAAACGTCAGAACATAGATCGAAAACTCTACGCTAAGAAATATATATACCCAGTTGTGGATCGAAATAGGCCAATCAGAAACACGAGCACATGACTGTAAAGGTTGACCAATCAGTGCCGCTTGCCTATTAGAATGTTACCAATGGAGTCCTAAGGTGAAAACGAACTCCTTTTGTCTACACAGTAGCGGTTTTTTCGTGCTTATGTAGATAGATACTAAAACTGCTAGGTGGAACGACGATCGGGCTTTACCAATAATCCGAAACATGTCGCCATTATAGTTTTTTGCACAAACTGGGTTTTCTAGCAAATGCTGCCCGATAGCAGAATCGCAGGTCTTATTAGTAATTTTGGATTTGCAAGACCGAGGTGGCTGTTCTCTTTGGGGATGTGTTTTGTTTCTAATATTAGATGGAACGTGTTGTTTTATCCTATCCTCCAATCTTTGGGTGGTGCGTCCTACGTAGCCAGAATCACACTGGTACGTGAATTCATACACAACAGAACTTTTTTTGTGGCAGGAACGCAGTCCTTTTGAATGGACGGAAGGGCCTTTTTTGTACTGTAAACAACACGTGGGTTAACCGCGAAGAAACAATTTGTTATGGCCTGTTTTATTTGGCTTTCAAAACGTAGGGAGCTGTTACCGATCCAAGGTAGTTTTAGATAGACCGGGCACTTTTGAGGACCAAATTTTACGTCAGCCGAGAA
>NW_027019597.1:4175827-4217895 GCF_013076305.1 Rhopilema esculentum
TTGCCTATTAGAATGTTACCAATGGAGTCCTAAGGTGAAAACGAACTCCTTTTGTCTACACAGTAGCGGTTTTTTCGTGCTTATGTAGATAGATTCTAAAACTGCTAGGTGGAACGACGATCGGGCTTTACCAATAATCCGAAACATGTCGCCATTATAGTTTTTTGCACAAACTGGGTTTTTCTAGCAAATGCTGCCCGATAGCAGAATCGCAGGTCTTATTAGTAAGTTTTGGATTTGCAAGACCGAGGTGGCTGTTCTCTTTGGGATGTGTTTGTTTTCTAATATTAGATGGAACGTGTTGTTTTATCCTATCCTCCAATCTTTGGGTGGTGCGTCCTACGTAGCCAGAATCACACTGGCACGTGAATTCATACACAACAGAACTTTTTTTGTGGCAGGGACGCAGTCCTTTTGAATGGACGGAAGGGCCTTTTTGTACTGTAAACAACACGGGGGTTAACCGCGAAGAAACAATTTGTTATGGCCTGTTTTATTTGGCTTTCAAAACGTAGGGAGCGTTACCGATCCAGGGTAGTTTTAGATAGAACCGGGCACTTTTGAGGACCAATTTTACGTCAGCGAGAAAATTTCCTATCTTTCTCCTTAATGTAAACTGAAATAACATGTTCTGGATAGCCGTTCTCCAGAAAAAATCTTAGTTAGTTTTTCAAGTTCCGAGTCGAGTTTAGACTTGAACAAATCATCAGTGCCCTATGTGTGAGCGTTTTTGATGAGGCTGATTTTCACATCCCCACATCCCCAAAGAGAACAGCCACCTCGGTCTTGCAAATCCAAAATTACTAATAAAACCTGCGATTCTGCTATCGGGCAGCATTTGCTAGAAAACCCAGATTGTGCAAAAAATTATAATGGCAACATGGTTCGGATTATTGGTAAAGCCCGATCGTCGTTCCACCCAGCAGTTTTAGAATCTATCTACATAAGCACGAAAAAACCGCTACTGTGTAGACAAAAGGAGTTCGTTTTCACCTTAGGACTCCATTGGTAACATTCTAATAGGCAAGCGGCACTGATTGGTCAACCTTTACAGTCATGTGCTCGTGTTTCTGGATGGCCTATTTCGATCCACAACTGGGTATATATATTTCTTAGCGTAGAGTTTTCGATCTATGTTCTGACGTTTTAAACTCTGAAGAGTGTCAGACGAAAAGCTTTAGTTTACTAAATGTTTGCTTTTTTCAAAGCTATTTAATAAGCTTTATGTTACACTGGACATCACTTTGACAGCCTACCCTCGGTATAATTCTGTCCTTTTTCTCCTGTTTGAGAAAGTCAGGACTCACACAAAACAGAACAATAAATACTTTATACCTTAAAGGCAGTGACTTTGAAAGTAGGAATGGGTGCTGGGGGAGAGGGGGGGGCTGAGGAAGCTTTGTCTTGCCCGACCAAAAAAACAGTACAAAAAGTCGCTTTCTCTTGGTTTTTAGCACCTTTAACATCCTCCAAAAAAACGTTTAAGCCCCCTCAATCTGTAATTATTCTGCAATTCTTGGGAAAAAGTGTTAACCTGCTGAATGCTGCGAACTGAGTTCCACATTCACAAGATGGCAATAACAGTTTTCTGTTCCTTTCGAAACCTCATAATAGCGTCAAATTTTTAAGGAAGTTGTTACTTAGATCTGTGTTAAGCAACTTCGGTTTGTTTTGACATATCTTTTACTTGAATACTTTTTTCGCAACTAGAGGGATATTCATTTTTAGAGATCGCATGTATGAAGAACAATTCCTCAAAGTTTGTTCTTAAATTTCCTTCGTCAATGATGGCATTACAAGACAATATTGTTCATCACAGCTAACTACCAACTACCTTCTACCTTTTCTTGAGCAAATGTTAATTGCTTTTATGAAGATGATCCACTGTACCTACTTTTTTAAAGCCTACTTTCTAATCCAAACAGATGCAGATTAACATAACATTTCTATTCTCCAGTTATGTTTCTACATGTTTCTCTGCCTATTCATTAGCTTTTTCTTTTCAGGGGCTTACAATGTCGATGACGCAATCACGAAGGCCAACCCCCGCCATGCAACTGCGCCTTTTAAATCGACTACGGAAAGAGGGATGTTGCAGAACATCAACTCTTATCCCGGTCCTGGCTCATACCGCCCTTTCGAGCCTCAGGCAATACCGGATCGAAAACGCCTACCGTAAGTTCTTGATTAATAGCTTTCGATACTTGCTTGATAAATTTCGCTCAGCTTCACAGTTTACCAGTAACAAATAACCCAAGCATTTTCTGTTTCAGCTCATTGCCAATGGCTTAACACATTTAGGGCACCTAAATTCGATAGCTAAGGACGCTCGACCAACAGCGGCCCCCAAATGATTTCTATATCAATGTTTTTAAAACTTTTTTCATGTTCACCTCATTTTTGAAATTTTTTTACAGTTCTTCAGTTAATGCTTTTATAGCTCAGCTTCCTCTATTTGACAAAAATTACAATTTTTGCATCTGGCTTTTGTGTTTGATGTGCTCTGCGATGTTGGATGGTACTTTCTTGCAGTCCGTAAATAGGGGGGCCCGTGTCAGTGTTTTCCTTGGGGCCCCAGATGCCTACATTACGACACTGCTCATTGCCATCAATATAATATAGAGTTGCTAACATCTGTTGAATAGCAAATCGCATCAAATACTAGCAATTTTGCAGAGAATTTGAGCTTATGCCTATGAATTTTATTTAGCTGAAAATAGTTCGGATATACGAGTGTATATTGCTAGGCAATTACATCTATTTTTTCTTAAAACATATTGCATCTAGTGCAACTATGGTGTACTTTCGTGTGCAAACTAATAACAGTTGTAAAGAAGTTAAACTTTCTTTGGTTAAAAGATATCGTGTATCAGTTTTGATAGAACGTATAAAGTTTTAAAAGCTAGTATTAGCTGTAAGTTATGAGCAGTGGCGTACCCAGGGCTGCAGAAGTGGGGGGTCTGGGGCACAGCCCCCAGAATTTTTTTGGACCACGCCCTTCAAACACTCTCGAATGCGGGGAAACGCCCTTTTTGCAAAATTTTCCCTCATTATTTGATTCATGTTAGCTATGGCAAAAAGCAAAGCATTTTACAATTGTTATTGACAGAAGCATACAGTATACTCCCCCCCCCCCCCAATGAGTTTTATATCATTTTTGAACAAATCTTGAGGACCATAACAATACACTCTATAAGAAGCAACATAAATTGACATGTAATTGTCTAGACTAGCATCCAGTCCTATTACACTAGGTGGGGGAGGGGGGGGGTTGCGCGGTTTGGATTGGTGCTAAAGTTGCTCAAGCTCGATTCTGATTCGTTGTAATCTTATGAAAAAACTGGGAGGCGTTTGGTAGTTTGAGGTACTTTTTACAGGTAAGCTTCTTGGTACGTCTTATCTAGGTATAATAGTAGACATAAGAACAGGCATAAGAATTAATCTAAGCGACATCTTTGAGCTCAAAATGTTGTAGACCCGCCATTTCAGTCTTTGACAAAACAGACCGTTTGTCCACCCTTGTGCAGTTTTGCGGCCCTTGCAATTTATTTATTATACTAACGGCTTTGATATGCTGTTATCTAAGAGGGATTGTTAATTTACAATTACGGAAATCTTGTTAACTTTTAATTATGGTAGTTGTATTGATGCGCCCTTTAAGCCTACAAGCCTCATTTTAAAGAAAAGAAGTAAAAACAAGTATTTGATAAGACTGATTTGATATGTTGTTTGCCTTTAGGAGACAGCATTACCTGTGCATCTCAGCACCCGCTATGCCACTACCCCCTTCACCACCGCTACCTGGACCTGGCCATTACAATCTTGTCAACTACGAAGGTGAACCGCGCAGATATGTCACAAGCTCAGTATTCGTTTCAACCACCAACCGTCTGATGGGCCAGGAACTACAAGACAATGAGTCTGAACCAGGCCCAGGTGAGAAAACGATTCTTATTCCATTGCTTTCTGTTCCTGTTTTTATGTGAAGAAGACAAAAGCTAAAACATTATTACTATCTTAAAGGCAATCTGTCACGACGTTGATTGGTTATAAGAATAAAGGGATTTTTATTGTTTCCAGTCCCCCTTTAATTTAGCGCATTGTAAAAAATATGGCGGAACGCTGGAATCGTGTTTAGGCCATTGTTCCAGCTATTGTTCTCGTTAACCAATCCACAACGAGACAGATTGCCTTTAAAGGCAGTCTGTCCCCTATGGTGCTCAATTTTTTATTTTAACGGGAGTGAAATTCACGCTCCACTGAGCTTGATCGATAATTAAACGATTTAAACCAATCAGGGACAACTTTGATTCCAGAGCTTTTGAATCAAATGGCCGTGTTTCCGTTGAAGTGAAGCTGTGGCTAGAAAAATTTGCTTCCCTGTTTGGTTTCTGCGACAGATATGTCAAAAGGGAAAATAAATGCTTCCATTATCATCATTCAATTCCAGCAATTAAACCTTCTTTTCATTTCGATAGCCTTTTTGCTCGCAGTTTCAAATGTCGTCCATTACCACAGCTAGGCCAGCCAAAGCGAGCAGCGTAATTCGTTAAGGCGGGATAAGCTATAGTTCATATTAGCCAATCATTGAGGGGACATATTGCCTTTAAGGCTTCCAAACTTCACCAATGTTTTTCAGTGCTCATTGTGTCTGATCTAAGGGGACAAGAGCTACTAGTAGCAGCTAGGGACAACCTACCTCTTTCCCAAGCGAAGATAAAGAGCACGTCGGAGTTTAGAACGAATCTCTAGGTAATGACTGGAACTATCGTGAGGAGAACTACAAGATCAGCATTTGCTTGTTTCCTTTAAGAATATAACTTTTAGTTTCTCAGCTTAATTTGTCACAGAGACAACTATGCAAAGTCATACCCAAATGTAAAAAGATAATTCCAGGAAAAATCTTCCTTAGTGTATATAGCATCTATGCATGATAATAAATTCTTTTTATAAGAACCAGTAAATCGAAGTTCAGGTTGGCTGTTCTTAATTTCTGAAAAAACCCCTGGCTGGATTGTTCTTAATTTGTTCTTGAATAATCAGCGCGTAAGCAGTACAATTGATTTTTTTTTACATTTTGGATTTAAATGTACAACAAAAATTTATTAGTTACATTACCTACAAAATACTTAACGACACTACAAGGACGATGCCACTGGGTGCAAAATACAATGACTACTCTGTGGCATCACGAGAAACTAAGACAACTTACATATGAATTACCAAAGGTAAAAACAACAAAGAACACTACACTCTCTCTCAAATTAGATATCAAGCGAAAGAAATTGCAAATTCTTTTCTATTTTAGCAACGTACAATCCCCAAAGCATTGGAAAACAATCTTTTATATACAACGTAGAGAGCAAATGGATATAGGCACTGGTAAACAGCTAAGAGATACGAACTGACAGTTCTTGAGTGTGAAAGATAGATTGGTATGTGAAAACTCGAGAATCTTACTGTTTATAACTACTTTTGCAGAAGTCTTTTATGACTTGACAAGAATTAAGAATTTTGAATAGATTTATTCAAAATTCCCTTCCATTATTTTTTATGTGAATATAGTAACTATATAAATTAGTATGTTAGCTTTGTAAATATTGTAAGAATTATTTACATAATTGTTAAAATGTGTCGATTTTGCAAGAAATAGACGTTCAGCAAAGGGAACTTTTTCTACGAATAGCAATGGCCTAATCTGGGAGAGCTTTAAATGAATCACGGCCTTAGACCCGTTACCATGCGTGCTATTTTGGCCCGGATGGCTAGGAGCATATCTGAAGAGTGGTTTTGGAGTGTGTGAGCCCCTGGTTCCTAATTAGCTGAGTGGTAAAATCTTCAGCTTTTTTTAATCTATTGGTAGTAGATAAAATAAGAACATAATTTTCCCCTGCGTAACATCACATTGCATACCGGCTTTGGTGATGTGTAAGAAATAGTTGCAAGGCAAAAATTTTCATCAACAGTTTGACATTTTATTCAATAAAAGCATGACTTTCCTACAAAAAACTTTGCTCTTTACAGTCCAACAGTCCAACTTCATTTTGCCCTACCAAAATAATGTTTATATACCCAAGGCCAATGCACACTTGCATGCTTGTTGCTTTGGCTTAAATGTTATCTTACTCAAGCCCTTTCTCGATTTCGACAAAATTTGCACTTTGCGTAGCTTGAAACGTTTTACGAGTTATTTAATGCCAGCATTTGGCTGAAGCAGCCTCGCAGATGACGAATAAAATGGATAGAGGAATAAATCCTTTCATTTCATTTCATTTTCAGTTATTTAAGCATGGTAGCCCATTCAGCCATGCAGGCCTACACGGGGCCATACATCTAACATAAGAAAAACTTGAATAAAGTAAAATAACATACATATTTACAATGGATCTTAAAATATTACAATACAATGCACAATCTGCTCGGGCTCTAAGTTATCCCTCCCAACCCAATTTTTGATACTCTTAACAATAATTTCTTTTCTATTTACCCTTTTGACTCATAATCAAAGGTGTACCGGTGGATGTCTCTGTCCAGACATTTATGAAGATATTTTCTGCTCCTTGCCCCCTTTTATCCCTGGGAAGACCCGAACTGTCCGGTCTGTGCTTCAGTTTCTGGTTTTATGCTCAAGTCTCTCTGCCCTGTAAGTAATTGCTCTTGCTTTGCTTGTAGAAAGCCATATTCAGACATATCGGATTTTGTTCATTTAATCGGATTCTCCGTTGTGGTGTTTTGGCGGTATTTTGACTGAGTAGCTGTTCCTAAACACGTTAAAATAAGCTCAATGACATTTCCTTTTGAAGCCACTTTCTCATGATCCTAACTTCTTTCGAACATCAAAAGCTACAAAATCTCTTATCCCTGCAAATCCGGGTTAAGTACACCACTGTAGGTCTTTCCTTCTTTCCTAGGCCATTTACTATCACAGCTTGTCTTGAATGATAACATTCTATATAGTCAGGCAACAGCGTACGACGCAGAATCATTTCATTGATTGTTTTCTCCACGCAAATAAGTTGCAATAGTCCATAGTAGTAAAAGTTTGTTTGTACGATGCAAGTTACTCCATAATTGCATCGTGTGAACAAGAATATTTTTTCTTATCGATCTCAATTAAAGCTAAAAATTGAGGTGGACCTGGGATTGGGGATAACACTTGTTTGCTTTCACAAACGCACCTACAACTGCTCAGTGTATTTATTTAGATTTTATTAGCGTTTAACTCTCGGGTGCTCTTTTATGAGAAGGCATTCTTTGCAACAATTGCCAACCCAAAACCAGGCACCGCACAGCCATCGGGCTAGCATGAGCCCCCCAACTTTTTTTGCAATAATAGGTTAGAAGTTTGTTAGAAAATTTACTCTAATGCAAACTTTGAAAGTTTACGCTAACGGATCCTAAGTAGTAGCATCTCTTCTTGACTGGGAACCCTTTTCTGTTCACTTTTAGGTGTCTTATCTTGTTAAATATATTTCTTTAGTAATTGATATCCTCTCTGAATCGGATTGCTTATAAAAGGTAGGGGGAAAGAAGTATTTACTGAAAGGGACGTTTCCCGGTGCTCTAAAGAGCGTGGTCTAAAAAAATTCGGTCACGCCCATTTCAGCCCATCAACTTTTAGACTGGTGAACGGTGCCTGCCCAAAGTTCTAGCTGGAAGAACATAAGGCCGGTTACCCCCAAAATGCTGGGGACGCTAAATAAAGAAAAATGATTTCACAGACTGCAGTGCCCGGAGACGGCGAGGGAGACGGTGTCACGAAGTAGATCATCTCTCCTGCTTTGGTGTAAAAATGCGACCTTCTACCATTTTCTTCCTTTTTAAAGTCTTATACTCATAATCAATTGCCCCTACTAATAGAATCAGTAAGTTGTTAAGCCACGATTTGAGGCAGTTCATTTATTTTAAGTACACATATGAATTGTAAAGTTCTCGTAACTGTTTGCTTTCCCTCGCCCGTCGTAGAAGTTTCAATCCAACAGGAATTTTGATTATTTCCATTTATTACAGATGAATCATTCGGAACCAGATGAATCATGCTTTTTCGGCTCTAGCATCGGTATCAGGGATCCACGCCAAGAATTTGAAAATGGAGGGGGGGGGCAAGGCTAGCAAAAGTGGGGGGCCAAGGCTTCTTTACCTTTTTACTGCAACTTTAAAACAACCTGAGTTCTTCAGCATTGAACTAGCTTCCCAATCCCTCTACCGGTAGACATTTCTGTTGTATTCCATCGATGAATTGTTTTTGGATTCAATATTCTTTCAGTAAGAACCATTATTCATAAGTTTGTGACCAACATACTTGCGGTCGATTTTTATTTAAAAACTCGAAGCATTTCCTATAATATTTCTAAACTTAGCAAATTCTTTCTAGATTAATCTATTCATAATGTGGCTTGCTGTCAATTTGGTTTAGGTTTGCCTGTACTCTGTTTTAATGCCATTTTGTGTAGCCAAATGCATCTGCGACGGTCATTTCACAAGGGAAGTGTCACCATTCACATCCTTAAGGTTTATGTTCTGCCTTCTGGTGTATCTGTAGCAGCCCTCGTATGAACTGATAGAGGAGGTATATGGATGTCCTGCTCTCTCGGCAATCCCCCCCCCCCCCCCATGGTTAGTTTCTCGATAGCCACTGGATACAGAATTCAATTTCTAAGCAATTATTCAAGATTTGAATGTAGCCAGAATTGAATGTCTAGATTTTTGTTATGTGAAGGAAATTCTTAAATCATCAAATCACTTCACGAAGTATTCTTTGCCAAATTGTTATCCCTCCTCGATCACTTTTGTTGGGCTAAAGCGAAATTCAAAATCGATTTTGCTGCTACTAGGGAAAGCAGGGGGGTTAAATAGGCGTAGGAGACGCCCACATCTCGTTGCACCGCCATTAGACACCGTCGTTTTCTTCCTAGTGTATCCATAGCGTATTGCGTTTGTTTAAACTTAACAGTTCGTACACATGCTCTTATTTTCGCCTATAAGTACCAGGTTTTTTTCAAAATAGCCGCATATATTTTATAAAGAAGGTCGTTATAATCAAAATCCCTTCAATTTCAAGAGTATGGATCTTTGTTCCCAGCCGTGTCTCAAAGTCGTGTTGTTTACAGTGGAATATATTTGCTATCGTTCAGGCATGTAAAAATTTTTGATTTGCTAATGGATGAATTCTCTGCATGGCCTACGTAGTGTAAACGCAAATCAGTCACGTCCTACACGGATGCGAGGTGGACTCAGCTACGTGCACCAGTAACACATAAACCAGATATGCGTTTGACGCACTTTGGCAAGGAGACTCTAAGTGCTCTTGTAAAAAATGTGCAAATATTTTCACAACACAAGTGCTGTTTCATTGATATTTTTGACTTGGCAAACTTGGTATTCCATTAGCTTTTCGAATCACAAATAGATTTTCCGCAGAGACTGTAGCAAATGTTTGTCAGTAAATCCGGGGATGACGCGCTTCCTGAACCTAGAAACAGTTGTGAGAATAATCAAATTGGTTGCGATTTTCCCTATTTTTCTCTTTTTATTAGGTATCTCGCATAAAAACCCTGCCAAGTGCAAGTCGTGTATATTTCTCGGGCCTAATGCTCGTCCACAGAAAAAATATGGCGTACGAATCAGGTGGCCAGAGACACGTGCTTTCACCTTTTTCCAGGCTCCAGCTGAAAGTATTCTACCCCTTTGTTGGTGCAAGAACCCTTAGTGCATCGTTTGTTAACCAATGTCAAAAATTAGGTCACTACAATATAAAGATACATAACATCTTATAGATATTGCAGATAATGGATTACTACAGTACTACAGTATTAAAAGTAATCGACAGATGCCATCTGCCAACAATATTAGCCAATCAATGAGCGTGTGAGTAGAATCACATTCACTGATTGGCTATATCTTGATTGAATGATGGTTTAAGCCTGTTTGGTAAAAATTCAGGCTTCAACGAATCTGGCTTGTGTCCCTTCTGCCTCTCTCTATTCTGTGCTATCTATTAAGCTGATAAAGTGCCCCCGCCCCTTTTCAGTGGGCCCCTTGCACACGACAGTTACTTAACAGAAAGCATTATTGAGGAAATATCCAACTTTAGCAGAAAAAAGCTAAACTGATATCCGCAATGTTCAACAATTGAATAAGTCTGTTTTTTATAAGTTCTTTCAATTCAACAGTTGGCTTTCAGTTAAAATTTCAATGTATTATAGGTTGGTTATATCAAATTTTGCATTTATAATTTTGCAATAAAAACATTAAATTTCATATATACATTTCAAACATTTCAATGTGGTTTTATTCTTAGAATTTACAATTTTCTCAGAAGTGACGTAAACTTATTTCTATAAATATATGCAAAAAGCATCCTTTTTTAGAACGTTTCATCCTACCTATGGGAAAATTTACACCCATTGCCTAGAGTTATCTAAAGACAAACAAACTGAAGGCACAGAAAACCCCGTATTGCAGAGGAAGTACCGGTTTTGGATACAAATGTCTATAAATATATGCAAAAAACATCATTTTTTAGAACGTTTTATCCTACCTATGGGAAAATTTACACCCATTGCCCAGAGTTATCTAAAGACAAACAAACTGAAGGCACAGAAAACCCCGTATTGCAGAGGAAGTACCGGTTTTGGATACAAATGTCTATAAATATATGCAAAAAACATCATTTTTTAGAACGTTTTATCCTACCTTTGGGAAAATTTACACCCATTGCCCAGAGTTATCTAAAGACAAACAAACTGAAGGCACAGAAAACCCCGTATTGCAGAGGAAGTACCGGTTTTGGATACAAATGTCTATAAATATATGCAAAAAACATCCTTTTTTAGAACATTTTATCCTACCTATGGGAAAATTTACACCCATTGCCCAGAGTTATCTAAAGACAAACAAACTGAAGGCGCAGAAAATCCCATATTGCAAATGAAGTACGGGTTTTGGATGGAAATGGCCAACCTGTGATTCAAATAGAAGAGAAGAAAACAGTTGGGTTAAAATAAGTCATCCGTTCACTTCTGAAAGGCGATTGTCCCCTTTGTTTTTAGGAACAGGTTTTTAAATCGATGTGGAAGCAAACGTTTGGGAATTTTTTCTGATGATGACAAGTATTTGAATTATCCTTTCATCTTATCGATGACGTCATTGGCTTGTGTCGAGGTGGATCCTAACGCCAGTCACCAATGGTTCATGACCACTGATCCTTTATGACCTTTATGATTACAGTCAGTTTTGTCAAGTTATTTGATTAGAAGAGGATTTGTAGCTGATACATAAATAAACCTACACCCTTTTTTGAATTAGAGCCAGTAAATTTAGATTCAGGGTGACAGTTTTTATTTTTCACAGATGCTGGGGCTTGGTTCTTAGGGTTTAGATTAAAGAAGATTAGACACACGACATATTTAATCGAAACCGCATTGGATGTGTATAATGCATGTATTGTTTTCTAGGCCGGAGCCCTCTTGTTAATGCTGAAAAGTAGCAAATTTACACTTTTTGTAATTGCTTTTTGAGAAAATTATTTCAAGTGTCCTCATTGTTCTTTTTTAAGCACTATATCCAGTGGAGTAGCTGAGGCACCTGAGTCCTTAAGGGAAAACACTGAGATGAGGACCTTATTTATTGACTGCAAGAAAGTCCTATCCATCTTTGTCAAACACGATAGCAAAAAGTATGAATGAGAACATTTATTCGTTAATTAGGAAGAGTTTGATTTATAGAAGCTTCAGCTGACGAAATTTGAAAGTTTTTGGAATTAAGGTGAACTTGAGCGAAGTTTTAAAAACATGGACATAAATATAATTTGGGAGCCCTTTTGGGTCGGGGCGCTTAACTGCGTTACGCCACTGACTACGCCCCTGTTTCTGATACAGTACCATACCAACTGCTACCCGTTAAATTTGATCACATGCATTTAGAGTTCAAAAAGTTTATCATTAGCGTGTTTGTGATGAATTGGCGAAAGTCTTCGGTGACAGCAAGTTATTCTAAATTTAAAACATTTTCTCATGTGCTTCATTGAAGACTTCCCACAAAAACGTTATAGATGTCATATAAGGATAAGTTTGGCCAATTATTAGCTGCAAAGGCAACGTCGGCTTGGATCATCATTTCGTGTGGTTGCCATAAAGTAAGAATTACTAATATCATGTGTTTCAACGGAGATAGCAGGAATACGAATTCTTTTACAACCAAATACAAGTTTGCAATGACTTTTCTCATTTTTTGCTCATCAAAAGTTCAAGATTATTCTTGTAGATTCTTGACCAAATAGTTTTAAAATTTAAATGACTTGCCATTATTGTTTATGGTTAAGTAAGTGAATTATTCAAAAATGGTACGAAAGAGTTTCTTGTTTTCCACCGAGAGGCCACCCCACCATCTTGTCCACCGTAAGGTGCCGTAGCTTCTGCAGTTTAAGCTGAGAAGTAAGAAATAGCAGCAAAATAATCTGCTCTGAGGTGTCAGTTGTTCCTAACGGTAGAGAACTCGAAAATATTATAAAAAGTAGCTAGTTTGTTGCCAATAGAGTGGATTATTCAGGATAACATTGAATTAAATGTGCAGTAGGGTAACTATCTAAACGATTAAGATAGATTTAATTTCAACTTGTTATTCGTGCCACCACAGAGCGAGGGCCGCGAAATTGGACTTGGGGGGGGGGGGGCTGTTCCCGACAAGCAAGACAAATTTTGAAACTGAGCCTTCTTTAACGGCTAAAAATGCATCTCCCAGGCTGAAATTTTGCAAATTACTATACCGCTCAGAATTCAATTCGATTCAACGAAAATACTTGAGACAATTCGACGATTCTCAGAAAAACATTGATTATTGATTTTGAGGAAAAATTTAGGGACGGGAGGAGTCATGTTGGGGAAAGAAAGAAAAGATGGCCTTTGGTTTAGAGTATCAAGGTTAATGACAAGAAGCTACTGTATTGATTGAGAGAATTTTACTTCTTGAACAGAAATGTGCATCTTCTTTGTCTCAAGTATTTTCAGTAGGCCATGTTTACATATCCATAATGCAGACATTCAATGATGCAGAAATTTATTTACTTAATTGATGCAAATAATAGATAATAATGGAAATATACCTTAGCAAGTTAGTAAAAAGATTAAAGAAAATCAAGCAGTATATAAACAGTTTGTTCTCTTTTTATTTCATGCAGTGTTTTCAAAAATAAAAGAAGACGGTGAAAAGATTGTATGTCTGCAAAAGTGGGGGGGGGGAGGGGAGGGGCTCACCCAGTGGCGCTGTGTCTGTAAAATTCTGTGCCGTCAGAACGAGATTCATGATATAGGGCTGCCCATTGTTTTGCTCCCATTCAGATGGAAAGCAATACAATTTGCAGCTCCTACAAAATGAATTTCATTCCGAGGGCACTGTAAATTATTCATATACTATAGATAAAACTTCAGATTAGAAAAAGAACATTGAACCAAAGTACATAAGTAAAATAGCATCAGCAAATTGTTTGCCACAATTGGGGCTAGAGCCTAGAGGGGGTAAGATGCCGTAGATCCTTGAATTAGCCCCCTGGGGGCTTATTTATTTCTGATATTCTTGAATGGGGCTTATTCGAAAGAGGGGCTTTAACGAGGGGGGGGGACTTATAAATTGTTGTAGACATTGGGAAGACTTGGTTAACCTCGTTTATTTTAGCAGAAATTTCTTTATGAGCATTTAATTAATTTTTACCAAAAGTATGAATTTTTGAGGTAATTCAAGAAAACGCCAAAGACAACCTCAGATGGCAAAAATCATCAAATTTAAGTGGGCCAATTCAAGGATTTACAGTAGCAGTTGGAGCTTATTCGAGGGGGGGAGGGCTTATTGACAATTTGTACTTCTAGGTTGGGGGCTTATTCAAGGGGGTGCTTTTTCAAGGGGGGGGGGCAATTCAAGCATTTACGGTAAATCTTTCTTTACATTGGTGGTCCCTCCAGTCAAGGATCATTAACGCAGGCCCTATTGTTTCAGTGTGCGTGCCAGCTCCTGTGTTCTCGATACCCGGCACACCTACTGGTAAAGAGGCATTAGATGTCAGAGTACCTCTGGTGACGTAATCTATTTTCCCTTTCAGTGGGTGATATCGGCTTGTGACGATGAACTGCGAACTAGCTGTAAACATATAATCCCATACGTGCGTGAAACTTTTCGAGTTAAACAGTTGGAGGTAGCATTTGTGCTTCCCTGGCCATCGACGTTCTAATTCAATTTTCTTTTGCGTGGATTAAAGACTGCTAAACGCTAGCTTTTCATTGATCACACGAAGGCTAAACAACAGTCTTAATTGAAGTTAGGCACAGAAGGCACAGAATAGAAATGACGTAAAGGTCATTTCTATTCTGTGGTAAAGGTCTTCCTAGAAAGCGAATGTTTTTCAGGAATGAATTGGAGAAGCATAAATTTTCTTTATTTTGTATTGGGTAATAGGGAACGTCAAGAGGACTGGGTCCATGTATTGTACTTTAGGATCCCATCACTTCTCTTTAAATCTGACTTTTTCGAAGGGATTGTTACATCCCTTCGAAACTACATACCTATACATTGCCGCCCCATAGCTCTTGGACGCTACTTGCAGATCGTTTCTAAAAGCAATAAGTTAATAGAATTTGCCTGTTGATTTTTTCTTTCCCGAGACCTCCATGCTCCAAGAATTGAGTGCCTTTGGGGCTTTTTCTCTTCGATGGTGGAACTCCGCCCCTATTTGCATCCCATAGAGGTGCCCTTTTTCTACCTATTGCCCAAACCTTTGAAATGCTTCCTATATCAATGGTATCATCAATGAATGGTACTAAAGACTTAAAATGGGGCTCAATGTTGTAGTTGATCATTTTATGCCTCTCGATTACGGTGAGGTCTGTCTGCACATCCAGAGACCACGGCGGAGGGGGGGGGGGTTTGAGGGTGGCTTAAAGTCACATTTCATAATTTGCCCGGCGGTCCCTTTATGAGAAACCGGATAAATGCCCATCATTCTAGTTCTTCTTTGATTCTAGTTTTCTCCACCTATTGTTCCGATCAACGGCCACTATGATTCATACTCAAGCTTGCGCCTCGTAATTATCCGGGGGGTTACTGCAACAGACGTTTAGCTGCTTACAGGAACGTACTTGGTCGCTCTCCTTTTTGCATCGTAAAACTTTTACACTTGTTCCTTTCCCTAAAGACCGTTATTGTAGTCACAAATTGTGCTTTCTTGCACGTATTCTGCTATTCCTTCACCCCTAACCAACCAATGGTAAAACAAATTAGAAGAGTGTGACATTTTTAGCAATATGGAAAAGGCTTTGAAATAACACTTCTTCATTTGCCGACAAGTTTCAATATTCACCTAAAAACACTCATACATGGCTCACAAAACTTCATTTATGGGATAAAACGTTGTCCAAAATTGCATTTCACAATAGCTCAGCCTCAGCTTGTTTTTAATTTGTTCTTAACTTTTAACCTATTTTGAGGCTCATGTTCTTATAAAATTGTTCTTATAAAAAATAGTGTATGGACAAAACCGAATTACATCCTTTGTATAATAGCTGCAGGAATATAATTTCTCGCGCTCCATAGCACTTAAAGAGCTACTATCTATTGCATACAAGATAGCGACATCTACATTTACTGAAGCCAGCCTACGAATAACAACTGCGTAATTTCCTTGTCCATCCTGACAGATTTTGATCCATTTGCTCTGTCTCCCACAACTGAAGCCCACGCTTTCTAAACAGAATTTATCCAAAATATTCATTAATTTCGTGGCCCCAGTGTTCTTTTGTCAGTACAGCTAGGGGCATTAGTGGAGGGACGATGGGACAATATTCCTACTATACTGTTGGCATTCTACACAGTGACGTAACGGAGGCATTTGAGGCCAGAAGAATACTGAGATGGGGCCGCACTATTAACGTACAGCAAGAACGCCCCATGATGGGACGTCCCATCCAACCCATCTCATCCATCTAGGCTGCGTATACACTGAGAGCGAAATAGCGTAGCGTGCTCATGTATTTGCTCACTGCGAACGGAAAGGAATAACAGCAATGGACGTTGATTATATCGTTGCCATACAACCGATTAGTAACTGGTAATAGTCTGACGATACTGGTCTTCAACCAGACCAGTATGAAAAGACATGGCCTCATATTTGGGGGAGGGGGTGGCCCCCAAAAATTGCCAACTGTATTTTATATGGGAAGCAAAATAATGGACATCCCCTCACCAATATAAATTTATTTCCGACTACAATAACGAATCAAACGTAGATTGATATGTTCTGAATCTGAAATAGCCTCGTCATTCCTTAACTGCGTCACCAAATGATGATATTCACCAGATAAAGGCAAATATTCATGAAAATCAGGTCGTGCCTCTTTTTATTCCGTGAACCCAAAATCGTCTTCGTTATCAACTTTGAGATATAATCATTCTTTTTGTTTTAAATCAGCAACTGCGTCATCAAACTTCACTCTGCAAAACTGTTAGCCCGCGTCCCAGTACTTGTGGACTGGGGCACAGGCTACAAAACTGTTTGATTCGCAATTTTTCACTCGCAGCATATTGTTCCGTTCGCTTCTGTTCGTCCCTGTTCGCTTCGCTTTGTTTCGCTTTGCTTCGCTTAGCTTAGCTTGGCTTAGCTTCTCTTTATCGCTGCAGTGTAAACGCAGTCACAACAGCAAGACATAAAAATGATACAAATTTTCTCCTTTACTTTACTATAGAAGATTCAAATGGAGAACTTAAAAAGTTTTCGTTAATGGGGTGAACTTGAGCGAAGTCTTAATAACATGAATATATTTTATAATTTGAATATATTTAACAACATAATGAATATATAACATGAATGTATTTTATAATTACATGAATATTATACATCATATAATTTGGTGCCATTTTTGGTCGGGGTCCTCAGTTATCGAACTAATGTGTCCTAAAATGTGTTACGCCGGCGTTTCTGCTTCTCGTCTTAAATTTTTCTGCTTTTTGAATGTAGGTTCTTTATAAAGTGGTACCACATCAGAATGTGAGCATGAAAATGGTACCATATAATTGATCTCAGTAGTTGTAATCCTTTGAATCTGGGAAATTGAAAATACTGTTTTGAACATGGAACATATAATTTTAATTTCAGATATACTTTCAATCCCAAAAGATAGCGGTTTTGATCAGAAAGATGGCTAGATATTTCGTCTCGTCTTAGTCCCCTCATTCTAAAAATCATCAAAAAGGAAGATCTGGTAACTTTTTTCACCATTTCTTAACCATCAAAAGATAGAAAGAAGTAGGGGGTAAACGGGGTGTGAATTCTTCCATCTTCGGGGCAATCAGCTTCTGTGTCTTCCAATGGTTTCCCCAACGCTCTTGCGTTGATGTTTAAATGTAAACAAAATTTTTTCGATTCAAATCCTCTACATACCTTAGCGTGGAATTCTCGAATTGTTTCTGAAGCTCACCCGACTCTTGGACAATAACCGTTTTTTTTATATTTGCTGTGTGCAACAAACCACTCACTCTTTTGATCAGGGGGATTTTGTACAAAGATTGTGTACATACGCAGCTTTCCGAAATAATTTGCCAACCTAAGAAAAATGCATTAAATTATGTCTAAGATGCCCAAAAATTCAATTAACCTCAGTACTAGGCTCAAATTATAATAATGATAATAATGGATCTTTATATAGGATGTACATTTCAACAAAATTTGCTGCTATCAACATGTGTCTTGTAAAGAAAAAGAAAGAAACTAAAACCTATAAAAACTCGGACAAAACCTATAAGTAACTACAATGATTTATTTGTAAATCCATGCATATCAAAAAGTTTCTTTAAGGACTCGGTTTATATAAAAAATTTTAAGGATTCAGTTTTTCTGAGATCGATTCGTAGTTCATCGTACAGCTTTCTATCCATAAAATAGAAGGAATTCCTAGCGTATTCTGTTTTGAAGTTAAGAAAAATTAAGAAATAGTTCTATTCCTATAATTTGGTAAAACCATCTTGCAAACAATTTTGAAAAATGGAGTACATGTTAACTCCACCAAACCTAAGTCTGACTCAAAAATAGATAAAAAGTCACATACTTTGTCACATCTTAGCACCTGTCATACCTTTAAGTAAATATTATCATATCAAAAGTAGTTATTTCGTTAATCGTGAAACTGGGTTATCCAGGAAATGTCCAACCAACTAAATTCGT
This sequence comes from Rhopilema esculentum, assembly GCF_013076305.1. Next base: position 4,194,030 of record NW_027019597.1, read on the forward strand.
GCCATACACTTCGAGGATTTTTTGACCGTATTAACAGATCATAGGTCCCCTAAGGTCGTATAGCCATGTCTGCAACGCAGACTGCTAGTGTCAGGGAAGGCTCTCCTACCAAATAGACAGCCAGCAAAACATTATCTCTATCAGGTAGCTGTATTGCAGCAATGGCTTCTCCGAAGGAGCATTAAGATGGTTCCTTACCCCCTGGCAAGTTCGTCCTCCTACTTCCTCAGGATCTTGCCAGTTTCTGACAGGAAATTATAAGAAGAAGTGTGACACTGATATCAGCCCTTAGATCGATTAAACACGAGGAAAAGTCGTTTGAGCAAGACAAGAAGGATAGAAGCAGTGTTCCTTTCATCTAACTGGTTTGTGCTTCGATTTCTCAGGCGCCATAATACTGACGGCGGGCGGAATTCTATAGTAAGTAGGCATTAAGAATGATTTATGATTTGATATTTAAATCTATCAGTAAAGAATCAGTGAGATTTATTATCTAAATAAAATATTTAGTTCAACAAATGTAAGTTGGAACAGGTAGGCGCTATCGGCAGTCTCCGGGTTTGAGGAAGTAGAGTGCATTTTTGTGAAAATTATTCGGGATGGAGCATCCTTGATTATTTAGCAATTTAAGAAAAGCCCTCGGATGAATATGTGGAAATTAGTATTCTTCCTCAAGATATTACTCAACAGGGACGATTGTGTTTGAATCCATATTAATTTGGTGTTAAAATTTGTAAGACCCGTTGACCAGAAACCACAACCATCCTACTTAGGCCATCGAAGATTATAACGAGAACGGCGAACACGGCTTAGAAATCCCACAGTTCACAGATGTTGTTCTTCTTTAGGTGGTTGTCTTGCGCTAGTCTAAGCTAGAATCTTTGGGTTTTTAGGGGAATATGCAATAAAGCTGTCCAAAAAATATTTGTCAGATTCTATTCATTTCAATCCCAGTTTATTGGGCATGTTTTTAATTAACCGAAACTGGCTTTTTAGATTTTGTTTTTCATCTTCAATCCAGCTTATCATTAAGAAGGAAATTTCAGAAAGGACTTGTATAAGCGCTTATCGTGATTATCATTTTTTGAATAATTATTTTCAGGCATGGCATTTGATGAAATGCCACATTAATGAATGGCTCTCTGTGTACCATCATACATTTTACGAAATTTTTCAGACTTTCGAAGTAGCTGTTTGAAATTTGAAACGATTGAAATTTGATAACTAAAGTAGAGAATCCAAACGTCCAAGTATAACGTGTGATATCATATGTATTGAATTGTGCACAAAAGATAATTAGATGTCAACGCTGATGTAATAGTTTTCAAACATTTGCATATTTGATTTGCTATCATTTATACGCTTCTGATCTCAAACCAGAATGATCATGAATGCATTATAAATATCACAAAAAATATTTGTTGAATCTCAACAAAGTATATTTTTTTTATGCAACAATTTTAGGAAAGTTTAATTTATATACTTACTCGGGAATGAAATACCAATGCAACATGAAGGGCATAAAGCTCCCTCAGAAAAACTGCCATTGACATCAGAAAGGTCAGTCATGAGGCTACGTTCCCACATCATCGAGAGCGAGTCTATGTTGAATCTCAACAAAGTATATTTTTTTTATGCAACAATTTTAGGAAAGTTTCACACAAAAAAGATTGCTTGATTGTGCACAGAATGGTACTTTCTTCATACCACAGTTAAAAAATCCTAAGTGGCTCATAATTAAAAATAACACACCATTGTCCCTTATAATTTGAAGTGATTGGAACAGTTTGTCACATTGTCATGTTTTGTCCAGGTGTCTCTTTAAATATTACCATCCCTTGTTCTTCAGAGGCATTTATTGTTGAACAAACTGATTGCACAACTGAATAGGGACCTGAAATAATTATACTACCAAAAGCTACCTTGCAAATTGAAATTCCTTTGAAGTCTGGATCAGGATAAAGTAAAATATGCCATCTAGATTAATCTCATGTGATAACTTGCAGGAAGTTTGTTAAGCATACCTAATTAGAGTAGGATGTTGCTCATTCTGCCCAGTATTGTGGCGATTATTTGCAAGATGCCACTTGAAAGATTGAATAAGGGCTGATAAACCAGAAGTAAATAATCTTCCTGCTGACAGGACAACTTGGAAATGAGTGAGAAAATAGTTATATAATTTGTAATTTATAGTTGGTCGAAGTATTTCTAAAAATTTTATTTTTTGATTTGTGTAATAGATTAATTGTAAATTTTCAGAGTCAGCATGTTGTTATATTAATCATTGGGGGCATCATATATGGAGTGCATGTGCTCAGAAAGGGGGTGAGTGGGTTCAACAAAAGTATCTGATTGCATTCAAAGGACAAAAAGGTCCAAGGACCAGTTGTATCCTCTCAATTATTATTCTGAAGCTAAAAAGATAAATAAAGAAGGGCTAAAATTTTCAGAAATTTAAGGAAATACCTATCAACCTTCAGAAAAAGGGTTGCTAAGTCTTCTTTGCCTTGTTCCAATTTCCAAATTCAAGAATGTTTACAGGAACCCAGAACTTTAGGACATGCATTCTTTCTATGATGCATAGCATGGTGATTGCGTTCCAAGATGCAGACATGTTAACACTGAGGGTGCACCTAAAAGCAAGATCTATTCAATTTTTTACTCGAAATGTTGATAGTGCAACCACACCTGGGACAACTGATGGGAGGGCTGTTGGTGCACCCATTAAAATGTAGAAATCAGCCATACTCTGCAAACTGGCATTCTTTCTAGATCCCCAAATGTGCAGCTCATCCCAACTTATAACAGGACTTTTGGCATCAAGGCAATGTAGATGCCTCTCAATGATAGCATATCCATACCCAGGAAGTGAACCTTTTCCCCACGTGATCTCTGTGTGATTGTCGTGTGATATCTTTTATTGATGCTTTTTATAAAAGATCAACTAAGATGCATAAGAAACATCAAGTAGGTTCCACAGCCAAAACCAAATTTTTGTCATTTTGTGATTATGCTAACTTTTCAAGGGGCTGTTGGTGCTGATGGGCAATTCACTCCAGACAAATTCTTTTGCAAGCAATAATCAAATGTGTTATTTTCAGTTTAATTTGGTTCTCCTTTTTTATTATTCTATGATTTGTTTTTTATTCTTGTGATCAATTGATGTTTGATTACTAAAGTATCCAGTGACCAGTGATGTTGTATGCAATTGTATGAATTGAACCTTCGGGGCAGGGCTGAAGTCTCCCTGAATTTTCGTCCTTGTCAGAATATCCAGTAGGACCTGAATTCTTGTCGAAAATTTAAGGCCTTAGCCCCCCAAATGATAACCTGTTTCCCTCACTTCCTCAATGATTGACTCTGTGTTAAGGCGCATCTTGCACACTTGAAAAAGCTGTTTATTTTGAGATTTATGATTTCTTTCTGGCAATTTCCTGATAATACTTTTGAAGTTTATGCAATATTTATCAGTGAATAGCTCCTTTGAGGCCCTTACTCCAAGAGGCTTTTAGCCTATTAAAACACCTAGGTTTGCTACTTTTCCTGTTTAATTTGCTCTCCATTCAATCCCTCGCACAATGCCCTGTTTTAGGTATAATCTTTTGTTGATAATATTTGTTCCTATGCTGCTAATCAATATCTAATCGTGAGCCCTTCTTGTTTGCAAAGATCACCACAATGTTTACCAAGATATAGCAAGAAAACAGGGTCTGATTTCCACCAATAGCCCGAAGCGTTCGTCCTTGAGTCTATTGTTAGCTTAGTCGACCACTGAATTAAACAAGGTAAAATTGGCAACAGGCGCATTGCCCAGCAGTCACGACTGTGATGTGACCCGAAACTTTTAGGTATTTTCCTTCATTTTGGACCAGTGTCAAACCCAAGTTGCCAGATAACATTTTCCAGATGAGTCACTGTCTCACGTAAGTCCTCCTTCCACCTGGCTACCTGTAGAGGAAGTCTTCTTACCTTTTGTGTCCACAGTTTCTTGTTTCCATTATCCGTGTTACTTTCACTCAGTGGCAGAAATTATGGGGGTTCAAATAATATATTACCAAAATCAAACTGCTTATGAATTGTATATTTAATTTCAATTCCGAAAGATTAGCCGAAATTTCCATCGGATTCTTCCGAATAGAAGTTATTTTCAAGCGTATCCCACTGACGAAAACAAGATAAAATGCATAAAATGAACGTACGACTTGTCAAAAGTGTAATCGGTCGACCTCTTGTATCATCAATTGTCTTAGATAAGATATAGATTTTGATATCAAAATCATAAATGGATTGTTCTTCTTGCTACTTAATTATGGCGTGGTCGGCAAAGATTTCTAAAGGGTCCCGTAAAAAAATCATCTATTTTTATCAAAATGTGCAGTCTCTTTAAAATTAGACATGATCTAAGATGTTATCTTCTTGTCGGAAAATCGTAGGCCTGCCCCCCCTCCCCAAATGAAAGCCTGAATTTCCGCCAGGAACAAGAGTTTTACCAGGAACAAAGTTTCTGAAACATAGTTATTGCCTCCATCTCCAAGCACCCAAAGCTATCATTCCCCCATCATCATTGTTTCCTCTAAGCTGAAAATTAGAACAATGTTTCTAAGTGTTGGTAAATTCTGATATCGCTTTAGCAAGTATCAAAATTATTTTGGTTTAAGAACAAACACACAACAAAGTCTAACACAATGTTTTCTGTAGCGAATCACGGTGACTATGTTTCGACGTGATCCGATTGGAAATGTTTTTGCTGTAATAGAGATTTCGAGCTGTTATTGTGAATGGGTTGTTTTGATCTTCGTTTTTCTATTTACTTGGAATAATCGAGATCCTTTTATCTTAAGTTGATTAATGCTTCTTAAACCATCAAGAGATCAACGTCAGAGTTCAATAAGAACCTTTTATTTCAAAACTCAATACAATGCTTTCCAGTAAGACAAATATAAATAAGGTCTGATCCTCAATGTCTGTCGGTTTTGACAGTTACTTTATATTGAATTTTACGCAATGAAAAATTGTCTCGTTGATCATATTTCATTACACTTTTTTATAAGAACCAATAAATTTAAGTTCAGGCTGACTGTTCTTAATTTTTTCGATAATATGAGGCTGGATTGTTCTTAATTTGTTCTTAAATTAAGAGTGCGTAAGCAGCTAAGCAGTGCTATTGCTAGCTTTTTCGCTCTAAGGAGGTGTTCAGGCCTCATTTGCCAACAAAGTGAGTGAGACAGCCTTAATTTGCTGATAAATTTGAATATTCACCGAAAAAGCACCCACACATCGCTAAAAATCCTCGATTTTGAGAAAAAATGTTGTTAAAAACTACATTTTACAGTAGCTCAGACTTAGCTTGTTCTTAATTTGTTCTTAACTTTTGACCAATTTTGAGGCTCGTGTTCTTATAAAATTGTTCTTATGAAAAAAAGAGTGTGTTCTTATAAAAAAAGAGTGTATACCATTAACGACAACTCCCCAATCCAATCAATTGGGCTGATTAGGTGCAAGAAGTCACAGAAACTGCATCTTTTCCACCACAGTTTTGGGACAGTGTTGATCGAAAATAATGGTTCAAAATTCTTTATTCTGAACAGCTACTTATCGGTTATCTTAAGGAGTAAGTTGTTCTATAAATTTCCTTGATTCAAATCAACACTACAAAGGGCAAAATGGATTAATGTGCAGGTAGCTTGTCTTTCATGTTTGATCGATATCTCTTTATGTCTGTAGTTTGTCTTTCAAGCCTCAATGCATTTGCCTTGGCTGTTAACAATAAAGTTATAGCCTTAGCTGTTAACACTTGATTTTAGTATTTAAAACAAAGTAAGGTTATAGCCTAGTTCCTCTTTTTACAGGAGATAGAGTCAATGCATGGCCTTTGCATTTGTGCCGCCTTTTTCCCTGTTGAATTAGTGCGTAGGTTTATTAAGGCGCAAGCATTGTTTTTAACGTAGGCCGTCATGAGAAAGCAGGCCAAGAGTTCCTGGGAGTGTCGATCCGTAGGCCGGTGTTACTACACAGATTTAATAGCCGCCCCTGCTCAAAAGTTTTTCAAACGTTTGTGTGTCATTTGCTAGCGGGGATTTCGTGTTATCTGAAAATTTTCTTTAACAATCCATAATGTAGATTTTCAAGTTATATCCGTGCTGGCTCTAGAGCCACCGTGAGTAAATTTTTCATATTCGGTCCATCTTCCAACATGGTAGCATATTTTGTCAGACTTTCTCATTCTGAAATTTGTTTGCTTTGAAGGATTCCCGAAAAGTTATAAAATTGAGAAGATGGATCCTAAGGAAAACTTGCATGTACCTAGCAATGTGCAGTATTTTTTCAAATTCTTTCATTTTCATGAAAACTTACTATTCAGGTGAAAAAAGAAGAAGTCGAAATGAGACTGCTGAAAAGTATACGAGCAGCAATGAGACATAAATATACGAGCTGAGACCGAGCAATATTCTTATAATATTATTAAAAATTGGATTATTCTGAGCCTGAAAATTATTACACACAATATTCTTATACAATCCAGATAATGCTTGGTAGTCTGAAAGTTCAGACATTTCAGGTCATTTTAAAAAAACTATAAGAGATCCTTATGAACAACAAGCTTCGATATTTAATTCGCGCATTATATTATAGATAACAATCGCAGCTTAATATAAAACGGAAATTGTTTTTGTCTGGAATCTGTAATCCTGTTTTTTTAAACGTTTTCCTAATGAGCTGACGAGAAGGTTAATTAAATATTCAGGTCATTGAAGGTTTTTCAAGACTGGCTTGTTCCATGTTTTGCTTCTGACATAGGCTTCTGATAAGAAAACAAGAAAGACAGGAACAGGGCCTCCGGCGACGGGGGCAAGGGGCCATGCCCCTCCACTTTTTGGCAAAGCAGTAGAGTTTTTCTGCAAAATTTTTGTTAAAAGTCTCAAGCGTGTCCTTGGCAACTTTTCTTTCCCACTTGCGACGGAGCCCCCGATGAACGTCAGAACCGGGGGCACACCAGGGGTACGTGCACTACAACTTTTGGAAGATTCTTTTCCTTTGAAGTAGCTTCTTTGAAAAAGTGTTCCTTGTTCTCTGACATTACGTCCCTTCCTACTTGATCCTATCTTTGCTTCCTTTTTCATCGACAATTTGACTTTTTATATCTGCTTGTTTTTGAGCCAACAAAACTTTCAAGAAAAAAATGTTGAAAAAAATTGATCGTGCTTGTATTTTATAGGATGTTTCGTTTCCTAAAAATTTTTCATGATGCACTTTCTTCTCAAAAATGGTTTTGGAGTAACTTTGGCTCAGTTTTGCAAATTTTGAAGGATATGGACGCTCAACAAAAAATTAGGTAAACATAAAAATTTGTGTCTATGACTAGGGGTTCATTAAGGTGTCGCTTATGAGTGGCAAATTGTATTTATAAGTTGATGTTATGAAAGTTGCTCGTTGGATCGTCGTTATTATTTATTTAGATCGAAGGGTCCTTTTCCTTGGCCTAGTATAATAAGAATAAGAATAAGAATAACTTATTTTTATTTTTATTCTGTGGCCTAACTGCAGTTGTGAAAAATGAATCGGCAAAATGATAAACAGATAATGCTGTTTGTTGTTTTTTATAAATTAACAAAGGAAGTCTTGTATTGTCGGTAGACGCTGCTGAATTCCCCGCGTTTACAAACAACAAATCTAAATGGCATTCATGTTGGTTGCTTCCTGATTTTGTCAGTGACGTCACAATTCGTGTCGCGTGATCGATCAACAACAATTTCCTATTATTGCTCGAAGAGACAGTTTATATAAAAGAACTGAGAGTGAGATGTAGCAATAACATGATTTGCTAGTATTTGAAATAGACGGAACCAGACTTTTCAACTTAGAGGACACTGTGAGTATACGATTTTTCTTTGTCGCTTCTCTTCTCCTGGTCTTGAAGAGCTTGTAACGTAACCGTAACCGTAATGAATAGCCAATTAAATAGTAATATCGCCTGACAAGCGCAGAGACCCGATAGACAAGCATGCCCAATTGTTTATTCCCTAGTCAAAGCGCACGCTTTTTCATCAAAGTTTGTAAACAGTATGAAATCCAATTTCAATTTATTTATCATTATACCCACAGTTAATGTTTCTCCTATTGTTGTTAATAACTAAAGTACGAATAATCTAAAGTATCAGGATATTGTGGCTTTTAATATGTGATCTACTACATACGTGTTCAAATTTGTAGGCCCCAAATTGTGAAGAAAAATACTACTGAGTTGTATTCAAAAAATGTCACACATAAGATGTTTGGCATAAAATTTGGTCTTATTTTTACAGTGATTCTCGACTTTGAGCGTCTATATCTGGAAAACAAGTAAAGATTTTCGAAAAAAAATCACGATACTTGCTAACTTCCAACTAACTACCAACTTATGCAAAAATCTCAGAAAAAGTTGTTTGAGGCTGGAGCGGCCCTTTAATAGGAGGCGATGAACGTACGATTTCCAACACTTCTTGCAATAAACGCACGAGTTTATGCTTACTATCGTCCATTTGATGCGTCTTCCGGCGTTTTTGTTATTCCAATCATACTTTTTATAAATTCTTAGAATTCCTTGCACTCAGTTTGAGTATTGTAACAATATAGATAAAGTAATTCCGATTAAAACGGACAACAGGTCAATCATAGCCGACGCTCATCAAAGTGGCCTATTTTTGACGTTCTTTCCGCAAATAGCATTGACAAACAAATCTCTGGGTTATAAAAGCCATCAGATATTGGCAAGCTTTGCACAGCAAATTGTCATGCGCTTTAAGGAAGCTTTGAAAATAGATTTTGTCATCATCCTATTTCCAATAATGTCAATTCTATAGAAGAAATGTCCGTTTCAGTTGAATGTGTCATAGCAAATGTTTGTCATTATTTTTAGTAACTTGGCTTTAACTTGGATACAAAGGCAATATTTACTTAATTTTATGGACCATTGATTGGTTGGGATTAGGTTATCAAAGTTATTTTCTATACACCACAAAGCATTTTTCGACTAGATAATTAAGTAAATACTATTATCATTATGCCACTGATTATAATAATATCTCCACTTAGCATGGACAAGGGGAACATAGTAACTTAATCAGGGTCCGTGCCACCGGGTGTGAGAGGTGCTTCTATTTATATTATTGAGATGGTAGAGCAAGGAAACACACTCTTTACATTTTCATATTTTGATTATCATTCAAGATTTGGAACTTAACTGAACGAGGTTACGAAGATAACTCAACTACGCTTTACAAAGCTTCGGAGTAAATAGTACTTGTCACGTGATTATAAAAGGTCATGTGATCTGGGGAGCGTCCTACTGCACGGGGGGGAGGGGGAGGGGGGGTGGCGATGCCCCCACTTTTTTGCAAAGCAGGTAGTTTAAAAGCTGCAGTAAAAGAGGTAAGAAGCCTTGGCCCCCAACTTTTTTAGTCTTGGCCCCCCTCCACTTTTAAATTCGTGGCGCGGGCCCTGTTAATATGATAGGTAAGGAGCCAAAATATACTGTGTTCCGCTTTTCAAAATATACTGTGTTCCGCTTCACTACTGGTTGTTTGGTAGCTGTACTTCCTGGCAGGGCAGTCACGCCAGTATTTATAACGCCTCCACTAGTTATGGCGGATTACATTCCTCGTTTTGCGTTAAGGAGTTAACACTTTAGCTACATCATTACAATAAATTGATTGGCTGAAATGATCTCTAGAGTTTTGGTTGAGATAGTTTGTGTTCTAAGCTGAATTACGGTGACTTTCTATTAACCAATGTTACCGCGTGAATCGTCACCTTTTTTCCGATAAATTCGATTCCTTCCCACAAGCGACTTTGTTTAAGGTGTTTAATATTTTGTCAGGCTGATGTCATTATTGTCTGTGTTACTCTATTCCGTAGAAGAAAGAAGAGCTTCGAAAATGTTCTCTAAATAATTCACGTTGGGAGGGGGTGGGAGGTTGATTTTTTCTACATTTTCGTCCTTGAAGCTAAGTTTATTGGTCGAGGTAACACTTTGCTTTCATTTCAAATTTAAGAAAATTAAGCAAAACTCTTAGAAGAATTGTTTTACCTGTCAACAATAAGCTGGGTTCCCTATAGAATAGTCTTTTTACAATTGGCTCAGGTGTTTTTTTTGCAGTCTAAGTACAGTATATGAGGTTTGTAACGGATGTAGTGGTCGTGCCACCGGGGTTTCTATGATGTTATCAGTTTCTAAGCCCACGTGTAAATATGATGTTGTTGTGTATCATCCCCAAAACCACAAGCCTGTTTAGCAGAGAAGTATAAATACCCATTATAAAATGTACTAAAATCCGCAGGGTTTAATCTGCCTATCTTTAAAAGCCGGTTATTTAGTTGCCGGTAATTGGCTTATGAAAGCCGGTCATTTAGCAGTCTTTGTGCGGGCAGGTCCCTTTTCTTGATTTTTAGTCGTCTTCACTATGAGTTTCTTCCACTTCATATTTTTGTCCGGTTCACATATCATTTGGAATTATCTGGTTGCATTTTTTGGGCTCAGTTTTCTTTATATGATGTTTTATCGAAATTGCCTGATGCAGTTGCCTTATGATCACTTTAAGCTTGAATCCCCCCAACACCCTCCCCCCGCCTGGTCTTATCCTACACAGCCTACACACCAAAAGGGTAGTTTTATTGTATACGTATATATGCTTAACCATAGTTTGAATCCTATATTTTGCGCTCCCATCGGTTCTTCGGGCGCTCTCTTCCTTGCTTTTCTTCAACTCTTTTGTCAGGCAGGACCTCAGACAATGAAGGGCCATCAGTAAAGGAATTTTCAGTACTGAATTTTAGTCGAACTTCCTTATAAAAATGCGTTTATTTATAGGAAAGACGTACTTTTTGGTTGAAAGAAATTTTGACAACCGGTTCGGAAGATACTTTTGTTACTGGCATTGACTGTCAAACTACTTTCGTTCTGTGATCATTTTTGCATTAGAAGGTCTTCCAGTTCCGTGTTATGACGTGTGCTACTTTTGGTTTGCTGGTTTTCCTATTTGAAGATTGACATTTTCGATTACGACCCACAGAAAAAGCGAGCAGAAATTTTTGTGATCACGCCCTTGAGATTAGCTTAAATTCATTCATTTTCTTGCAATCGTTTAATTTTTTAAGGCATAATTTTTTTAATTTTCATCAATTCCACTTAGAACGTAATTCATTATCTTATGAGGGCTCCAGACCTCAAGGCCCTGGGGTAATTTCCCCCTTGCCCCCCTCTTGGCGACCCTTTTCCCTATCAGCTATACACCAAAGAATACTCACATATAATTGGGTGATTGACATTCATTCAATGTTTGGTTCACACCAGGAAGAGAGATTGGGCTGTAAAATAACTTCACCCCAGCACCGAAGCGCACTTCCACTAATCTCACATTCTGAGCTTGATATCGCTGGATTATGAACCAAGAAAGCTAGCTTACGCACACAAAATCACAAAAATCACAAAAACAGGTTCATTCACAAAGGCTTCGAGTTCTATGTCTGTCATTATGATTGCTTAAATCGTATCTTCGAATCCTGAACACGTAACGAGTGAATTTTTTGGCGAGTTTCGTGTGGAAAGCGGCTCGTTTTTGTGCTGATATATTCGCTATCATTACGATCAGTTGAGGTCCAAGCCATGCAAACGTGGTCACATAGCCACCACGTGACAACGAATGACTCAAATAGCGACAGACAGTACGTGTAACACTTTTTTTGTCCTTGCAGGAATTTGGAATCAGCCCAAACGTTTCTATATCTGGATCCTTGTTTGAAGATCCTTAGTGGACACCACAGTCAACGTACACACAGGCAACGAATAATGTTAGAGTGGCCTATCGCATGAATCAGGTTTTCAGAAGATTCGACATCTGATATAGAAGAACAAAGTAGCAGACAGTTAAAATACCCTAGGCAATGTCTCAGTGCAGAATTATCCGTTTCGTAGTTTCAGTAATGGGCTTAGCCAGCCTTTGCAGCTGTGCTTTTGACGGGCAAGAGTGCCTCGACGCACACAACACGCTTCGGCGCAAACATGTGGGAACAGGGACATTGAAGTACTCCGAAGAGCTAGCTAAAGAGACTCAGGATTATGCCAATCTTCTGGCGCTCTTGGATGAGGATACTAAGTAAGCATATATTTATAAAATTATGTTATATGCATTTTCCATAATTCTATTTTAATTGCGTCTTGTTAAAGCGGGGCTCCGATTCTTTCACTGGCTTGTATGCAGAGTCTCAGTTGATTAAAATATGCTACAACATGCCTCTACATGATGATGATGATTAACATGATGATTTCATTTTTTAAGCTATAAAAATTTACAGTGGACTTCTACAAACTAAGGTACATTCACAATATCACAAGAGGCATGAAACTGCATAACAAACCTGTGGCCATTCACAATTACCTCAATGTCTATTTAAAAAATAATGCTAGACGCAACACCCAGGGAGAGTAAATGTGAGCTTGTTTCTGGTCCGGGTATTAAACAGGAGTTAAGGTATTCGTTTCTTTTATAAATATTTTGCCAGGATACGTACGTTGCGTTGTTATAACGTCCCCCACGTCAAAAGCCAGACTCGAAACATCTTTTTTACAAGACATAGATAATTTTTTGAGGTTCAATGTTACTATGTTTTGAATAACTCGAGGCTGAAGTGTTCATAAAGTTATTCTAAATATTGTTTAAAATTTAAACATTTGCTCAATATAGATTAAATCGTTTCTAAAACCACTCCATAGTTTGCATGGCATTTTTTGGAGCGCGGTTGGCAAGCTCATAAAATCTTCTTCTATTGTTTCGTTTGAGGTTCTAGCACTGTTTTGGCAAATCGAACATCGGTGTTCTTATAAAGTTTGTTTTCAAAATAGTGTTCTATTCAGGTCTTACAGAACAAACATTTTAGACCATGGGATTAAAGACTTCAGATTGTATTTCAAGGAAATCTTGGAGCATGCTTAAAACATTTAATAAACCCGTGAACTATTTATAGTAAGGTGATCTTGATGGTAAATTGTCTAATTTGAGTTCATTATGCAAAAAAATCGTGTGTACAGGGTAAATCAGAAGAAACACAGCCCGTTATTGCAATTCATTTGGTTGTTTAGCTACTGAAAGCATGCTCTAAGGATTGAAAATTACCCCAACATTTGGGTGATGGATTTCTATCAGCATTCATTCAAAATAATGATCTTTATTAATGACTACTTTTATTTGACTATTGGAAAATACAACATCTTCTATATCACTTTCTTGTGTCTACTTAGGTTGAAGGTTGTGTTTGCCTACTTATCTATCTTCAACTCTCCACAAGAGCAGCACAGTTACCACCTTTTGCTGCCCCTTTTTTCTACTTGCACCCACAAACACGTCACTCAGTTTCAAAAGCTCGGCTTTGCTATGAAACCAGACTGATTTTTTGTGGCTTAGAGTAGTTAGTTCAAGGGATTATTTTCGTCACTGGAATGTTAGGAAACGAGGCTTGCACTGTAATCCTATCTCATTATGAAATGCTTAACACCCCCACGGAGCCGTTCCCTGCTCAAAGCAAAAAGGTCTTAATATTTCATTTTGTGGCATTCGTGGGCAGTTGTGAAGCATACTGTGGCATGGGAACGAAGCAGAAATAGACTTGAAAGAATTTGAGTATTCTGTTTTTGGTGCTGTTGAAAGCGAACCGTGTCACAAGATGACCTATGTTCGAATCGAAATTTAATTAATTCTGCTGCCACTTCCTTCTTTGCCCAAGCTGGTTTCTTGTACTTTTACGAAATACATTAAAACGGTCTTGTCTCAGAACAGAACAGGCTTCAGCGCAAAATTTTTTTATTAGCTCTTTGAGGAACGAAAGTTCCTTATCAGTGTGTTGAAAGCTGAGTCAGTACGAATGCATAATGACAAAAGGTTCAGCATGTTTAAAGCTGTATTAAAAGCGTAACATTATTATATGTTTAAGCGTATAATTCAAGTCTTTATTACAGTTTATGCTCCCGAAAACAAATACAATGCGTGTTTTTATTTATATTTCATGTTTAATAGTGCTATTTGTCCCCCTTTGTCTTAGGACTCCAAAGAGAGATCTCCCGAAAAGAAGGCGCCGAAATGTTGACCCCGAAGAAAAGAAAAATTTTCATAAGGAAATGTGGGATGGCGAGATTCTTTTTCCGGATTCAAAGTGGTGAGTGCCTTTGAATTTATCGCGGTTATATTGTGCACCAAAGACATCAATTCTTTAAACTTTACCTACGAAAAAAAAGTAAAAATAGTTGGCGTTCATATAATTGTAGATCTATAACCAGATTTCTGTAAGCTTCTAACTCTTGGTAGAATTTATGTCCCAAAACTTTTTATTTTCTTTTGGATTCTTTGTTTGGTTTCTTCAACAAACAAAGAAAAAACAGAATATTTGTATTCTCATCCGATATCTTGTAATGCTTGGCACGAAGATGTTTGCTTTCTATTTGGCACGCATAACTATCGTGAGCTGCAGATTGTGCGCCATGTTGTTTTCGCTTTTCGTCAGCGCAAAGCGAACAAATTTCGCACAATGGATATTGGCCTTAACGCAAGTGCTCTATTGTTTAAACAGTTCTAATTCGATTTTCATCAAAAGAAAATTATTGTACCGGAACGGTTAAAAAAACAGTTGAAATGATTTCAACTTTTTTTCGAACCGTTTCGATCCGTCGCGGATCAGTCATGTGATCATTTTTGGACTAAAAGCGCTTGCGCAACACAAAATCTGATCCGATCTGCGGATCATTTTCCGGAGTGGGCTTTCGGCTTTAGGGACATTAGAGCTGTTCATTGTAACGACGTCACTGTTGCATCGTTCAGGCATTTGTATCTTTTGCAATTTTATATTTGTCAGATTCTTTCATTTGTGTTTTCTTCACAATTAGGGATTTGAATAGAAATAGAGAGATTCACGTTGGCGAGAGCATCCACAAATTCTGCTGCTATACTTTTTGCCCAAGAGATTTTTTCCATGGTCTGAATTTTCCACCATCAGCAAAAGGTGTCGTCAACCATTGGTATAAAGAAGTGAAGAACTATGATTTCGCTAAAGGAGAAAGCGTTTCTCCGAGTGCTCCAATTAAGCATTTTACGAACATTGTTTGGAAAAAGACTACAGAGATAGGCTGCGGTCAGTCCAAAAGGAGTAAAACAGGATGCATATATACGGTTACTCGGTACAGAATTATTGGCAGTATTGGAGACCCAGAAAACTTCAAGAATAATGTTGCTGCGGTTGGTAAGTCCCAATTTTTACGTTGTCAAGCCTTTGGACCACGCAGGCCACCATTGCAAGAAACGACGTTACATTCATAATATTTATCAGAAAATTCCTTCGTACTGAAAACTGTAGAAATTGGAAACAAGAGCTACTTCTGCTGTGCTGGTTTTGTTGTCTTAGGTTAATTGTCATAAATGAAGGTCATATTTTTCGCATGACCAATGAAATGTGTACGCCATGTTTTCTAGGCTCTCGTTACGATGACCTCTCTTCCTCATTTTTGTTATTTGTCCTTCACAAGTCAATGAATTTTTCTTTGTCCTAGAGAGTCATTCATCAATAATGATGTGAAATTTCAGTACTAAACTGACTGAGTCAACTTTTATATGAAGTTAGAATTTCTTTAGAATGGTTATTTTTAGAATGCTAACAAGTGGTTTGTTTTTGTTATGACAGATTCTGCGAATGACTCGAGCAGTGCAAGGGCTAGCAGTTCATTCCTAGTTGCATTTGTCATTGTAATTGTCATCGTTTTCATCCTGGTTTCATTGGGTGTATTCGCTTACATAAAGCGAAACCAAATTAAGGAGGCCTATTACGAGTGGCAAATTAAACATGAAACCAACAAGACAATGTAAGTGTAGTTTATCTGTTACATAAACGTTCACAGTTTCACCATGATTATTACTAGATTATTTCGTAATCATTATTTTTATAGAGCACAAAAGTGTGACGTCGTCATCGTTAGAATTTCTTGATTTTCTTCATAGTTTGACATTATCACTTTGTAACTCTATTGACAAGCCATCAACTTGATGATCTCTCAGATGATTTCTATCCTGATCTGTCAATAGCCCATCTTCATTTTTTAAAGAGAAAGCACAGAAGAGCCCCTCTCGCGTTACTAAATATTTTCTGTCACGTGGTAAAAGTGAATTTGTTAAATTTTAGTGCCGCGCTTCATGAAGATTACGACAAAGGGAGTTTCCATGGCAAGAAAAGCTTCATATACAGAGCATCTTCGAAGAGAACAAGGCCAAGTATTCTTGTAGTGCCAAATGAGCCTCTACCAAACACTCTTCCTTTAGAACCACGTGAACCAGTCCCAACTTACGAGAATCTTGTCGTCGTGTACCAGAGAGAAGACGAGTCTGTTAATGTCTATGAAAAAGTAATAGATGAAAAGAGGCAATTACCTCTAAGGCCTAAAGTAAGTATGAATTTATTGTTTCTCTTTTGTATGGCTCTTTTGCACCTACCCGAGTGTTATGACATACATAATATTATTTGGCTTTCTGTTTAAGGCCGTGCCTATAACACGCCTAAATTGGGGAAGAATGGATTTATTGGACGGCCGGTACTTTTAGGCTTAGGTAGTTCATTGATGTCTCTCTCTCGCCAATTTGATCATTTGTTTACTATTTCGATGTGAGTGTTCATTTCATTTTCGACTATACCTTTTATAAATGCTGGGTTAATACAAATAAATGTTGGTCTGATACAGATAAATGTTGGGATATTACAAAGACGTTTACAAATTCAATTGGCGCTTGCATTACGCTAATATCCTCATTTTTTGCAGTCTCCAGTGAAAGCTGATTTCCCTGCATTGCAAGCTGCTCCTCCGCCTCCGCCTTCAGGATGCAAGCCAACCTTACGAATTGATAGCTCCAGCGAGTACATAGAACCTTCTTCTATTGGAAATGAAAGAAGTAACGCTTCAAAGGTATGTTCGAAAAAACCCCTCTTACCGCAAAAGAAAAGTAACCCTGACAAGGTAGAAATTGAAAAAAAGAATCCATCGGCGTCCAATGTTGCTCAGGGGCCAATTAGGGCTCCAATACCCGCTCCACGTACACCAAAAATTTCCAATCCAGGCGAAATTCCAGTAGCTGCTCCACGGCCACAAAGACCAATGGCCCCTCCCAGAAATCAGTTTGATAGGACTATAAAACCTGGTCGAGCATCGAAGAAAAACCCAAATTTCCGCACGCTACCATTAAATGACCGAGGTAGTCTAAGGCGACCTGAAAAGCTAGAATCCAGCCCAAATGATTCCGGAACGCCGTGCCTTCCAGACAATAATGGAAACAGCAACGTTGCGGAGGATAAAAAGATTGATGGTACAGTGGCGAAGAAACCTATAGCTCCTCCTAAGCCACAAATGGCTCCTCCTAAGAAAAGCTTACAAAATGGAGATGGCGAAAAGCCCTTGTTGACTAAGCATCTGGAACCTGTGAAGGAGGAGAGACCAACCTCGGTTGCTGAAATGCGAAAACTTCTGGAACAGAAAAGCCAGCGGTAGCTTAAAGCTTGAATTTGGATCGAGAAGTTGTGTGAACCATGGCGTTGTGATTTGTGAAAGAAAATGTAAAGCCTAAGGTATGTGTTTAAAGAATAGAAATAAATATTTTCGCTAGCTGTGACTGGCATTTTGAGAATATTACGTACACACTATTAATGAATGCGCCCTTGGATGCTAGAAGATGGGATTGTGAATCCTATCCTATTCTTTTCCATCGCAAACTTTGATCCAATATGTACTCGATACTTTTAAAAGAGATGTATTCGATAGTTTTAAATTTACTGTCAAATTTGTCAATGTACATCATTGTTGCGTTTGCGGTTGTATCAACACTGGCGTTTGGGCTATGCTGCTTGGCCCATTGCGATCGTTTACGTTATCTGCTGCGTTTACGATTGTATAAACGCTGGCGTTTGGGCTATGCTGCTTGGTCATTTGCGATCAGTTACGTCAATTGCCCGTTTGCAATTGTATCAATGTTAGTGTTTGCGCTATGGCTTTTGGCCTTATGTCAGTTATCTTGCATTTCTCGTTAGAGATGCTGGCTGGTCAACTTTTCATGTAAATAAAGTTTCTGTCTGGCCAGGCAGTGTAAGCATAGCGATTAGAACATTCTAAAATTTTATACAATAGGTTGCATAAGGTATTTTAGTTGTAAAGAATAAGAGTGAACTGTGTATAAATATATGTATTATTTATCTTACTGGGAATTTTTATTTCAAACGTATGACATGGATTTGTAAATTTGAAATAACATGTCATTTTCAATTTAGTTACAAAGCAAACTTCTACTTTGTCCTAAGATTTTTTCTGCGCCAAGGTTCTTCCTAGCCGATTAATGAGTGCTATTCCTTTGATTTCAAAATTATTTTCAGTACATTTTTGTACGTAGTTTAAGATTTAAATACATGTTAGCCGATTTCATAGAAGCTAGCTTTTTAATTTCTTGCTAGCTGCATAATTTTATTATTGGTCATCCTACGCCGGTTTTTTATACTTGTTTCTTGTTCGCCGCATCACACCTCCTCGATGTGCAAGGTTTAATGTCTAGGTCTGGTTGCAAACGTGGTATCTTAGCACCGGAATCCCTCTATCATCTCTTGGAACTTTGATTTGCATTATTCTGCCCCCCCCCCCCTTCTCCAAGAAATTTGTCCGACTTAAGGCTAAGAGCGTATCGAATACCGAATGTAAGGCTGAGAACATAATAATCGTTTGTCTATAGTGCGACTTGTCGTTAAAACAGAAGTCTAGAAAATCTCTAATTAGACAAACATGAGTATTGAGTTGCCTTCTGTAATGACAGGACCTAGAGATGGTTGTCTGGCCCAGTAAATAGATTATAAAGATGGCAAACTATTTTAGACCAATAAGCTTTTTGATTCGTAAAAACCGACCTCCCTACTTTGATCAGATCGGCTCTTTCTCGGATCCAAAGAATGGAAATGTATTTTCAATATATTACACAACATACATTCTGAATCTGTTCTTGTATCCCTGTCAACACCATATCGGCCCCCTAACAACCCCCTATCAACACCTCCCCCATAAGAAACCATCTCAATTAAAATTCTTCGCTCCTGATTTTTTTAGAATTCGACTGTTTGTTTGAATAACGTTTTGTTTTATATGCTATTCTAGTTTTGTACATAAGCTCCGAAGTAGAAAGGCATTTCTTCATTTGATAGCATTAAATATATGTTAAATATTTAAGTAATTCTGTGTTGTTCAATATTTTGTTTGTAGTACGTTGTTTCTGGAACATTTGAATGAAATAGTAAGCCATCATGTTTTCCTTTGAATAGAGCACTAGAGAAATTATGTATCAGAAGGGGGAAGAAAACCACCCCTTTTTCACGGGTCAATTTTTGGAAAAAAGCTTATCTCCAACCAGAAAACCACCCCTTCTTTCAAGTATCGACTTTTGCTAAAAAAGCAAGGCTATAGCCTTGGAAAAAGTAGAACTTTTTTCGAAAAAATGTTCACAAAAAATTAAGTTAATCTGTTTATATCAGAAAGAAACAAACAAGAATTGAAATATCTTTTGGAAAAAAGCTTATCTCCAACTAGAAAACCACCCCTTTCAAGGGTCGACTTTTGCTAAAAAAGCAAGGCTATAGCCTTGGAAAAAGTAGAACTTTTTTCGAAAAAATGCTCACAAAAAATTAAGTTAATCTG
Organism: Rhopilema esculentum; assembly: GCF_013076305.1. The sequence continues at coordinate 4,213,756 of NW_027019597.1, forward strand.
TTTATATCAGAAAGAAACAAACAAGAATTCAAATATCTTTTGGAAAAAAGCTCATCTCCAGCTAGAAAACCACCCCTTTTTTCAAGGTTCGACTTTTGCTAAAAAAGCAAGGCTATAACCTTGGAAAAAATAGAACTTTTTTCGAAAAAATGTTCACCAAAAATGAAGTTAATCTGTTTCTATCAGAAAGAAACAAGCAAGAATTGAAATATCTTTTGGAAAAAAGCTTATCTCAAGCTAAAAAAACCACCCCTTCTTTCCAGGGTCGACTTTTGCTAAAAAAGCAAGGCTATAGCCTTGGAAAAAGTAGAACTTTTTTCGAAAAAATGCTCACTAAAAATTAAGTTAATCTGTTTATATCAGAAAAACCAACAAGAATTGAAATATCTTTTGGAAAAAAGCTTATCTCCAGCTAAAAAACCACCCCTTTTTCCAGGGTCGACTTTCGCTAAAAAAGCAAGCCTATAGCCTTGGAAAAAGTAGAACTTTTTTCGAAAAAATGCTCACTAAAAATTAAGTTAATCTGTTTATATCAGAAAAACCAACAAGAATTGAAATATCTTTTGGAAAAAAGCTTATCTCCAGCTAAAAAACCACCCCTTTTTCCAGGGTCGACTTTTGCTAAAAAAGCAAGCCTATAGCCTTGGAAAAAGTAGAAATTTTTCGAAAAAATGCTCACTAAAAATTAAGTTAATCTGTTTATATCAGAAAGAAACAAACAAGAATTGAAATATCTTTTTGAAAAAAGCTTATCTCCGACTAAAAAACCACCCCTTTTTCCAGGGTCGACTTTTGCTAAAAAAGCAAGCCTATAGCCTTGGAAAAAGTAGAACTTTTTTCGAAAAAATGCTCACTAAAAATTAAGTTAATCTGTTTATATCAGAAAAACCAACAAGAATTGAAATATCTTTTGGAAAAAAGCTTATCTCCAACTAAAAAACCACCCCTTTTTCCAGGGTCGACTTTTGCTAAATAAGCAAGCCTATAGCCTTGGAAAAAATAGAACTTTTTTCAAAAAAATGCTTACTAAAACTTAAGTTAATCTGTTTATATCAGAAAAACCAACAAGATTGAAATATCCTTTGGAAAAAAGCTTATCTCCAGCTAAAAAACCACCCCTTTTTCCAGGGTCGACTTTTGCTAAAAAAGCAAGCCTCTAGCCTTGGAAAAAGTAGAAATTTTTCGAAAAAAAGCTCACTAAAAATTAAGTTAATCTGTTTATATCAGAAAGAAACAAACAAGAATTGAAATATCTTTTTGAAAAAAGCTTATCTCCGACTAAAAAACCACCCCTTTTTCCAGGGTCGACTTTTGCTAAAAAAGCAAGCCTATAGCCTTGGAAAAAGTAGAACTTTTTTCGAAAAAATGCTTACTAAAAATTAAGTTAATCTGTTTATATCAGAAAAACCAACAAGAATTGAAATATCTTTTGGAAAAAAGCTTATCTCCAACCAGAAAACCACCCCTTCTTTCAAGTATCGACTTTTGCTAAAAAAGCAAGGCTATAGCCTTGGAAAAAGTAGAACTTTTTTCGAAAAAATGTTCACAAAAAATTAAGTTAATCTGTTTATATCAGAAAGAAACAAACAAGAATTGAAATATCTTTTGGAAAAAAGCTTATCTCCAACTAGAAAACCACCCCTTTCAAGGGTCGACTTTTGCTAAAAAAGCAAGGCTATAGCCTTGGAAAAAGTAGAACTTTTTTCGAAAAAATGCTCACAAAAAATTAAGTTAATCTGTTTATATCAGAAAGAAACAAACAAGAATTCAAATGTCAATTTCTTTTGGAAAAAAGCTTATCTCCAGCTAGAAAACCACCCCTTTTTTCAAGGGTCGACTTTTGCTAAAAAAGCAAGCCTATAGCCTTGGAAAAAAAGAACTTTTTTCAAAAAAATGCTTACTAAAACTTAATTAATCTGTTTATATCAGAAAAACCAACAAGAATTGAAATATCTTTTTGAAAAAAGCTTATCTCCAACTAGAAAACCACCCCTTTCAAGGGTCGACTTTTGCTAAAAAAGCAAGCCCATAGCTATGGAAAAGTAGAACTTTTTTCGAAAAAATGCTTACTAAAACTTAAGTTAATCTGTTTATATCAGAAAAACCAACAAGAATTGAAATATCTTTTGGAAAAAAGCTTATCTCCAGCTAAAAAACCACCCCTTTTTCCAGGGTCGACTTTTGCTAGAAAAGCAAGCCTATAGCCTTGGAAAAAATAGAACTTTTTTCGAAAAAATGCTCACTAAAACTTAAGTTAATCTGTTTATTTCAGAAAAACCAACAAGAATTGAAATATCTTTTGGAAAAAAGCTCATCTCCAGCTAGAAAACCACCCCTTTTTTCAAGGTTCGACTTTTGCTAAAAAAGCAAATCTATAACCTTGGAAAAAATAGAACTTTTTTCGAAAAAATGCTCACTAAAAATTAAGTTAATCTCTTTTTATCAGAAAAACCAACAAGAATTGAAATATCTTTTGGAAAAAAGCTTATCTCCAGCTAAAAAACCACCCCTTTTTCCAGGGTCGACTTTTGCTAAAAAAGCAAGCCTATAGCCTTGGAAAAAGTAGAACTTTTTTCGAAAAAATGCTTACTAAAACTTAATTAATCTGTTTATATCAGAAAAACCAACAAGAATTGAAATATCTTTTTGAAAAAAGCTTATCTCCAACTAGAAAACCACCCCTTTCAAGGGTCGACTTTTGCTAAAAAAGCAAGCCTATAGCTATGGAAAAGTAGAACTTTTTTCGAAAAAATGCTTACTAAAACTTAAGTTAATCTGCTTATATCAGAAAAACCAACAAGAATTGAAATATGTTTTGGAAAAAAGCTTATCTCCAGCTAAAAAACCACCCCTTTTTCCAGGGTCGACTTTTGCTAGAAAAGCAAGCCTATAGCCTTGGAAAAAGTAGAACTTTTTTCGAAAAAATGCTCACTAAAAATTAAGTTAATCTGTTCATATCAGAAAAACCAACAAGAATTGAAATATCTTTTGGAAAAAAGCTTATCTCCAGCTAAAAAACCACCCCTTTTTCCAGGGTCGACTTTTGCTAAAAAAGCAAGCCTATAGCCTTGGAAAAAGTAGAACTTTTTTCGAAAAAATGCTCACTAAAAATTAAGTTAATCTGTTTATATCAGAAAGAAACAAACAAGAATTGAAATATCTTTTTGAAAAAAGCTTCTCTCCAACTAAAAAACCACCCCTTTTTCAAGGGTCGACTTTTGCTAAAAAAGCAAGCCTATAGCCTTGGAAAAAGTAGAACTTTTTTCGAAAAAATGCTCACTAAAAATTAAGTTAATCTGTTTATATCAGAAAAACCAACAAGAATTGAAATATCTTTTGGAAAAAAGCTTATCTCCAGCTAGAAAACCACCCCTTTTTTCAAGGGTCGACTTTTGCTAAATAAGCAAGCCTATAGCCTTGGAAAAAATAGAACTTTTTTCAAAAAAATGCTTACTAAAACTTAAGTTAATCTGTTTATATCAGAAAAACCAACAAGAATTGAAATATCTTTTTGAAAAAAGCTTATCTCCAACTAGAAAACCACCCCTTTCAAAGGGTCGACTTTTGCTAAAAAAGCAAGCCTATAGCTATGGAAAAGTAGAACTTTTTTCGAAAAAATGCTTACTAAAACTTAAGTTAATCTGTTTATATCAGAAAAACCAACAAGAATTGAAATATCTTTTGGAAAAAAGCTTATCTCCAGCTAGAAAACCACCCCTTTTTTCAAGGTTCGACTTTTGCTAAAAAAGCAAGGCTATAACCTTGGAAAAAATAGAACTTTTTTCGAAAAAATGCTCACCAAAAATCAAGTTAATCTGTTTATATCAGAAAGAAAAAACAAGAATTGAAATATCTTTTGGAAAAAAGCTTATCTCCAATTAGAAAACAACCCCTTTTTCAAGGGTCGACTTTTGCTAAAAAAGCAAGCCTATAGCCTTGGAAAAAATAGAACTTTTTTCAAAAAAATGCTTACTGAAACTTAAGTTAATCTGTTTATATCAGAAAAACCAACAAGAATTGAAATATCTTTTTGAAAAAAGCTTATCTCCAACTAGAAAACCACCCCTTTCAAGGGTCGACTTTTGCTTAAAAAGCAAGCCTATAGCTATGGAAAAGTAGAACTTTTTTCGAAAAAATGCT